>JAUCMU010000143.1:7769109-7819462 GCA_032275025.1 Enteromius treurensis
CGGGCAGTTTTAGCGATATGATCTTTGAATGAGAGGCGGTCATCGAAGATAACTCCAAGATTTCTTGCAGAAGTTGAGGGGGACATCTTTCACTAACAAAGCAATATATTATTAAAGCTTAAGGGTGTCATTTCTGTATCACAGCCAAAAATGCTGATAGTTTTCTCACTCCCCTCTTTATCTGCCACTGCTCTGCCAAACTTACACTTTCATCCCAACCAATAGCATGAGTTTTGTTTGTTGTCCCTTCTTAACAAGCCAGGACAAAGTATTCAAACATCAAAAAATACTATACAAATCACTTTTAACCTTTAATGTTATTGTATCATTCATAAAGAAAGCGGTTTCAACTTACGAAGGCATGTCTGGTTGTACAATGACATAAGGGTCAGAAGACGAGGTTGGTGGAGGAATTGAAAGAAGCCGCTGCCTTATTTTCTCTTTCTCTATTATTTCCTTCATCATGTGAATCTGGCCAGGCAGCAGGTTCAGAGAACTTGGCACAGATAGCTAAAGGAAAGAAACAGAGAGAATTATTCATTTGTATTCATATAATCTGGGTATGACATAGGACTGTTTCTCAGTTAATCTATTGTGTAAACTTGTAGTTACCTGTAGATAAGCGCAAGTAAAATAATAATTAAAAAAAAACCTCTCTGGTTTAGAGAGCATTAGCAGATTAATATAAGATTAGTAACAGTAATCACAGCACAATTGCCTTTACACTGGAATAAAACTTGAGCCATCACTGTCAAATGCTGATAAGAGTCTGCAGTGTTATTCAATAACTAGTTTTTAAACAGTTGTAAATGCATACGAGGATGTGCATATTTTTGGTGATGTCGTAAAATTTCATTTAAGCAAAGTAGGTTTATTTGGCAAATAGACCTCAATAAAATTCTAAATATATCAATAATTTCTCAAAAACCCCTAAAAACATTCTGTTAAGGCTGGAATACACTACACAACTTTTTAAATCTGAACAGATTTCTAAAACACTAGGCATCATACACTTTTAGATTCTGTAAATAGTGTCAAAGAAAAAACTTTGCATCATACACTACCAGACTTTAATAGGTGTTCCGATCACAACAAACTGACGCAGAAAGGTTGTTGCTAGGAGACGCACGACAAATAAAAAAAACAACTGGGTTTTAACATCGGCTGAAAATATCAAACATGTTTGATATCCTCAGACCGAACAGAATCAAAGTTTGAAGCTAAAAAATCTGAGTCTGTGACCATAATACACTACACGATCTGTCAGCTTTAATCTGCAGACAGGAAAATCGGGGCAAAAATCACATAGTGTATTTCCAGGCTTTACATGAAAAAATGGGGATAAACAGATTTTAGAGATTGTTATTCATTAAAGGTGTTTTTCAGAGGCACAACTAACCTTTGAAACTGAGAGCATGAAGCCTTTCCACAGTTCTCGAGCCTCAAGGCTGGGGGCCTGAGAAAACAGAAAAATGTATCATCAGATTTCAAAAACTCTAGGTTAAACAGCTACTGTGTAAGTGTACCGCAGTGAAATCAAGGTTGTTCAAAGTCATTATTATAATTTTTTTTTAACAGTAAAGTTAGTTTTACATTTTCAAAAAAATCAGAGACAGGAGAAGTTCTTACAATCATTTTGATATCTTCATTTTTCATGTGCATAGTGAATCTAGCAGCGACCAGATTTTGTTCACGACAGCAGTCATCTGATACGGAGATGAGATCTGAGAGATCCAGCTTCTCTATATACTGTATTCACAAGCACAAGCAAACAGTTGAAGCATTAATAACATGTTCTGTGTACAGACAAACATATACGGTTTAGAATAAAACAGCTTTCAGGGCTGCAAGCTTGCATTTGAATACATTTGCATGGTACAACTAAATGGAAAAGGCAGCTTGTAAAAATCACTTACAACACTGTCTTTGGTGTTGTTGTAGAAAAAGAGATCATTGCCACATAAACTGGTCCAGAGTTTACGACCCATCTGTGCAAAAGAGAAGCAAATGTTTACTAAAAATGACACGGAAAATAGTAACATTAATAATAATAATAATACTAGAAATATCTACTGAAAAATATTTTATACATTTTTAGTGCTGTCAAAAATACAGTGTCTACACTGCTCAAAAAAATAAAGGGAACAGTAAAATAACACATCGTAGATCTAAATGATTATAATATTCTTATTAAATACTTTATTCTTTACATAGTTGAATGTGCTGAGAACAAAATCACACAAAAATTATCAATGGAAATGAAATTTATTAACCCATGGAGGTCTGGATTTTGGAGTCACACTCAAAATTGAAGTGAGAAAAACACACCAAAGGCTGATCCAACTTTGATGTAATGTCCTTACAACATGTCAAAATGAGGCTCAGTAGTGTGTGTGGCCTCCTGGGCATGCTCCTGATGAGGTGGCGGATGGTCTCCTGAGGGATCTCCTCCCAGACCTGATTCTGGACAGTCTGTGGTGCAACGAGACATTGGTGGATGGAGCAAGACATCAAGTACCAGATGTGCTCAATTGGATTCAGGTCTGGGGAAGGGTGGGACGGTCCATAGCATTAATGCATCCGTCTTGGAGGAACTGCTGACACACTCCAGCCAGATAAGGGCCTGGCATTGTCTTGCATTAGGAGGAATCCAAGGCCAACCACACCAGCATATGGTCTCACCAGGGGGCTGAGGATCTCATCTCGGTACCTAATGGCAGTCAGGCTACCTCTGGTGAGCACATGGAGGGCTGTGCGGCCCTCCAAAGACATGCCACCACCCAACACCATTACTGATCCACTGCCAAACCGGTCATGCTGGGGGATGCTGCAGGCAGCAGAAGGTTCTCCACGGCGTCTGTCACATGTGCTCAGTGCGAACCTGCTTTTATCTGTGAAGAGTACAGGGCGCCAGTGGCAAATTTGCCAATCTTGGTGTTCTCTGGGAAATGCCAAACATCCTGCACGGAGTTGGGATGTAAGCACAACCCCCACCTGTGAATGTCAGTCCCTTATACCACCCTCATGGAGTCTGCTTCTGACCGTTTGAGCAGAGACATGCATATTTGTGGCCTGCTGGAGGTCATTTTGCAGGGTTCTGGCAGTGCTCCTCCTGTTCCTCCTTGCACAAAGGCAGAGGTAGCGGTCCTGCTGCTGGGTTGTTGCCCTCCTACGGCATCCTCCATGTCTCCTGATGTGCTGGTCTGTCTCCTGGTAGCGCATCCATGCTCTGGACACAACGCTGACAGACACAGCAAACCTTCTTGCGCCAGCTCGCAATGATGTGCCATCCTGGATGAGCTGCACTACCTGAGCCACTTGTGTGGGTTGTAGACTCCGTCTCAAGCTACCACTAGAGCAAAAGCACCGCCAGCATTCAAAAGTGACCAAAACATCAGCCAGAAAGCATAGGAACTGAGGTCACCACCTACAGAACCACTCCTAGGTCTTGTTAATTGTCTATAATTTCCACCTGTTGTCTCTTGCACAACAGCATGTGAAATTGACCGTCGATCAGTGTTGCTTCCTAAGTGGGCAGTTTGATTTCACAGAAGTGTGATTGACTTGGAGTTACATTGTTTTTGTTCAAGTGTTCCCTTTATTTTTTGAGCAGTGTATTTTGAAAATATTCATGTATATATTTATATTAATATAATTTATATGTTTATTTAATACAAAATATTTTCCTGAAATATATGCATGCATGTATGTGTATTTATGCATAATAAATATACACAGCACACATACATAATGTAAACAAAAAAAAAATTATATTTTGAATTAAACACAATAGTTTCACAGCAATAATTTTACATTATCACATTTCTATTTCCAAATATATTAAGTTTTTAAGAAAGAAAAGCTAGAGGAAAATTATGGAAAATAATTTTCTTAATAATAAACACTTCATAAACAAGACTTAAGGTTATTTTTTAGTAATTTTGACCAGTTGACATGAAATTAAATGATTACATATTCGTTACGATCCCAAACTATCAGAACTGTTTATAGTCAAATTAAAGTGCAAGTCACACTGCAAAATATTTACCCTGTGCCAAACCAACAATAAATTATGAACAACTAAATAAGCAAATTTTTATGAATGGTTTATAGTGGCGATGACCTCTACCAGCTGTATGTAAGCTAAGACCGGATATGTAAAATGAAAGAAAATAGTGATGTAGACATAGATATGTAAAACAAATGTTCTAAAAACATCTTAAATAAATGCAAATCTTTTATCTGTAGAGTTGGATCTGCACGCAAGTATGCCACCGGACCAGTTTTTTTGCTGACATTTTCGCATTTGTAGGAAAAGAGTTTCCATGTTGCGACAGACACTTGTGTAATACTGCCTTTATGTCAAAGGGAAACTTCTTCCGCTTAGAACATACAGGGTCTGGTCACAGAATTAAAGAAGTTAGATTAACCATTGAAAAATTCCATACACTGTTATTTGTGCCATTTAGGGAAGGATAATCCTATAGAAAACTGTGAGAAATGCTGATAACAAATTTAAAGTAACAAGTAATGTGTGAAATAGTAGGAGATTACAACCCATAGATGTGATAAGAATATCTCGAACTGAAACACAGTAAAGTGCATAACTAGCCGCTGTATAATAACGGGTGTAAGAGAAAATAACCCTGCTGACAACATCTTAAACTCTAAACTGGATTCAGGTTTTTGGGGTACACCTTTTTGGTAATTCAGCTGAAATACCTTTTCAGGATGGTTTTAGCCATTTTCACTCAGGGAGCATTGAACACAAATGCATTTAGTCTACATAAACACACTGACTCACCTTGTCTTTGATTGATTTCTTTTCCAGAAAGCCTTCGTGATAACATGATGGCAGCTGAGACCTCACTCGTCTAAAGCGATTTGCTGCTGCCATAAGTTACACTCCAGTCAACGCCAAACTTCTTTAAAAATTGTTCAAGTATCTATTTAAAAGAAGACGCTTCAGTGCCCACCTGCGCGTTTAATGCGTTATTTAACTTTCAAATACATAATAAGAGTTCACGCGCTTGAGCTTTATGAAAAGTTAGTGACGAAGAGAAAGCTTGTGGACTACAGGTAACACAACAGTCGTCAAATGCCTATTTGAAGAGGTATACGTGTTGTCATCGTACACCCCCCCCTCCCTTACCTGTATACAGGTGAGTCAGGCGCTCTCGAGGGTTGCCGGAAGGCACGAAAGCCCCGCCTATTGAACGGCATCATAAAGCTGAGACACAAATAACCACCCCTAGGCATGTAGACGACGTAAGCACGTGGGGAAATACCCGATTGAAATTAACGCCAATTTCCAAAACCCTTCTGGTAAATGGACGGTTTGATAAACAATTCTTTGAATTGGAACTGATACAGTAACTCGAGGGGTTTCGTAACTAAGACTGGTAAAGCAATCTGGGGTTATCACAAGAATTTGCATAAGCCTACATATTTACAGCGCTTTCCCTGTCTCGCAAAATGTTGTTTAAATGCTTTTTTTGTAGACAAATATTTTTTTGTAGGCTGCTTACTTATGCACAACCACATATATAATTGTGTATGTATTAGAATGTATCATTTATAAAATAGTAATAACACAAAATACACTCACACATATAATTGTATATAACAGTATTTTGAGTGTGTTTAAAATAGTAACATATAGGTTACATTTAATAGCTATATTAACACTTAATTTGAATATTACAGTTTATCTCTCTTTCTCACACACACACATACACGATAATATTGTTGGAAATAAATATATGTTTTCTAGAGTGTCTAAGGCAGCCTAAAGTTTGATTTAAGACAGCATATTTAAAAATATATATATATATATCTTAAACATTGTGATTTTTATGTTGATCATTTTAAAATATGTGACCCTGAACCACAAAAATAGTCGTAAGTAGCATGCATATGCCAACAAAACATATACAAACCATAAGGTGAAAAATCATAAGGATATTAAGTAACGATCGTGTTCAATTAAGCTATTTTATACATTTCCAACGGCAAATATATGAAAAACTTAATAGTAAAAAAAGTAATAACTTGCATTGCAAATAACGTCATTTGGACTTTAAAGCAGATTTTCTCAATATTTTGATTTTTTTTAACTTTCCAGATATAGCTACTATTAAAATAGTTGCATCCCATAATTTGAAAAAACAGTTAAAAATAAAAATAAAAACAGTTTATTTGACCAATTTGACACTCAAAAAACCGACCTTTTTTGATACATGGTCTTATTTGTTGGCAGTTCAGTTTTACTATCTGCGCTGGAATAATAAATGGTTCTCTGACCACATCTAGCGGTGGGAATAAAACACTGCGTTCCACTCATTACCGTAAATCCTATATTATTTACGCGCGTCACCAAACAAACCATCTGTCCGCTGCTGGATCCCAATCGACTGCTCATTTGACCGTTGTCCAGGACCACTAGAAACTGTATCTAAACTGATATAAACAGAAAAATGGCAAACGACGGCAGCCAATATGCGTGTGATATTTCTGCGAGTAATGCTTCCGTTGTAACAGCGATGCAAAACACATCCATCCCCCCACGCTGGAGAGACTACCACCACAAACACCGCTAATTTATAAAGGGGAGTAAATGACAAGGACGGGTAGGAGGGAGAAAGGGGAGGGGAATTGACATTAAAGAAACACTACACAAGGAAACTACACTGCAGAGACACACACGCCTTCATTTTATGTTTTTGAATAAGAGTCTGGTGGCGAGTGTCCGCGCAGAAGTGTTACATTAACACCGCTGAACTGAAGTGGCAGAAAGAAAGACATCACATCAGTCTGTGTGGAGCGGTCTCAGGGCAAAGCGTTTTCCGACGATTGTCGCGAAATGGGTGAGAATTAAAAAAAAATTAGGGATTTTTTAATAAGCTGGGCAAATTAATAATTACTAGGCCGCGTGGTTGCGGAGAGGAGCGAGAACAAAACACGGGAAGGACGAATCATTTCTCGACACATTATCAGAACCGTTTTGTTTCCATTTCCGAAGAAAAAGCTTATCAGTTGGAGATGGCAGCGGGCGCTGATTCCCTGATGTGCGCTCCTCCGTGTTTACCATTTTTGTCCCACAATAAAATACATATTTTTTTCTCATACGAGTCTACAGTCCCGAGTAAATACTTTGGTTAAAAGACAGTATAATTTTATGATGTACAAGTTTGTGAGATTGCATATAAAAACTTGATCTAAGGACTTAAACAGCCGAATTTTACTTCATTAAATTTTCTATTCCATTAATGTGATTTTTTCTTCTCTTTCTTTGAGTAAAAGAATAGATGTCTCTCCTTTTTACGAGGGTTTAGATATGAATGGACGTCATTAATATTAAAATCGTAAAGCTAATAAATATGCATGATGTATTCTTGCCTGAATTAATTCAGTATTTCTGTCTGTTCATTGTCTTCAGGCTCTGAGCCACCCTCATCTCCTCAGGTGGTCGAGGAAGGAGCGGATGAAGAGGATGAGGAGTTGAGCGGGGCGGAAGACTCAGACCTTAGGGCCTCCTCTGGGAGGGGTTCCCTTCTGACCAGGAGAGGCATCACTCTGAGAGTCCTCCTAAAGGACGGGCTTGTGGAGCCTGGAGACGGCGTTCTGTCCATACATTACCTGGTACTGCTCAGAAAATAAATCTATTTATTACTATTACCACATATATATTCTGTTGGTAAAGAAATATTTCACCTATAAATGAAAATCTGTTCACCTAAAACTGGTTAAAAATATGGCGTGTAGCGAGTAGTTACGAAAAATAAAATAGTGTAGAAAAGTAAAAAAATGTGATGATATGTGATGATATCTGATTTTTCCAATTATACATTTTTGCATAAAAATATATAGCGGATGGGTTTTTTTTTTAGGTGAACTATGCCTTTAATACTTATCTGCTCAAGTGTAAGAACTCTCTCTGTCTCTCCACAGGGTAAAAAGTTTGTTGGAGATCTTTTGAATGATGGGAAGATTCGTTGGGTGGAGACTGGGCAGATCTTTAACTCTCCAAGCGCTTGGGCAACACACTGCAAGCGTCTTGTGAATCCTGCCAAGAAGTCTGGCTGTGGCTGGGCCTCGGTGCGCTACCGCGGACAGAAACTGGTCCAGTACAAAACCACCTGGCTACACAAATACCAGCCCAGTGCTGACATGGTGAGCAATGGAGGAAAAATGACTTCCTGCACACGGAGACTGAAATTTTTATATGCTTTTTTTTTTGTACTTTCCACCCTTTCAAACTAAATGCTTAGCACATTTGCGGAAATGCATAGAAATCGAACCTGAATCGGAATCTTTTATACAATGAACGAAAGCTTTGGGGGCAGTTTGTAAATGTGTTTGACACAACGTGAAATTGTCATTTTTAACAGACTCGGTGCAAAAATCTTTAGCCAAAAGTAAAGAAAAATGCTGCAAAATATAAATAGTAACAAAGAATTTAAGAGGTGATAAATATGTTACAATGAATATAACCAATCACAGTGCAGCCAGCATTTTGTGTACGATTTGATTTGTTTACCTCAGAGTCTAATAAGTGAAGGAGAAGATGATGAGATGGGAGATGATGACGAAGAGGAAGGGAAAACGACCACGCTAGCAGAGGACAAGAATAAAAAGTCCAAACCTGAGCTGCACGGTATGAGGTCATCATCTACATAAACATAAACACTCTTCACAGACTCATTTCAAAACAGCACACCTGAGAAGGCATGAATTGGTCTGTTTATGTTATTTTTTCTCCAGACTTTAGCCTGACGCAGAAAAGAGACAGAGAAAGGATTCCAGTCAGGTACTGCACTCTTGGCACTAGAGATGCTTCAAGGTAATTTTCACATTACGAATATGTTTCTTTTTTAGACAACAGTTTTAGAGTTTTAGTGCGGCATTTATTGCACCTTCTTGCACCTGCCATGGGCCCGTAAGCTTGATTGTTTGGTTCAGAGTTTCTAGGAAGAAAAATAGAAACAGAAAGCACTGTTTTTAACATTGATAACAATATTAAATGGGTTTTAGAGCACCAAATCAGCCTACAGGAATGATTTCTGGAGGATCATGTGACATTCAAGACTGAAAATTCCGCTGTGCCACCACATAAACAAATTACATTTTAAAACATACAGTTTATCATCAAATAAACGCACTTTCTTTAAATACAAACCTGAGTACTGAGTATTTGTCTTGACAGGGATCCTCACACTCTTGTAGAATTGTCTGCCTTTTCTGCGATCAACCGCTTCCAGCCTTTTAATGTAGCAGTGTCCAGCAATGTTCTGCTGCTGATGGTATGAAGTGATCATGGATTTATGATTATTCAATAAAGTGTAAAATCAAAACTGATGATAGAGTGTCCAGTATAACCCTTTTTACTCTCCCCTATTAATAGGATTTTCACTGTCACCTGACCACTAGTGAGGTGGTGGGGTATTTAGGGGGCCGATGGGACACTAACACCCAATGTAAGCGATCATTTTTGTAGCTGCTGTACAAACTTTAGAGGGCTGAACACTGAAAATGTTTATTTTATATTTCTCAGTGCTTACAGTCTTGAGGGCGTTCCCTTGTCGTACGCGGCTGGCAGATAAAGACACCGCCCCAGCTGTCGAAGAAGAGGTTAGTATTCAAAAAACCTATTTGTTGGTGTAGTAACAGTCTGAGCAGTTTACCTTATTAAAAGTGTGTTGCAGATTTGCCAGAATCTCTTCATGCGGGGGCTGTCATTGGTGGGATGGTATCACAGTCACCCAAGAGGCCCCGCCCTTCCGTCTCTGCAGGACATTGATTCACAGATGGATCACCAGCTCCGCCTACAAGGCAGCAGTAATGGCTTCCAGCCCTGTCTGGGGATTATCTGTGGTGCGTGATGGATTTCACAGATGATTGTTACGCAACGCAGCCAGTATTTTATTGAATAATCTGTGTTATGTCTTTTTCTTTATCCACCCGCTATAGGACCCTATTACCATGGCAACCAAGGTGTTGCCTCCACCATCACACCATTCTGGGTAGTTCCTCCTCCCGAGGTAACTGTTCTTAAACATTCACTGAAATTGTTTTGCTGCTGATGCTAGAATATTAGCTTGCTCTTTTTTTCTTCCTCCGCTTAGCAACGACCGAATGATTACGGCATCCCAGTGGCGGTAGAGGTCACATACGTGCAGGACAACTTCCTCACTACAGACGTTCTCAATGAGATGGTACGATAACTATGCCCAATTTGGGAAAACAGGGATTTTTACTCTCTTCTAAAGTTCAGCGCGCTTCAGAAATGGTAGCTTTTGAAGCACATCACTTGTTTTCTCTTCAGTTTCCTGCAGCTTTAGATAACACCTCAGTTTAGATTAGATAAAACAGTCTAAATTACATCCTGTACAATTAGTGTGATGTAAAGTCTCGTGTGAAGCTTAGACTGATGTGAGATTAATTTTTATATCTCTGTGTATAGATGCTGTTGGTGGAGTTTTATCGGTCTGCTCCTGACCTTGTGCAGTTCAGTCAGATGTGGAGTCCTAATAACTCAATACTCGACAAAATCAAGGTCTGCCAGTACTTCTTTCCTTTACACATATACACAAACAAATAGTACATAGTCAGACTGTTTTTTTTTTTTTTTTGACTGTTTCAAAATTACCTTTATTTTTTACATTTTTTTGGTGTAAATGGGTTTCCATATGTATAAGTGTACACTTTCAGATAAATCAACCTGCAAATGTCTTAAAATTGTCTCTAATAATTATACAGTTAATAATCTTAACGATAATCTTACAGCAAAGCATGACTATGTCTGACTAGCAGTATTTAAAGAAATGCTTATTTTCTGTCTTCCTCAGGCTTCTCTGAGTGGCCACGCACCCAAAGACCAGGCGTACGCACAGATCCTGGAGCACGTGTACAACCAGCTGCGCAACAGTCAGTGACCGGAGCAGTTTACGTCTGTGCATTTGTTACGCTGTAGAACTGTTGACTTGGGACCTCCTGCCCTGTGCATCACCGTCTGTGCACTGTTATACTGTATATGAAATGCCTTCATGGAGGATATATCATATATGCTTCCGTCCAAACTGTTGCCTTTAGGACTGTTAGGTCTGTATCACTGGCTGTGGTTTATACAATTCTGCCATATCTGTGCTGTTAAACTTGTCTTCCTCTGTGGTAGAAATGTTTGGTGGGTAGTTATGAAAGAGAAGAAGATGGGTAACTCTCTCTCTAAGTTCTCTCTCTCTTTGGCTAGTATTTATCTGTTTTTGTGGTTAGATTTGTGCCATGTTGACTACGCAATATGGGAACAATGCCTTTTACCTGCTGAATACCTTAAAATATACACTGGAACAAATGAAATGTGCCGATTCTACTTGCTTCTGGCTTCTAACCTCGTAACGATGTTTTTCTCACCATACAATTAAAGAAACATTTCATACTCACACAAATGTGAAACAAATGGAATACTTTCTTGAATTTATTTACTTAAAGACGAGTGGACACAATAAGATACACATATTTAGGGTTTGGGATATTTAAGAATAACAATATAATGCAGTTAAATCTGAAACGTACAAGAGGAGACTTTAAAACTACAACATACATCAGCCTGCTATTAAGCTAACATGCAAAAATCATTAATAAAAAAAAGTTGAATGGTTTTGTATGCATATAAAAAAAATAATAATATAATACTAAAAAGAGCAGTACCAGAATAATTTGTTTTTCATTGAAATCATTCTGGGACTCTCATTCGATTAGACTGAAATAACCCATTTGTTGTTTTCTTAAACCTGTAGTGTTGCAAAGGCACATCTGTACACGTGCTTGTACATCTGGTCACAGCTCATCCCAAATACTGATACCAACAAGCCCTTCGTAAATAAAGAAAAAGGACAGACAGAAACTACATATTAGCTCCAAAATCATAATTAATATTTTGTTTGGTGTTCTAGATCCATTCCTGCCATCGAAAGGCAATATAACTCTTTTTTTTTTTTCACACATTGAAACGTGATCGTAGCCTGTCTGCTTCAGCAAATCTTCTACGGTCCGTTACGTTACACAAAACAAACCGTGGACAAAACATTTAAACAAATGCAGAGAGGAAAAAAACACATAGGTGCTATATGCAGACAGGACTTGGGGAGTCAGGGTGGAGGGTGTGTACGTCCATGCTTGTATGGAGTGTGACAAAACAGTATTTAAAAAAACGTCCTAAAAACTAGGGAACACTTGAGTAAAGATCTTCAAGCACTTTTAAAGCTCTAAAAATACATTGCAAGTGATGGGAGCAAGAGATGTAGCACCATCCCTTTATTTCTGAAAATGGGAAGATAATTTTTTAATATCAAAACATTCTGTTAATTGGACTTAAATATGGGGCTTATGAGCCAACATCCACCCTAAACATGCCCACATATACACACGTGAATAACGGGACACTGCCAGCAGCGTCAGATGTAGAGACTACCGTAAACTGACATCAAAAGAGGAGTAAGAGAGAGAGGAAGACTATTATTCAGGCTGCCGGAAGAAGAACTATTTGGCTGTGTTTCCTTCAGAAAACAGTGTATAAGTGTTTTGTCTGCCGCCCTTAGTGAGTTCGAAGTTGTAAGGGGGGCACAAAGCGTTTTAAAACGGTTGTAGTGCAGTAAAACCCTCCCTGCCTGACTAAACATGTTTTAGCTCACCGTTACGACATAATCCAAGGTGCAATTCTGCATCTAATTTCTATTATCTTGTAAAAAATATACATGACAAAATACTTGACAAAGATGACAAATAGCTATAGAAAAATGTTAAAATGATGGAGCATACAAAAGGACTATTTCCTTTCTACAGGTCTGTGGCTCAGGATTGCTGCACATTGGGACATTGCACGCACAGCCTCACAGTGCTTTACGTGTTCGTCACAGATACAAGGCAGTTTCTCCTTAATCTGAAGAAGGTCAATGTCGCAGCCTGACCAGCAGGGGAAGTCAGGGGACCAGTCGAGTCACAAATGCAGCTTTTCACAATCCAACAATTGAGAATTTGTACTGATTAAGAACAGCCTGTCTACTCTTTAAAAACACGATCGTTTCACCACAGGGATATCATAGTCTGTAGTCATTTCTTTTCAGTTAATGCAGCACAATCAGTATGAGACATCATTAAAAGACTTGGACAATGAAGCGAGTTAGTGTGTTTGAAATGTTAGCTTAAGAACCAGGTTATAACGTCCATATGTCAGTCAACCTGTCAGTCAGTCAGTCCTGGAATGTGAAAAGTCATCATTTCCCAAAGTTCCCTCCTTCAAAAAAAGAAATCAATGTGTAAAAGTGCCAGAGTACAGGTACATTTGGATCAACGGCAACAATGTGGTGAGGATGAAGACCAAGATGACTTCAACTGGCTCCTTTCTCCCTACCTCGCTTCCCTCCAGCTCTCTCCCTTTCACTTTTTTTTTATTGCTCTATTGCTCTTTCTCTCTCTCCCCCTCTTTTCCTCAACGAAGACCTCTTAGTGTGGCAGAGGAACGATCACCTCCACGTAGTTGAGAGGGAAGAATCCAGATTGGCCTCGCAGCATGCCTTCATACCAGTTTTCATCGATCTGATTGGTCAGAGTGATGATGTCACCCTCGTGGAAGCCTAATTCGCCTTCGTTTTCCGGCTCAAAGTCATAGAGAGCTTTACAGCATGGCTGCTCCGCTGCTAAAAGAAGACATGGAGAGATTTACTGAGCATGGAATATTAAGGAGGGATTTTGGGAATAAGGGATGCTAGTATACAGTGGAGAAAGTAAAATCTAAAAAGGAAATATAATGTTGGGCCTCATGACAATAATTTAACTATTATATCCTCATGGGTATAATTATCCTTTAGGATTAGAGCCCTAAAGGAATCATTTACACAGATTATGTACACATACCCAAAATCAATTGTAGCAAATACAAAGTTGAGGATTTTAAAACTTTAATCTGTAATAGCAGTATTGTTACCAAAATTGATTAAATTGATTCGTTTCCGATAATAGAAATAAATTTGAAATAAATTATAATATCAGACAAAACTTCAACTTTCACAATATGAAACATCAACAGGGCAACCGATTAAAATAGATAAGTTTAAGATGAAATACTACACATTTAAATAAAGCACGGAACAAAACCACTACACTGAAATTAAAATGAAAACTGAAAATACAAAAATACAAGCCAATTAAAAAAATAAAACTAAAATAGTAATAAAAAAACAAAACAAACCCACACTGTTTCATAGCAGTAAATCAAACTGTTAATCTTTCCCAGACCAGTCTGTTCCACCAGTCATGGCAATATGTGTTAGTGTTTAACACAGTTTTAATCTCACTACAACCATCTGGGTTAGGAGCTTTGGTGCTCTGTGTTAGTGAGGGGTTGGGTGCCAAAGCCTGGGTCTGTAGTCATGTGACAGAAGACCTCCAATTTCAGTCTGTAGCAGGGGATCACTCTGTTAGGTGGAGCAGCACTCTGTGCTTGAGGCCAACACACACACACACACACACACACACACACACACTCATACAGCCTTCCTCTCTTACATTCATACGTGTCCAGCACACATGCCCTGCAACAAGACACTATGTAACCTGTTGTTTACTGTAAGTTTGTGCAGTAAACTACCCTTTAATAAGGACCTAAACCTTTCATGAGCGTTACAAATCACATTTTCACAGCTAATGAAACTCTTCTACTGTAGATGTAAATACTCATATAGAAGCTGAATTAAGAGGCATTGGATCAAATTGATCATTATCACCAATAGTGGAGTAAACAATAAACACATTCAACCAACAATTACGGTATATTTGCTTGCCCCTTTTGTTTTGGCTGTTATGACGTACACATTTTCGTAGCTCCCTGAAATGAGAATGCCAGGCATGTAACGACATTAAAGAATTCACATTGATATGATAAGCACATAATTATTTTATGACTGATAACTGATAAATGGTAGGGGTGGGAATCTTAAGGCACCTCACGATCCGATTCCAAAACGATTCTTGATCTACTTTTTTTTAACCCCAATGTATGCTTCTGCTGTGCAAATACATCTTTACAACTTTACATCTTAACCAACGTTAACGTTTCTATGCATTTTGTTTATATTTGAGATATCTGTGTGAATCTTGGTTTCACAATTCAATTCAACAAACATGGCTCATCTTAAGCCAGGACTAGGCCTTAGTTAAATTAAGATATTAATGCATCTTTTACAAAATTAAAAGATATGTCAGAGCAAGATATTTTCAGTTGAAGCAGTTCGAATATGCATTTTAGTCTGTGACTAGCTTAAGCCTTGTCTGTGAAACCAGGAGAATATCACATTCTCCTTCAATATTACTACACATGACTACATTTTTTAATTCAAATTTATTTTGTGCAAAATTATTTTTTTTTATCATTATATAAACAGGCTATTACTTTTTTTAAAAAGTGCTGTTTCGAGTATACAAAAGTTTAAAGAAATAGTTTTGACTTTTAATAGTTGGATTTTTCTTTTTTTCCTTTGAATTATTACTGATTATATCATATACAGTGGCAGCTTTAACCATTCAGACTAATGCACAGATCTCTTTTGATATATCAAAATATACTGTTTTGCTCTGCTCTGAAAACATAACGTATAGTGTGCACATCAGTTTCATATAAAAGCATTAACCGCAGCCCCGATCAGCCACTTCAGGACAAACAAACACAATGCGCATGTGACTGTCAGTGACAAAGTTTTAATGTAAACTGCACATTAAAACTGTACATTTTAATGTACAGTTATGCAAAATGGGTATTTATTTTGATGATTACACTCTGCAAGTCTATAAATATTAGAAAAGAAAATCGACAATTTATACCATCATTACTTTTGTTCTTGCACCTTCCCAAACCTATCATTCACCCCCAGCACACATAAACGCACAAACATTCCCAAGCAAACACATACAGAGCTACACACCCAGTGACTCACGCAATCTGGGTTTCCACGTAGATATTCTGCCAAACTGGCGGTATGGCTCTGATGACGTAATGGGAAGAGAACACAAAACAGGGTCACTGGCTGACGAAGAGAGCAGCTGACAGCTGTCCATTTGTCTTGCCAATCCCGCCACACACACAGGCGGTCTCATCACACCCTGCCACCAGGCCGCAAATGCACAAAGCGCCTTTCTCTCACTAGCCGCAAGGCCAAGGCATTTCCTCAAATGTAATGAAGATCATCTATCCTCATCCAGGAACAGCTAAATTGGTAAAATGGAAAAGTATCTGGTCTTACCTGCATTGCGCATGGGTGGAGCACATGTCGGTGTGAAGCCACCGTTTGACTGTTCATTGGTGTCTCCAAAGTCAATTACAGGCTTGGGCTTGGGCACATACTCTTTACGAGGACGTGACTGAGCGTCTTTCATCCTGGTAGGTTAAAGGAGAGTCATATATTGCTTCTTTCAACTGAGCAAAGAACAAAGGCATATGCTTTGCAAACTGCACATGTGCCCACAAACACACCTGTCTCTGAGTTTGTCAGAAAGCTCATCCAGGATCTGAACAGCCTGTCTGTGGTACTGCAGTTGAGACTCAACCAGTGACGACAGCTGGCTCACCTGCTCGATCTGCACAGGAACACAAAAACAGTAAATATATAAAGATGTACTTATTTCTCACTTATTCACATATACGCTTATGGTAACACTAGGAAGCATTCATAAGCAAACAGCCTAGTTAATGAGTAATTTTATGAGGCCTTGAGTTCACACAAATCTTACTAGACTGCTAAATTTAGAATGGGAGATCCGCTAGCTGTTCACACTAAAGTTTACTATGGTTTAAAACTGCACCATACTGTCTTTAGTGTATTACTTGTATTACATCTAGCACTTGATGACTTTAAAATACTCTTTTTCCATAGACTCCACTACCCAATGTTTATTCCCTGGTCATTTTCAACCAATAGATGGCGCTCTGACATCTCCATAAAACATCAGAGCTACAGCCTAGAAGCCAATGGATTTTTTCCCCCTGTCGGTTGCACTACAGCTTTATTGGATTACCTGTCTTGACTCCAAGGATAGGCTGGAGTCAAAAAAGGACAGGAAAAGTTTCATCTTTAATACTGCTAATTCTAAAGTGACAGTCTTTGCTAAAAGGTCTTAAAATAGAGACAGTAATTGCAGAATCAGTAAGGCAAGTTGTTCCAGACAAACACTGAATTATTCAGTGCTGCTAATAGGATTAGCACAACCCTACAGAAAATACAAAAAACACCCAATGAAGCATCAAGCTGTCAGATGGTAAATCCTTACATCAGTTTCCAGAAGGTTGTACATGCTGATCTCAGCCACTTCCTTAGATTCGTGGAACTTCTCCAGAGCCTGCCTGACCTCTTCATCTGGAATTTTCCCTTGACGTTTCTTCTTATAGTCATAATCAAGCCTGCGTCCTTCGAGTTTTTTCAAATGGTGCTGAGAAAGAGGGAAACATTTCAATACTAGCAGTGTGGAATTGACCACATGAAACTTACAAAGAAAACAAAATTAACTCTAAAATGTCAAATCTGTTCCTTGAGAAGGAAAAGGAACACTTTATAATACAGAGGATATTATTCTTTAGCTCATCCTTAAATCAAAACAAACTGCAGCTATTTAATTCTTGTAAATGGTTTAGTGTATTTTATCTGTACCTTCAGGTAAAAACATGTGCATAAATTGCAACTTTAGGGCTGTTTAGAAACAGCTTGGCAGTCTGCATCTATCTGTATATTAGTACCTTATACCAGTAAGATGTGCCTTTAAGATACAGCCCCAATGACTGCTGTACCCCTAAAAGGACAATTTGCACATTGGTGCTTAAAATGTGGGCATCTTAAAATGTATGTGTGTAAGACTGTAAGCAAACCTGGATTTCTCTCAGGTCTTTGTCAGCCAGGCCTTGTAAAGGGTCGATGAAATTCTGTTTGACATCAATGTCCAATGAATCCTTCACCTCTGCTAGCCTCTTCATACTTTCACCAACATCAACTAGTGCACCACCTACAGATACATATTTGGTTGTTGTGTGCATTTGGTAAAAAATTTTTTTTTTTGTTGTTTTTTTTCAGTTTTCAAAATATGCACCCATTTTGTAAACCCACCAAAGTTTGTGTCCTCTCCGAGTTCTCTGCCAAACTTTGCCATGCATTCTCCCATCAGTCCCTCTGCCTGTGGATAACCTGGACTCTTCACCTGCCCTCTAATCTTAGACATGGTGTTCAACATTGAGAGCTTTGCACGAGACGCTGTGTGAAAGCAATGGAAGAAAAAAAGACGTTTACAGTAATGATCAATAATGTTAATTGTATGGAACTGTTCTGCCATCTATTTAGATGCAGAAGCTTAGCTAATGTACAGCTGAGCACACAGCCTTTCAAATCATTTGATAGCGTACATGAACACGGGCTTCATATATATGCATAGCTGTTAAAAATAAAGTACACTTTGGGCTATAATGTACAAACCTTAAACAGGCAAAAAAATAACAACATTTTTGTTCTTACCTGGATTGGGCTGCAGGTACTCTGATGTTTTAGAGATGACTTCTATTACAGCTTTATTTGTCACATCTACTTTCTAGAGAAACACACAGGGGAAGTAACCATACTGAGAACTGACACACAATCAGGACAGATACACTAACCAAGACACATTAAAAAACAACATTTCTTTGTAATAACATTAAAATCACCTTCCAGATTCAATGCTCTTTCATTTATCTTTATGTGCTAGTATTTTATGAAACCTACTAAAATATTGAATTACAGAAGAACTGAATGAAGAGGCAATATTGAATCTGTGGAGCCATTAATGTTCAGTGTTGAACAAACTGTGATTTCAGGAGACTAGATGACATCACTCAGGTATAGGAGAGGATTATTACGTTTAAAATAATCATGATAAGACTTTACAGATTATTAGTTAAAAAAAAGACAATCCTGGATAACTACAGCTACAGCACTTTCAGCAAGTGAAATTTTCCAGAAAAACACAGGTGGTGTAGAAAATCATACTCATGTATTTGTGGGACAGAGATCAAGTCTTTGAATCACTTAATGTGCTTAGATCAGTTTTTTTAGAAAGACTGTTGGCTGCATTGTGGGAAAATACTCTCCACTTACTCTCTCCAGGTCCTTGAACTCCTCGTCCAGTTTAGTTCCCTCAGCACCACCAACCTTCTCACTCACCATCTGACACAAACAGAGAAAGAAGCCATCTTTAATCCAGTATAATCACTGTATTACAGTAAAATATGCTAAATATAACTAACCCTAACTACCTAAGGGTTGTACTGATCGTACCACAAAATCAAACCAAGACACAAAACACACAGTGTGACAAGTTTAATCCGTTCCATGAACAAATAACTCTTGATAAGCTAACTGAATCTGTCACAGAGATATTTAAATCAAAATGTATCAATGTTTGTAACACCTGGATTTGATCACAGTGTAATCAAACATACCAATACATACATGTGGTGGTATGGCATTTTAATAAAAATAAATATTAAACACATACAAATGCTGCATATAGAATTCTGACTGAATAAAATCTAGCCTATAACATCTAAAAATATTATATGATTTAACCAGTTCACTTTTAGAACTGTCAGTGATTATGTAATTCATTGACAATCTCCGTGAATGTCAGGCAGAGAAAACAATAATAATGTTATGTAAAAGAAAAACTGTGTGGTGTCAGAAGCTTATTTTTCAAGTCTAAACCACTCATAAAAGCAAGGACAGCAGCAGTTTTGACTCACAAGGGGCCAAACGCAAGATCAAACTTGAAACACACCAAAATTTGCCTAAGATTCTGTGTGACAGACATTTATCAATTTACAGTTTCTCTCCACTTCTGGACCCCACACAACATATAAACGGGGTAGAAAATAGCTAAATTTCACAAGCCACTGATTTTAGCTTTGTACACATGTAAATCCAATTAGCCCTCCCCTCACCTCATTTCTCTTGCATTCACTCGGGAGAGATAGTTTTCCCTCTGTATGTCCCCAGTGTTCATTCTTAAGACTCTGACTAACTCCAATAAGACAAATTATTCTTAGTTCATCATTATGAATATTATACAGCACACCATCATCATGCATAACTTGACTGTACTGTATTAAAGTGAGCGCTGTGAGAACCTGCGTCTGCCACAACAGTTGTTGTTCTCATGACTTGGAAACACATGCTTGTCCCACTCATCATGTCCTGAGCGTGCAATAGAGAGCCTTAAGATAGTGACTGTGCAACTGTTGAAACAAGGCCACATGTTAAACCTCAACCCTCACCAACAAATGTTATTTGTTTCATTGGTTTTTTTGAACCCTTACTGGAGGAAGCATATATTTCAACATGGAAAGCACTGGATGTTTGTCACATCACGTCATAAGCGCATTAATCACAAACACATGTCATTTATGGTGGTAACTTGCAATGTTGAGAAGCTCATTTTGTGTTTTTGCTGTTTCTATGTGTTGAAGATTATTTAACTACAACCACCCGTTTCCGTGAATTTTTCTCCTCCTCCATACTGTAAGCCTTTCCTTCAGTCTACTCAAAGTGTAAACATCCAGGAGGACTAGTTTGTGAACAACACAAAACTGATCTTTAAAGTCCGTCCAAATTTTAAAAACACTTTTCCCCAAAACTATTTAAAATCCATTAACGGAGGTTCTTGCAACATCTGCTGTATAGATCATCTAGACATCTCTTGCTCCTAGGTTTGAAGAAAAAAAAAAAAAAATGCATTGCAATTCAAATTATTCCAACTTTTTTAAACTCGGGCTGTCTATTGGATTAATGACATGTTATGTTGTTCACAATAAAAGATTGTGTTAACACCACCATGTACAAAAGCAATCCTAAACAACGTGTTACAATTAGATCAAGATGAATAGCACAGCTATTTTAAGCCAAACACATCAGCACAAGTCTGTTTGACACAGAGGTGTCTGCTTGCAGTGACCTTTTCACTCCTGTATCCTCCAAGCATGTTTGCATATTTGTGCAATTCAGTTTGTTTGGCAAAGCAGAGCATAAAGGAAGGTAATTAATAATTAAACCAGTGTTTTTTGGGGGAAGTCAAGCAGCACACTGGATAGAGTCAACACCATAAACTGGGTGGACAACATGATACGGCTTAGATTAAGGCCACAGATAAAGACTGACGTGTTCAAGTTCCTTTTAATTTAACATTGTAGTGAAGGCAGCATTGTCATTGCCACATTCCCAAACTATTTAAAAATCCAATTCAACAAACACTCTATACCATACTTCAGATTCTTTAAATGTTTTTAAAAGAAGTATCTCTTTGCCTCACCAAGGCTGTATTTATTTGATCAAGATTACAGTAAAAAAAGTAATTATTTGGAAATATTTTTACTAAGTAAAATAACTATTTTCATAGTTAATGTATTGTAATAGAAAATGTATTTCTGTGATGATACAGCTGAATTTTCAGCAATCCATGTTTTTTGTCTCACATAAGTAAGCTTCATAAAAAATTTTTTTTTTTAAATCATTTTGAGCAAAAAGCTGAGAAAAACTCATTTTTATCAAATATCTATATTTATCATTCGATACAATGATCAAAGTATAGATGCAGAATAGATTGCTTTTATCAGCATTCCCAAAGCTTGCACAGTCCTTTACCACTTCCAACTTTTTATTGTTAATGATCGCATTTTGCTTACATATGAGATCGCTCGTGGCTTCCTCACCTGTGTTTCTGATCAAGTGATTCTAGACTCACTCAGACACATAAAATACCTATTATACCTCCATTATTTACTCACCCTCAAGCTGTCAAATAGCTTTATAATGGCAGTGAATACAGTACAAGATTTTGTAGCAAATAAAGTGGATAAATCGAAGACAATAAAAATAAAAATAAATAAAACAGCCTCCTCTGGACTTACCCTATTATTCTTACACTTGACCAATATTGACTTGTAATATAAAACCTGTAGAAGCCAGATCATTTTTGGAATATAACTCTGATTGTATTTGACTGTAAGAAGAAAGTCATAAACACATAGGATTGTCATGAAGGTGAGTAAATCTTGGGGTAATTTTCATTTTTGGGTGAACTATCCTTTAACAAACTAAAAATAAAAAAAAAATTAAAAAAAAGCAAACAAACACACAAGCTTCATCTGACTCATACTCCAGAAAATATATGTTTAAAGAAATCCAGGGACACCAAAAGACCCTTTGTCCTCTCCAAGAGTAATGATCTCAATCAGACACCCCTGCAATAAAGCTGTACAGCTTAGACAGCAGCCAACATGATAAAGCATATTTATGTGTGAAAGAGGCCTTATCAGCAGCTAAAGAGATAATACAGAGGCTTGGCCCTGACACACACTTTTGATAAGTATGTAAAGTACTGCTAACTTTGACACAAATATGCATACACACAAACAGCCAGCCACGTAGCCAAAGCAGACCCAGCTGGAGAAGAGTGAACCGAAGACCAGACTCCACGGATAATGCAGTGCTTGTGAATCTAATGAAGAGAAGAATGCATGACTGTGAGTCAACTGCCACAGAGACAAATGCAGTCAGGAATTTAAAAACAATACCACTTACGCAATCCCCAAAACAAATGTCGAGCAAATGTGTTACTAGGTAGACACCTGCCTAAAGGTGATAGATCAGCTTTATCAGTTAAAATACTTTCTACTATACCACCTTGTGCCTAGGCAACTACAAAGCATTTATAGGATAACTTACAAGTGCAAATGATGTGGCACAATTAAAACATTGCTATTTGTTGAAGATTGCCGTTTATCTTAAAAAGCCTAGCACAGCAACACTGAAGCAATGGCATCTGTTTGTCTGACCAGTGAAGGACAGTGGGACTATTCACTGTACTGCAGCGGAGCAGAAATGATTACCTTTCAGGCTGGCACCACCCCACTGACTGCAGTCGGTCAGAATTAGAAAGATGAACTTCAGTTTACAGCAGCCAGTCCACTTTTCAATTTCCAGACTTAATGAGTGTATCCACTTTCAAAACACTGACACCACTACCCAAGTAATATGTTTCAAGCTAATAATTAAATTCTTAAAAAAAAATGTTTTGTTAACAGGGTTGTGCCGATAGACGATAGTATCGTGTATCGACAATAGTCAGAGCTATCAACAATGCCAGATGTCTTTGTCAATAGTCAAGATGATATTTGGCTCATTCTCCTATTAATGTATAAAATTATTATCATTATTAAGCAGCCTATTATTATTGGGCTACCATTATTGATTTGCCCCACTTTTTCACTCAGCGCCGCACATACACGCAAATTAGTGCTAAAAGAGACATCTTCTAAACATCCTTAACAGCTATGTTTTCTTTTTTGTTTTCTTTTACAGCACATTAACTAAAAAACATTGTTGCTTGTTCTTCATTTTTTACCGTTATAATAATTTTTAAAAATGCAGTTAATAAGTTCGCTCGTCGTGGGACGCGCGGTCCAGAGCGCTGTGACTTCTGTTTTGATTTTCACCGTGTCTGATTTTTAAACTGATAACTTCTGCGAGAATGCAGCAAACTTGTAGGACGCGCGGTCCTATAATAATGCTGTATGACTGCTGTATCTGAATATATGAACTAGCTGTTTTAAATATTTTTATATTTAACATGTCACTTTTCAATATGTTTGAAGGTATAGTATTTTGGTTACTGGTGCTACTGGTGCTCTCACTCTCTCTCACATGGTTTAAAAATCATCAAATAGCCTGTGATAAGTACAGAGATCATCTCTCTTGCCCCAACCCACCCATACATGATAATATCGTGCATCGCGATCTCACAGACTGGCGATATGACGATATGAAAAATGATCATATCGCGCAACACTATTAACACTTTAGATTAAGGAACACTTTCTATTAACTACAGCTGTTGCCTCAAAAAATTCCTAATTTGCTGCTTATAAAAAGTTAGTAAAGTAGCTGTTAAGTTTAGGTATTGGCTAGGATTAGGGATGTAGAATAAGGTCATTTACAATAAGACATTGGTGTGCGCTTAATTAGTACTAATAAAAGGCTAACATTCTAGTAATATTCATGCTAATAAGCAACTGGTTTAGAGACCCTAAAATAAAGTGTTAACCAAGTGGTTTGTCAATAGAATTTTAAAAAAAATAAAAATACTGATAACACACACTGCCTACAGCATGAGCCCATACTGAGTGAGCCCTACAAATAATCTCAGAGCAGTTCAGTGCTTATAGCCTATGTGATGAAGTGATCTCAGACCCTGTAACTCTGGTGATGTTGTTCAATTTCCTCATGATTTATGAAAGCATTGATGTCTTGGTTCGCTTTGTATGGACCAACGTAACAGTAATCCTTGAGATTAAACTATGCCATTTATAATGTAGAACGATTCAGTATCTAAACTGTTATGTTAACAAAAGTTGTGTCATCTGTGATCTGTGCGTGGTGTGTGCGTGTCTCAAAGAAAGCAATGCATTAGAACGCTGATTAAACTGACTTTGAACTATGTATGTTTTAATGTATAGCCTGAAATGCATTGTTAATCTCTGCAAATGTCTTCACCAGTGACATGATCAGGGATTGCTAGCTCTTCCTCAGCCCCTTGCCTGTTCACTTCATTTCCCAATTTTCCAAGTCAGACTCCAGCATTCCACTGCTGCACAGAAAGCTGCGCTCTGAGGTTTTATGCAGTTTTGGATGTGAACAAGAAAGAGTCTAAGATCACTTCAGTGCTGAAGAGGCCCCCGAAAAGAACCAGCTGGTTCTAGGAAAACACCCTAAATCTCCTGTTGTCACATCAAAATCCACCAACTTATTTTAGAATTGTTTTGGGCTATTTTTACTTGTAAACAGTACTACCGCTATCACTCTGTATTCAAATAAAATGATATTTGCATTGGACAAAAAGCAACAGATGACTCACATTTTAGCCAGAAGCAACAGTTAAAACATCTTAATTATGAAGCATTTAATTTCACAAGACATAAACTGATGGACTGGAGAGGATTATTATGATAAATGTTTTTTTTCACTGAATTCACTGAAGGATCCATTGATTGGTGAACATTTGCAGTGATGTAATGCTTAACACAAACTCAGAAACATATTTGGTAAACTATTGAACTATTTGGCAGCAGATTCATGCTATGCTGTGTGGTAAGATATGTTATCCATCACATCAGTCATTCTAATTCTTATGATTTTTTTTTTTGTTCTAACCACTACCATTTGGAAAAAAAAGGCTGGAGAAAGCCAGAGCATAAAAACAAGTGTTCCTGCTCAGACAAAAAGCAAAACTAAAAACATTCCCAGGTGTGTACATTTTAATAAAAAAGCAACCTCCAAGCAGCTCAAAAAGTTCTTCTGACAGCACACCGAGAGGAAGGCTGGACTAAGGGTGTGACTGGTGTCAGAGTTTGTCTTTTGGCAGGGAGTCCGGCCTGTGTCAAGTATTGATTACTGTGGAATGCTGGCATGAGTTCGCTGCAGCACTGCAGTCCAATAAAAAGAGCCAGGCAGAGCAGAAGAGAGCACAGCAACCCCCCTTAGTGTTGCATGATTCATACTCCGCCTCTCAGGCCCAAATGCTGGCCATTTTCCTTCGCCCTGCTGTACTCCTCCACACATGTAAACCCCCCCCCCCACGCACTGGGAATCCGAGCATGTTCCTAACAGGAAATTCGGCAACCGATTGTCCCTTCCTGCTGAGATCAGCGAACAGGGACGGAGATGCTTCCCCTACATCTGTGCTCATGTGCCCTTTGGAAAACAACGGCTGGCAACGAGAAACTAAGAAATTGATGAAAAACACATTAAGTCTTGAGTTAATTACACCATAAACCACAGACAAGGAACCTTCTCACAACACCACCACGACAGCGCAAGAGCAGCCAAAATCAGGGAGAGGTTTTCATGATAACACATTTCATTGTCTTCACGGGGTCAAAGTGAGACTTTTGGCACATTTTAAGCCAACACATTGCCTGCTGCGAGCCCACGCACATGCATCATTCTAATATTGTGTCATGATAATATTTTTATCCAAAGAGCCGCTGCTGTTATTGTTGAGTATTGGCTGTCAAACAATTAATCACAATCAATTGCATCCTAATTAAATTATTTTCTTTACATACACGTATACTGTGTATCTTTATTATGTATATACAAATACAAACACATGCACGTATACATTTAAGAAAAATATGTTGTTTATTTAATAAATGATATATAATTGTATGTACATGTATATAATTGCAATATATATATTTTGAAAGCGATTAATGACGATTAATCATTTGACAGCGCTATTGCTGAGTTACTGCTGTTACAGTACACGCTCATGCTCCCATCATGCGTATTAATATATTTGGTAATACACAATAGCAAACAATGGTCGGTTTTCTGACAGTTTTCACTTTCCATCTTGTTAATCTTTTGTAACATCCCATTATTTCAGAAACCAGTGATCAATTCAGAGACTGATATTCTGTATTTACTGTTCTGACCATTGAGCAAACAATAAGATATAATTAATACATTTGAAGTACCTCACTCAAAAATGTCTGAAACTTTGGCATACTCTTCTATAAAAACACAAAACATGCAATATCTTCTAAAAGAGCTTAAAAAGGTACTGCACAGCAGGACTGACCCAATTTCTGCTTATTTAATCACATGCAGGTTTCTTTAACCCACTGACAAGTTACAAGGCTGATTTTTGCTCATTTTTAAAACGTAAGCCAGCACTGTACGCCACATTTTCCAACTACATATTGCCAGCATAAAGCGTGAACCATAGAAACAAGAGAGACAAACAAAACGTGTTTGTCCAAGATGCCATTAAAGGAAACCACGGTAATAATGGGTAAACCTGATGCTGCAGTATATTCTTTGTGTATTTCTGTGCAGAATTTGCATATATATGCTTATACTTTAAACAAATTAATCATGAACATGTGCGAAGTGCCTAATCGTTGATTTTACTGCAGTAAACGTGGCAAATAGAGTGAAATGAAGACGGAGGCGTTGTATTGCAATACCAAGCTAAAAGAAAACAGACACTCTTATGCGTATTTTTAACACATTGTAACCTCTAATTAGGCGTGAAAGCACCCATAAAGTGACGCCGACTATTTATGACCAGTGAAAGCTGTCAAAAATATTAACGTTAAATATTGCAATGACTGCAATTTAGGAAAAGACCTACAATAAATATATAAAGCAAGCAATTTACAATTCTACATGGATATGACATTTAAACAACAGCATGTTTCGCCACTGCAATGTTCAGAAAGAGTTAAATAGACATAGAAGAAACACACACAAAATACTTTTAAAGTGCAGAATAGCGGACTGAAGTTTAGCGCAGCGTTAGCAGGCTAAGCTAATTGGCACAGCACCGCGGCTCAATGGAAGAAAACAACAGAAAAAAAGTAACTTGCAAACCTGACTGGCTTTGTAAAACTGCTTCTTTAAGCCCGCCACGGACATCTTCAGAGCGTAATCCTCTTTTCTCGACGGAAAAAAGACTTGTAAAGTAGGTTTTAATACTGACACAACAGTGTGACAAAAGTCAGCGGTCGCTGAGTGAAATCTAAAACTCAAGTCCTCAAATAAACGATAAACGACACCCGTTCCACAAAAAAATACTCCAGGTGGATGCTGGGAAAGGTTTTATAAACCTATGCTATTAAATGTTCTTCTGGTGGCTTTCCACTAAATTGTGACTTCAATACGGTTTACAGTGCATCCACCGCATTTGTAAGTCTTGAGAAACTAGCGGTTTCCTGCGCAACGCAAGCACATTCCTTACGCGAGCGGAGAAGGGACTGGGAGAGGCACAGCAGCGCCCTCTATCGCTCAGGAACTACATTGCACCCACAGTGGAAGTGCTTCTGTTGACCAGATGATGGAGCCAGATGTCTATTTTTTGGAGCTCTACAAAAAGACTGATATACTGCTTTACTATGCTTTACTATGCTGAGATTGAGGAAATTAATTAAAAGTTGTATTTTTGCAAATAATATCTTCATATATTTCATTTCAATTTCGTGTCTCTTATGCTGACCAATGCTTTGTTTATTTGATCACAAATACATTAAAACACTTGATTGGGTTCAAGCCCAGGTTGTGACTGGGCCACTAAAGGACATTCACAGGGTTGCCTATAAGCTACTCATGCTGTGTGCTAAGAGTCATTGTCCTATTGGAAGGCGAGCCTTCTGCTCATCATTAGTTTCTCTTAACTAGGTTTTCATTTAGGCTATCTCGATATTTTGGTGCACTGAGCTTCTCTTCTACTCTGATGTGTCCCTCAGTCCCTACCCCTAAAAAAAAAAGTCCCACAGAATGAGGCTGCTGTGGGGCCCTTCTCCATCACTTGCTCAGTTTGGCCAGGAGGCTAGCTCTAGGAAGAGTTCTAGTTGTGTCAAACATCTTCCATTATGGATAATAAAGGCTACATGATTCTGAGAACCTTCAATGAAGCATACTTTTTTCTGAACTTTTTTCCAGATGTGTAGCTTGATGTAAACCTGTTTCTGAGCTCTACAGGCAGTTCTTTTGACCCCAGGGCTTGGTTTTTGCTCTGATATGTATTTTCAGCTGTTCAAGATGTGTGTGCCATTACAAATCATACCCATTCAATTGAATTTACCATAGGATAACGTCACTTGACGTGTGGCAACATCTACAAGCAATATAAATGCTCCTGAGCTCAATTTCAGCTGTCCGAGATATTGCATATGTTTAAATACATATGCAATGGAATCATCAAAAAAAAATCTATGCTTAATCAATTTGCAAAGATTTTAAAAACCATGTATGAATGATGTGGGTATAAAAAAAAATTTAAGCAGTTTAATTATAAGGTTGCAACATAAAAAAAATAAAAAAGTTTTGAATACTTCACAAGGCACTGTACATTTACTATCAAATAAATATGCACTGCTGTTGTAACTTCTTTACACATTTTTCTTTCCCTTTATATAGTGATGGAATAAGATATGGAAAGTTTAGGGATTTCGCATTGCATTGCATTTTACTTTGAAATAATGAAAAAAAAAATTAAAAGAAATTTCAGTAGCCACAAAACAGTCAGTGTGAAGTAAAAAACACCTTTATTACATTCTGGAATCCATGAGTATAATCCTTATTGTACAATAATATCTTTTAATGTGTTTGTTTTATTCTCTGTATCCATAATACACCATAAATTATATTAGTTAAAATCTATATGATTTATTTGCTTAAAAATAAAGTTACAACTGAAACAACCACAAAAAGGACCATGGCAAAGAATTAGGACTCTTGTAGGGGATTTTCTGCTTAAAAATTCTCTTTTAAAAAAATAGGATTTTAATTCTTTAAGACAAAGGATGACACTACACGGGTGAGTAAATGTTACATAAAAGGACAGAAATGAAGAAAGCAAGTATCACAAAAATAAACATCAAAACACAACACTAGCTTTAAAGATCAAATTCATCCTTATATATCTATATACCTTATAGATTTGATCCTATTCTTATTTTTTTTAAACAAGTCAAACTGAAAAAGTCCTCCAATAGCACTGATATAAGACAGGGGTCAAATTCTTTGATACTTCTGCGATTAACATTCATAAAAAAAGTTAACGTACACAGTGATCAAGGTTTAAGGTCTTCTATTTGGTGCAAGGTGTCTTGCTAGGCTAACTGAAGAAGACATTTTAGGACAGAGAACCCAGCTATCTCCCTGAGTGACTGAGTGTAGATGTAAACGCACACTTCCAGAACTACCCTCAAGGACAGTTCGGACACTTGTGGCGGTTTATAGAGTGACGAATTACACTCCACAAAAATACATCATCTAAAACTATAAATGGTTTTTGCAAATATTTGCACTTTGTTACAATCTTTCTCCACCTTCACATGTCAATTTAAGTTAGCTAACAGACAAGCGTAAAAAAATAAAACTTAAAAGCGTAGACAGAACTTAGCAAGGGGATGTTAAATGATCTGAGCTGGAGTGCTTATGAAATCCAAGGAGATCCTTGGCTTGTGAGGGTTGTCGATACTTAAAATGGAAAGACTGACTATTGCACAGGCAGACACTGTGATACCGTGTTAAACCACCAGAAAATGTATTATACCAACCATATAAAATCTTACAAGAAAATATAGTTAGGCACTGTTCCAGCAGTGCAAAAAATAAAACATCAGGCGAGCTTCTTAAAATTAACTGTCAGGAAACTGGACGCTGATACTTAGCAATCATTCGAAACATCTTTCATACCCTGTAATCTTACAAAGCTGGGCACTAACGGGTTTTCAAAAGCCCTCCTTTGGGCTTTAGTTTGTATTCTGGTTTCTGGACCACTCCTAAAACTCCCCTGAGACTTCCTGCCTCAGAAGAACAAAGGCTGCTTTCACACTGCGGACAGATAGTAGATAGATATTTCTCCTTCAGGTTTGAACCGCATAGTTTCAGAACATTAACTAACCATAGTATTCCTGAACTCAGGGGGGTAGCTGATGGTTCTGTCAACCTATAGTTGTGCTATAAGTGAACACATAAGGTACATGGATGATGGGGAAAAAACAATCACACTGCAACACAACACTGATCCCCACATCAGACACAATGCAAAGCATGAGGTACGGCCTTTGAATCCACTCATCCTCACAGCTGTACAAACGGAAAAGTCAGAATTACAACATTTCTGTGGCATCCTCATGACTGATGGCAAGCTCAGGTTGTCTGTTGTCTCTTAAAAGTTTCCTTCCATCCACTTCCTTCAGTGTTCTTCGTGTTCTCCTGAGGCCTTGCTCCCAGCATCCGTATGAGTGGTTTGCTACACTTCATAAAGTCTCAGAGGTATTGTCTTTTCACCATCTAATGTGAGGCGACAGCAAAGTCACGAGTCCTTTGAAGTCCTTTCTTTGTGTTGTATTTAAGTGCCGTCCACCTGCCTCTAAATCCATCTCAAGCCCAGAACTCCACTCCTATATCTGAGAAGTCTTTGAAAGGGCTTGGGAACATCCACTCTAAGGTGCAACTTTATATCTCTGCCTACATATGCTATCTACAGGCTCCGTTTATAAATATATTCTTAATTACATCTACCATTCTACATACAAGTGGTTTCCAATCAAATATGGATATCAAAATATCATCTAATATCTTTATCCAAGTGGCATTTGTGAGGAAAAGGGTAATAAGGATGAGGTTTCATTAGTTTAGTTGCATCTTTTCAATTTATATGTAAAAATAAAGAACTCAAAAGACAACACCCTGTGTGCACATGTGGTCTGTGCAGTGCACTATGTGTTAGTGTCGAGTTTGTCAAAGTGAAGGTGCTCAGGTGAAGGTGTTTACAACCACAAGAGTGTACGCATTGGTCCCTTTGAACAGTTTCGCATGGATTCAAAACTGCTCGTCTAAAGAAACCAAGCCTTAAGAGCTTGCTTTACATATGGGGCAGGAATACATAATACATTCTGTCTTAATCCTGAGGCTTTGCCACATGTCAGGTGGGTTACATTCATAGTTCTCTTCCTAAAAGTACCCGCAAAATGGGAAGATCCACTTTTCAGGAACTTCATTTTTAGGGAGATCTGAGCTCCAGGTTTAATAGAGTACTTTTTTTAAATTATATATATATATATATATATATATATATATATATTTTACTCTGTTTGAGTCATTATACTTAGGTAGCATGAGTAATAGTAACCAGCACCTTAAATGACTGCTGACATTTAACAGCATCTTGTAAGAAATCTGGGTCCTGTTCAAATAGAGGAGTGAATCACTCCATCAGGAAGGAGGTTATAGATGGAGTCCTAAAGTGTAACGTGCAAGATTGTCAGTCTGTTGCTGTTTTTTTTTCAAACACATATCCATCTACCTCCTCCTTTCCTGTATTTCTTTAACTCTCTCTTCCTCTCTCTGTCTCTCATCAGAGCCAATATGACAATTTAATGACTGTTAGCCCTCAGTGGAGTCTGGGAAGGAGATCTCGCTGCAGAAAACCTCTCTGTAAAGAGCAGGGAAGTTGTAGGCCGTTTCTGGGTGAAGCAGACGGAAAAATTCCAGCTTATCAATATGAAGGTTGCAAATAGACTTCATCATGGGCAACTTGGCGACCATCTATTGGCACAACAGAAAAAGAAAAGACAGTTAAAAATGTTTTGCCTTAAATATTTACAGCAAGATAATTTTTTTAAATTAATTTTTTTATTAATAACATTATTTAACATGATTGGCCATATACTATTAAATGTTCAAATGTATGTTCTTGTAGTGAAAAACACACAATGATTAAAAATATACTTTAATTTGATTTAAAATAAAGTTATGACGTTAATATTGTTAACAGCGATATTAAACAGAAGGTTCAAAAGGACAGCATGTATTTATAACATATGTTCTAGATCTGTGTAGATGACTTTACTGTCACTTTTGATCAATTTAATGCATCTTTGTAGAATAATATTTTTTTTTTCAAACAATTGAACAGTAACGTGTAACAATTATTTATAATAATAAATAATATGTGCAGTATGTGCAAATTTGTTAATTTGTGTGGATGACATTCTCATTGCACAAAATTAAATTTAAATCTAATTTCAATTTCACCGTACAAAGAATGCGAATGACCTCTGTGTTTGATTTAAAAAGTAAATAATTTCTGACACATTACGTCATCTATTATTATAATATTCATAATAAGATGAAGCCGTCTTCATTTTTCACTGACAAACAGGACTTCTGTGTGGGCGAACTCTTCTAGCACAGATGTGTCACTTATAATATGTCATCAGCTTTTAGAATTCACACGGAACACGGTTAAAATGTCAAATTGATTAAGTGTGTGAACTGCATTGAAAATAAGACTGCCATAAATACATTTATTAATCGCATGTGTTTATTTTAACAGTCCTGATTTTCTCATTTTTAACAGCTGTGAGAGTGTGAACTTTTTTCCCTAGTACCTTTGCCAGTTTCTCCTCAGGGCCACCACTTTTATGAAGACAGTGTTGCAACGCAACATAGACCTTCTCCTGAAGTTTCTGCACCTTCTGAGCATCTGTTAACCAAGGACGGTCTGGGAAATAAATAAGTGGAAGAGTAAGCTCTAATGTTTGGCTATGTATTTTTTGGAAACGCTGTTAGTTAAAGATTACTTTAAACTAACGTACTAGTAAAACTACCTGGAGACAGAAGCACAGTGGCCGTAAACAGAGCCATCTCCTCTTCAGACAGCTGTAGTCGGCTCAGGGTTTTAGCCATCTCAAACACAGCACTCACCAGATCCTCACAACCTACGAACAGGAAAAACACAGAAACATTTTTTGAAATGCAATAAGAGCAAGAGCTGTAAAATTTCAAAACATTGTCATGTGCCCAACAAAACAAAAAGTAAACAGATGGGAACACAGCCAACTTGATCAATCATGCAATTGACCTGGAAAGATTTTAATTTTCCCGGCTTCCATTTAAACAGACATTTGTTTAGTTCTATGTAAAGAGTAACCTTGAATTAATCATATGATTTTACAGCCCTGTACCATTGCTCAGGTTAATTGCATACAAGTACTCAACATGCCCTTTGAAATGCCACAGGGTGCTAAGTTATGTGAAAGAGACTCACCAAGAGCTTTAAAGAGCTGAGGGCTTGCGAACTTTCCTTCGAACAATAGCGTGTTGTTGATGGGGTTGTAGGCCCGACACATTCGAATCAGAAGCACGTCTAGGCAGCCTGGATGGGCAGCGCCATATAGAAGATGGACAAAGGAAAGGCAGGAAAGAGGGAGGAAATAGGCAAACGAATGCTCCACGATGCATACATACACACAAGAAAACAAAAAACAATTGGAATTTAATTGCACAAATTATGAAATGTTTTCAAATTCAGGATTCATTAAAACAGTCATCATTTTCACAAACAAATAGTGAATAGTCCACATTCAGTAGAATGGCAATGATGGTTGTTTTAAAGAAAGAGGGGGGGGGGAAGACAGAAGTGTTTTTTGTTTTCATTTAAACAACAAATTGGTATAAGACACAACACACAATGCACAAAGAGGAGACAAGCAGGGAAAAAAGGGTAAGAGAAAATGACAAAAGAGCCATTGTCAGAACACAGTTAAGAAGCAAAATATACATACAGTCTGAACTCAAATATACACACCATAAATAAATCAATTAACCAGAAATATAAACTGGTCACTTTATTGTATTTGCTGCAGGTATTTACTTATGTGGACAACAGATAAGTGTTTCCTCTCTTGCACAGAGTTGATGCTGACCTGCTTTGAGAAGAATAATCTGGTCATTCTGACACAAATCCATGAATCCAGAGATGCGCTTGGCAAACTCCACCACATACTGGATGGCATTCGTGATGTACACAGCACACTGCTGCCACATAATCTCTGTGGACTAGGACAAAGAAATGCATGTTAGACCTTTCCACCCATATTCTGATTATCTGCAATCATGATGTACATTTGACGTACTTTTTAATGCTTTTTTCAATTAGACTTAAAAAATTAGAACAGGAACGACTGTATTCTGTGTGATTCATGCAAGCGGAATGTAAGGTTGGGTAATTGCTTGGATCACATCATACATAGCGTACATGCTGTTACACCCCATGGTATTAAAAAGTATTATACATCCCATTGCAAGTTTTGTTAGTTACCTTGTTTTGGTGGACACGTATCTCCTCAGGTGTGTAGAGAGTCCAAGCAAATCTTTTCAGTTCTTCTGTGCTGTACTGACTTGTCTCGATGTGGGATTTTACCACATTCTGTGTAATCCGATCTAAAAAATATAACCAAACACAACATCACAAAGTTTGTATAGACCATAAATAGCGGTACCAGTCAGTACTGGATATTTAATGATACATGGTCATTTTCAAATTGCTCACTTAAGGTTAATATTTAAAAAAAACATTAAGAACTTAATAAAAACACTGATAAATGTAATCTTTAGCATTTAAAACTATTTTTCTTTCTGCTTTTTTATTTAGAAATAGTTTTAGTACAACATTTTTAATAAACTCAAGGACACAGGATTTCTGTTTTACTGTATTTTTGATTAAAGAAAAATGCACACCATACTGCATACTGGTGCACATTGGGATTATATTGTGTTTATACAGTTATATATTATGCATACATTCTCATTACCACAGTATACTAACCGATTTCCATCAAGGAACAGCCTTCAGGTGGGTTAAGTAATGAGCGAGTGTAAAGTCCCGTCTCGTGCAGGGTCTGGTACTCGTGTTTGATGTGTGTCATGTCATTAAACTCCTGTCTGTTTGACTCAGGAGAACTCTGGGAGGACGAACTGCTCCCACCGCTCCCTCCCAGCAACTCTAGGCTGCAGTAGTCAGCAGCTTCCTCCGGGGTGAGCGGCAGATCAAAGAGAAGACCGTCTGGTAGCGTGGTTATATCATCTAGGTCACTAAGTGTGGTGCTGGAGCCCCGACTGTAGGCACGGCCGTGGTTGCTGCCGTTCTCTCCGACCTCGTCACCAGCATGACCAGGTACACCATTGCCCAAACCACCCGCCCGCTCCTGAGACTGCTGGTGCTTCTGAACCTCGGCATACAGGCTGTCGCGTTGCTTTTTTGACATGCGTCCAAACTTCACCGCTGCAGAGAAAAGAAGGGTGTGGAAAGAAAGACGAACATTAGATTTAATTGTTGCGAAAAACACAACACAACCGACACAATACCACACATGGGAGATCAAAACTGAGACTACTGTCATGCCTGGCCTGAAGTCCTTGTATACTGTGATTAATAGGACTCAATGAGATTTCATTTCCAGTAGGAAGTGCGTTCTAGAATAAGATTAGACTCACCATCGCGGCTCATGCCCAACGCCAGACACTTCTGCAGGCGGCAGTGCTGGCAGCGGTTGCGATTGGTTCGGTCAATAAGGCAGTTCCTCTGCCTAGAGCAGGAGTACATCGCATTGTTCTGCTGACTTCGGCGGAAGAAGCCCTTGATGAACGGAAAAAAAGAAAACAGAGGTCAAGAAGAGGCTGCATTTCCATTTCCCATTTCTGTGTTTGCCAATAAAGGTTAAATTTAGAATTAACTCTAAAACCTCATAGCATCAAAATCTCTAGCTGTATGGGTTCGTCCACCAAGTGCAATTATATGATCATTTATTAATGGCATGCGCAATTCATGAGGGTTCAAAAACACGGTTGAGTAATGTGGTTCAATACAAATAGCACGTCATTCGGTAAAGATTTTCCAGCAGAGAGTCTGAAACGTTAGATCAGATCTGGCACACATTGTGTGTCCTGTGGTCAAATACAAGCTGACTGAGATTTCTGACTCGTCAGAAAGCCAATCAGATAAAGGGGTTGTATTGTTTACTGTTTCAGGGAACAGTCTGAAGATGCCATCAACTACAAGGTACACTTAATTTTCTTGCAAGTCTTGTATACTTTAAAACTGTTTGTTCTAGTGCTTTTTTATCTGAAGCAGAGGGAACATTTTAGGGAAATGTTTTGACAGAAACCTTTAAACAAAAAATGTGGGTCTTTTAAAGAAAAAAGTTAATCATCCTAAAGCTGTGTCATGTCATATTACTGCATAAACAACATACAGGTTTGCAATGACATCAAGGTGAGTAAAATATTATAAAATACTACTTTAGTATTATCCCTTTAAACCTTTAGCATAAATGATGAATTGTTCAATTGAAAGGATCCTCGCTTACCTTGCAGCCTTCACAAGTGATCACCCCATAGTGGATGCCCGATGATTTGTCCCCGCAAATCTTGCATGGGATTACTTCGATTTGTGCTAAGAGAGGGAGAAGCGGGTAAAACATTAGCTACAGTTTGACATACTTACTTCATACACAGCCTATAGAAAAGTCCTGACTCAAAGAACAAAGCACTGAAGGCCATCCGCTATCTGCATTACAGTTCTAATGCGAGCCATGGCGGTGTTCTTTGTTTGACCCATTGATCTTTGAGCAACCGTTCAATGACATAAAAGATATATAGGTCGGCACAGAGCCCGAAGGTCTGGTCTGACTCTCACAGGGACGTGGAAACTTGGCTAGTGTCATATTCCTTCAACAGTAACAATACACAGCTAATGCATAAAGAGTGGGGTTAAGCGCTACAGCTCATATTCAAAGACTCAAGGTTTTGACCCACTCAGGGTGACATAATAAGACAAGTCCCTGAGCCACAGAATCAAAAACAGCTTTATAAACAAAGCTCGCTCTCTGCTTGGCACAGTTGCGCTCGAAATAAGCGGATTGTAATGCTCTGCATGGGAATTATAAACAGCTGCAGGTTCATGAATAGAACCTTTGAGTGCATAACAACAGTATATACACTTACTTTTGCACAAGGAAGTCCTCTATATCCCAATAAAACAAGCCGTTCTTTTCAATAAACTGTTTAGAAGGTAAGTAGTAGAAGCACTATCACTAAATTGTGTTGTTGTTTTTTTTGAGAGACCAATGGTTAAGAAGTTCCCCCATTTCATATGACTCAAATGGTGCAGAATGGATCCCATAAAGGTTTTTACAAGGGAACACGGTCCTCTAGGGTGATCTGGATGTAGGAAATGTCATTAATAGGTTTTGCGCAATGACGCAATATCTTAGGTAACGGCTAATGTGTCGTGACAGGGACCCGGCCGTCCGGAGATAATGACTTGAGGACTCACACTTGGGTCCGAATGCTTGTTGATGTGTGCGTCACATTTGAGAGCGGGGGGGAAAAAAGAGGGAATAAGAGACACATCTGCTTGATTTTTCCAGAAGCTACATTGATAAACACAATCTGCTAAAGCACTGAGAAAGAAAATCAAATGTATTCCATAATGCAATATGTCAGTGAAATTACTAAATGGAACATATTCTGCCTTTTTCGCTCGCAGTCTTTCCTTCTACCCCATTCTGAGCCCCGGGCCCCCACCCTCACTGTGTTATATAACTGCTGTCTGGCTGCATTCCACGAACACACTCATTCAGAGTAGATCACCCTAGCAACGCAGTGACGAGCATTCCTCCATCCCGCCCCTCCCACAATCCCATTGGCTCGTGACAGCGTGGCTTTGATTCTGACTCGTCCGCTCACATGCCACTCACCTGCGTAGCACGGTCAGGCTATGTGGCTGAGCTGGTCTACTGACACACTTTCCTGCTGAGCCGAGGGAGGCGCTTGTGCGGTAGCCTCGCAAGTACTGTAATCTGATTACATTTTTTTTTCTTTCCTGGCATGTTTAAGGTGGAACCACAAAAATCAAAGATCATCATATTAGCAGAAAAAAAACGTTCCCTTTCAGACAAATGCAAGGCCACTGCGAGCGACTCTGAATAACTTTTTTATTTAATCAGAAACATATGATCAAGAGGTGCATTTTATGTAATGGCATGGGAGTGATATATGACTTATGCACATTTGGAATATCTACAGTACACTCATTAAGACTCTGTAACTTACACTTGCCCTCAACATGTGGCAGCCTGTCAAGAATTTAAGCACAGTCCCAGCTGTCTCGTAGCGCTCACATAAATCTATTTTTAAATTATGACTGCGGTGCATGGTAGTTGGAGGTTGATTTTTTTATAAAACCTTGGTTTTACCATGCTATGCGTCAAAAATGTAGTTATATGAATGCACACACACAATGCATAACAAAATCTCTAGTATTTGGAATATCACACTGCAAAATGTCAAATAAAAACTAACTGCAATGGAAGTATGACTCACCAAACAGTAACGAAAAGAAACTTCAAAGGTTTTTGACACAGCATTAATGAATACTGATGAATTCATCAATGAAAATGGAATAAATATATACAAATATATGACTAAAACATTTGAGGTCAAAAGGGCTGACAACAATATGTCTGCCTGTTGTTTCAGCAATATAAGAACCTCTGATATAGGCAGATGTATAAAATACAGAAAACCCTTTTTATCTGTTTAATAGGTTAACACATTTTTTATTCATAACATATCAAGCCAAGCTCCCACAAACACTCAGTCAAATCAAAAGTATAGCAAACAGTTCTTGTTTGATTAACCGATTCGAGCACTGCTGTCGAAGCCGGAGGCAAACGCAGTCAGACAGCCGAAAACTAATTAAGAGGAGATTTATTAGAGTGCTATGTTTATCGGGCAAGCTGGGGTTAGTAATCTAGCTCTTCTTATCTCCTTTCTCTAGGCCACTCTATGTCAGTTAGTCGTCAGTGTATCAGTCCATCAAATACCAGTCAGCAGTTTCATAGAACGATGCTGGGAAAAACCCAACACATATTCAGAGACTTTGCCCTTTTATCTCACATAATCAAACAACTTTGTTCAGCAACGTTCAAAGGTCTCATTTACCCTGCACCTTGCATTTGCATTGCACAGTGTATAACTAATCTAACTTGTGTGATTTCGTTTGTATGTGACATTCAGATTAGTGCCAATTTTTGAGTCTGCTCTGTGTCCTCCCCAGCAGGTTTGCTTTGAGCTCACACAGACAGGATTCAGTTTGCATCCGCTTAGATGTACTTGAGATTTCTAAGAAGTTTGTGGTCCGCTGTAATGATTTTTCCTCTCCCACATCACTTAAAAGTGACCTACCTATGCTAAGTAAACTGAGACGGTGGAATGACACCACAAGACTCTCTTTAAATATGTACAGAGGGATTGAGTAATTCTTTGGTATAAGTAACAACTCCAAGTTGAATAACATGAGCTGATAGGGAGTGTAAGGTGACTCTTGATGGGCATTAATTATCTTGATGCCTGCTGGGATTAGGAAATAATACATTTTCAATAAATGCTGGAAATTTTTTCTCCCACATCTTTTGGTTTATACTATATTGAATATATAAGAAAAAAAGTGGATGAAGATTTAATAATTAAAAAAATAATAATTAATAATGAGTTACAAAGGGCAAAAATGTATATATTAAAAATAAGCATTAATCTTCGCATTACAGAAAGGCAGGTTTTTTTTTCCAAAGCTGTATTTAACTAAAAATATAAGAACACACCTAAGGTGTGCAACAATTATGTCACATTAATTGTTGGGAATTACTTAGCTGGTGACATTTTACCACTACCTGGGCTTAAGTTGTGGTTTAAATGAATGGAAACTTCATGGGCAGGTGTCAAAGTGCCACTGCATTAAGCTGCTCAGCATTCATTTATAGACTGCTCATTGCTTAAGTCTTTAAAGCCATGGTGGCTTACAGTCTACAGCTCTCAGCATACAGAAGAGTGCCTGTCCTCAGAATCATTGACAAAGTCAGAAGAAATATACAATGTCCATTTAATTACATATTTTCAATGGTTGTGCTTTATCACACATTGTCAGATCTACCGTTACTGTAGTCTCTATCAAATTCAATTAATTTCAATGATGGAACGCTTACAAACGTCTGCAACAAGCATAAATAAAGCAACTAACTGAAAAAACATAACATTATGATGATATAAACAGTTAACAAATGAAATATATCTAAGCTTAACTGGGCATATGTTGTTACGTCTTTGCACCAAAGGAGCCGCTGTTTACTTCATACGGCATTTCAGGTTCAATGTCCCTTTGCGATCAAGCTACTTGATATGCTGAGATTCAGCACTGGGTAAAGGTTAACATTATTTGCCAATGAGGAAAACGTTAAACCGAACTTAAAACAGACCAATTCTCTTCCTGGTCTCTCAGTTTTGTAATATGCTATGCAATCCTCAATGACAGAAGTAGGTCAATGGAGCAGATAGACTATCACTCCGGCGGCCATGCTGAGACTGAAAAACAACAACACGCAGAGCGCGGCAGATACACCCCACTAACAGCGCCCCAACAACTCACTGCTGACATGCTGAGCTGAGAGTCTCCCCTGAACTTATTGATAAGCTTTATCGCGATAAAGACACAAACATTCAGCGGATCCCAAACTCAACATAGCGGTTAACATACGTGACCAAAGGCATGCCAATTTTTATCACATTAACTTTTAAACTTTCTATGAAGTAAACGTAGTACAAATGACAGCACCCAGTGATTTTTAAGCATGTTTAGACATGTCGTTTGATTCTTACATAATGAGTTGGCTTAGTGGTAGTTAACAGTAACTACAGTGAAGCGAGTGTTGCCAAATATTGCAACATTTATTTATTTTTCCAAAATAAGCATACGATGCAGAAAAGAGTTTAATAACTTATTAACAATATAAACGTTTACACTTGTTGCAAGATACGTCATTTCAATATTTCCAGCCCTTTAAAAAAAGAATTACAATGTTTCACATACCTATCTTAATAATTAAATCTCACATGCGCACACCAAGTGTGTATTTATATGCATTGGACGACTGCATTCTAAAAAAAACACTATTACATACAAATAATATTTATTAAAGACTGCATGGTAGGAGCCATACAACAATCCCAATGTGGATTATAAATAACGGATATGGCAACTTGCGAGACGTTTCCTACATGACGTTCATCGCTTCCCTTTCACGCTTGCAAGCGAAGAAACAAAACTATGCAAAGTTTATAATTTCCGTGTACTGGTTATTGTCTGTATGTGTTCGAGTGAGGAAAAGTTACCAAAGCAGAACGAAACATGACATGTTACAAACAATATATTTTTGCGCGCTAGCTCGTGCTTTACTTTGGTTGAGACTTCGCGCAGTTACTGCAACATCAAAGCAAACCCAACCACTATTACCGCTATTAGACAGTATTATTTTGTTTATTTGAATGCAATTTCAAACTTACCTCTCATTTTGATGCTATATTATCTGCGAACGATAATATAACTCCAGTACATCTGATCAGCGACGAAAGTTAAACTCGGGTAAAATTTTGAAAACTCCAAAACTGAGCGGTAGCAAAAAAATAACTACTAAAACCTGGTAAGTTATTGCACAGCCTACTTGCTCTTCTTATTTAGAGTAAATTCCGCTCCATCATAGGCTTTATTTCTGCGTAAATGCGCGCACTGTCAGCTATGCAATAAAATGATGCCCTCTTCTCTATCCCGCTCTCTCTGCGTCTGTGCTTCTCTGTAGTCTAACCTACTTTCGGCGCGTGGACTCTCACATGATGTTGCTCCACCGGCCCGCCTCGTGCCCCCAGGCAGCGGCGCGCGCACTCGAACTCGGTCACGCGCTTTAAGGAGGATCTGTGTGCCAGAGCTCGAGCGCGCGTGGGAAAGTGTGGCAGTGTGTCACCACAACAGTATCGTGGGAATCTGTTGCGGGTTTGAGGTTCCTGCGTCTGTGATTGTTTGCGATTACAACACAGCGCCCGGTGAAAAAAAAATCAAAGCATTATTTCCCTTCCTCTTAAAACTAAACGTGCTTGACTTGAGTTGAGTTTTACCCAGTGATAAATAGTCAAGTAATTTAAAGTCAGCAGGAGGTCAGAGAGAGTGCAATACATGCATATACAATTGCTTTACAATATTCATAGCAAATCTGCAAAGACATTTATACTGTGTAGGGGGTGTAGATATTTTTCAGTTAGACCTATGCATGGACTAAGCTATATGCTATATGGCTACAGGGCTATAGAAATGGAATCCCACTGAAATCAAAGCAAATAGTTACATTTATTCTTGCAGCATCCCGTTTTTATGCAACCCACAGCATAATCAAAGACAGAATTCATAGCTTTTCCTTAGCAAAGTTTTATTAATTTCTCAAATAGATATGTTGAGCAAAAATGTCTAGATAAGCGATGTTAATTAAAACTGGTCTTGTTCTCTGAACAACATTTAATCACAATCACTGCCAAATGCAGTGTTATCAACAAAGGAGACAATATCAGTTTTGAAATAAGAAACATGGACATTAGGGAGACTTTTGCAGTGATGCCATGATACATCATTTGTGGGTTCCCCAAATAACTTTTCTGTAAACCAGAATCATTTTTCTTAGTGTGAACATAATTTTAAGAACCTTTTCCCATTAAATAGAACCTTTCTGTGCAATCTTAAAGGCTCTTCATGGAACCATATGAAGAACCTTTTTTTAGGAGTATGATGGCAAACAGAAACATAATATGCCAAGTTCTTTTAAATCTTGTGGCAAAACTCATCTGATGTAGGATAAATACATGTTACCGTGCATAATGATTTCTTATCCACTAGATACACCAGTGTGTGAGTTTGTATGCCATATTGGCATAAATACACTTCTCACATCTCAGAGAAGGTCATCAAAAAATAAATCTAATTTCTGTGAACAGGTGAGGGTGACAGAGTTGAAGTATGAGACAAGGCAGGGAGTTATTTCAGGATGCTACTCTAACAATTACAATAATAATGTGGGATGAAATAACAGGATGTGCGAAAGTGTGCGGAAAATAGAAAGGGCATGATGTAAGCAGGGAGTCTCCATTATGAAATGAGGAGAGAAGAGATTATAGTAAGTAGGTTAGTAGAACAGCGGAAATACACAGAAGCTGACAGAAAGCTTTGTCACTCCCTCCTGCACGGCCACTCCTTCTTCTCATCCTCTGCTTTCTTTTAGTCTAATATCTCTCATGTGTTCTCTTTTTTTTAACATTTAAACCCTTGCATTTTGAATGATGCTGTTGTCTTTATCGTTCTGACTCCCTCAGACTTTGTCTCTGCCTCGTTTCCACCTCATTAAACCAAGTTTTCTGTTTTAGAACAGGGGAAATCAGCCTTTGTCACAATGTTTGTACAGCGTTGTCAAAACAGACCTCCTCGGGGTAAACACACAAACGTTTCCACTCCAGAAGCATTGCTTCCCTTTTTATTATTCTTGTGTGTAGATGTCTCTTCCTGTTTCAGAGTCTCTTCCTCACCTTCCTGCAGTCTTGAGTTGCATATTTTCATTCAAAAGCAGCCCCTTTTCTGTTTTTCCCCCCCCTATGTGACACACACACACACACACGCACAAACAATTGCTGACCTCCTGACCATCTGTCTTATATAACCGCAGTCTCTTAAATTAGAGCTTGCTCGCTCAGAGAATAGAGTGAGACGGGAGGGAGGCCGGCATTAAATGAAGGCTCACAGAGAGACGGTGAATGAAGCACGGTTTATATTAAATGTATGCTGGAAAGAATGACAAGAAAGTCGCTGCAAATTGAGATTAGAAGTGCATTATGATCTAATGGCAAATGAACTTCAGGCAGAGCAACAGAGTGGTTGAGGTTATGGAGGAATGTATAAAACAATCAGCTCTAGTGTGTTTGGGAGTTGATAAAATGTTGTTTTTTCAGAAGGGATTATTGTGAATCCAGCTCTCATCAGCGTAATCCCCTCACCACTCCTCTTCGTTATCTGCTTAATCCGCTGACTCCTCTCCTCTTTCAGAGGCTGGATAATCCCTCTCTTTCTCTGCGTGAGGGTGTAATCCAGTTTTACCCTGCCCATACTCTCCTCCATCATTCTCTTCTCCTTTCATCTCCTGTTCCTTTCTCCTCTCCTCCCTTCTGCAGCTCCCCCTAGTAATCTTCACCCAGGCTAAAAATACCACTTTAAAATCCCTATTACTTCAATGACATTATATAAACTACATTATATCGTACTATAGGAAAGAATGTTCCTCAAAGAACCTTTCTGTCCTTGGAGACTTTGAAAATTGTAGTCAGTGTTTTTCCAAACCGTCGTCTTGGGTCCGTTAAAGTTTCCTTCGCATACCGTTGCTCACGGTTTCCATGGTCTGCCTCTTCCCAGATGGTCGGAACTGCGTCGTCTGGACATTTTGTTTAGCAGCTAAACACATGAAGCCATGAGTCTCTGGTGACTCATCTCTAATTATCGAGAATATTACAAAGAGATGATTATCTCGTTGCTCATCTGCCGTATTCAATGGATCATTTTCATTCTTTCTCAAGTGTCTGAAATGAAACTAATGAGCAGAAACATATAATCTTCTTAATCTCAGGCTGTTCCCACAGGGCATCCTCAGTATCATTAAAAAATGTCAGATGACGTTACCTGATAATAAATTAGTGACTTGCATACTGTGCAGATTACAGTTTTGGACCAAATAAACATATATTACTCATGCAAGTAAACAACTCATTTCTTCAGGGACAGACAGTCGCAGATGGCTTGTTTGCCAGTGGATATACAATGCGTCAACAGCTATAACGTCACCACGAAACAACAAAATTAGGTAATATGGGACAAAATGTGTACACATTGTATAAATTATACAACGATTTAAGGGGTCATGTGTACGATCATTTTATTAAGCAAGATACATTTATTTGGCAAAACTGACAGTAAAACAATTTCTAACAATTGGTTTTAAGACTACTACTAATAAGAAGAAATGTTTCCTGAGCAAATTGAGATTGATACATCATCTGAGAGCTGAAAAAAATAAGCTTTCCATTTAAAAATCTGGAATCTGTGGGAGCAAAAAAAAAAATCTAAATACTGAGAACATCACCTTTAAAGTTGCAATGCAATGCATATTATTAAATATTAAATGTTTTAATATATTTAATGGTATGAAAATAACAAAATACTTCATGGAAATATCCTGATGATTTTGGCTATATCTACTGTATATTCTATGATTTTGACACACAATGTTTTTTTAGCTATTGTTACAAATATACCCCAGCGACTTAAGACTGGTTTTATGGTCCAGGGTCACATTATTAGAAAGATTTTTAAAGTACACGTGGCACTGAAATAAAATATGAAATTATTAAAAAATTATTAAATATTACTGATTTTATTATATTTTTGATTAAATGGAAACAGGCTTGTTCAACATAAGAGTACTCATTATTTAAAAGATTCTTTCAGAATCTTACTGACACAGACTCTCGAATGGTAGTGTATATATTTTATTATATATAATTGTTTTAAAAAACACAGCCAGGGGAGCGGATTTGCTTCCTTAGACGGGGACGTAAAGGAAGATGATTGTATATCTTCCACTTTTTGTCATCCTGCTGTCATGACAACGAATGGCATGACATGACTATCCTCACTGTAATGAATGGCCACTACTGAAGGTCAGGTCTCTTACTCACTTATTCTTTTTTTCTAATGGTAGCTACCACATCTCTTCTCCTGTCTTTTCCCGTGGGTTTATGTGTCCTATTTTCCTATAGGTCTATCACATTTACCAAGTTACTTCCTTCAACGACATTGTCCAAGTTAATAGACCTGAGGTCTATTGCTCTCGTGACAGCTGATATCTTTTATTACCTGCTATCTGATATGTAAAAAAAATTATACTGTTGTTATAGCAGTTCCCGTAAAGGCTGCCTGAAAATGGTCTTTGAAATCATCAGTGTTATCAAGAGATTGGCATGCAGATTCACTAAGCCTGGCTGTCTACCCATAGTCACACCCTTAATATGAAGTTTATCTTTGCTTTCTTTTGAACAATGCTAATCGAACAAAGGGTGAACATAATGCTGACAAACACACGTACACATGAATGCCAGCCCAAACACACCCTGAATGCCAGAAAGGAAGAGAAGCATTGTCATGAAATTGCAGAGTAATTTCAAGAACAACCTTTCAGAAGAGATTACATTATATGTTCATTTGAACTTTTTGTAAAATGTGAAGTGATCAAAATATTATATCTCCTCATAATCGAATCCTTTACCAAAGTTAATGCTGTTCTGCTTCAACAAGCCACACGCGTTGTAACAGCTTGTTAGCTTAACAACCATGGGCTGTTGGCACACGGCACTCATTAACATGAAGACCCATGTTTGTTTATCTGTTATGAATCAGCATGGCACCCAGTGTCCACCATGACTGACCTACTTTTGAAAATCATACTTGCACATATGCCCCGTCACCAGAAATATACACACTTACAATGACTCACACCACTTCCATGTGCTGATTGCAGCTGCAATGCTGCAGTGACACACAGATGTGTTACAATTGAGGTTTTTAAATTTCATATCACTTTATTCATCATCTACTTTCCATCCCTTCCAAGTCCTTTCTTTTTCATCCTACAGGTTTTTTAGTCCCTCGTGTCCCAGTTCCACTATCTTTCTATGTCCCTTGTTGCCTGAAGGAAGTGTGGGACATATTTTTATCTCTTTATGTCTCCCTCCCTCCTTTCATCCCTTATCACAAAGCAATACATTTGTGCAGTCGTTTATTTTTTCCTCCATTATCTTTTGACGCTTTGCTTCGCTCTCTACCCAGAGAAAACTGTTAATTACATTGCACCCTTTTCAGTATGTCGGTCCTTTTCTATTACAGTAATCATTCTTCACCCCACTCATCAGTCATTATTTTGTTTGAAAAAATGAATGCACATCATAATCTTCTTAGGGAACCTGAATAGATAATGGCTTCAGTCGTATATACCGTTTGCTATTATTTGCACTCAGGCTTTTATATCGCACTGTCCCAATCATTTACACATTATTTACTATGTAGTAGTAACGTGGATGAATGGAAACATTACACTGAGGAGGTAAATAATCTCTGTGCCCAGAAAGGGAAGAAAGAAAGGTAAAAAATTAAACATAAATCAAACGCACTGGCATTGAAAATACAACAATTCATTAAATAACACATATTAACACTCTGAAGAAAGGGGGAAAGCGTCTGTTGATGTCGTAATGTCAAATTAATCCAACATATAAACGTCAATTCTTTTATTGTGTTTGTCGTGTTTACGTCCGAGAGAATGATGGGGAATCAGAGACCCGTGGTGGTGACTTTGGGTACTTCACATTTTGGCTTACATAAATGCTTATCCTCTCTCTACGGTCAGTTTAGCGGTTAAGATAAACTGTGTAAACATTTGTATTCATGTACCAGTTACATTAAACACTGTTGCAAACTTTCAAGCATTGCTACCAGCTAAAGTAGGCAGTGTTTGGCGTGATTTTTTCAGTTGATGCAGAAAATGTCTATTATGTAAATAAGTAAAACCTTTTTATTATTACTATTACATCATTGTAGTGATTTTTGAATGTTAATCTCTGGTTTATTTAGGGTAGACAGTCACCATAACACGAAGACTATGATAGCTATAAATCACATTCATAATTCATTTCCGTCAATACTCCTGTCCACCATTTCACTTTCCACTGAAGAGGGACGGCAAAAGCAGACAGTAAATGAGAGACTAAGCAAAATGTGGTTAACGTTATGAAGAAATATCTGTCAGTGGTCAACACTGCAGCAAAGGGAAAAGGTTTTCAGTGTGTTGGTTGTTTTTTTCCCTCTTTGTCGTCTGGAAAGTAAAGTTTTGGTACCTTGTGGCTGGAAAGATTAGCCACGCCAAGCACTTTACAGACATGACAGAAACATAGAGAGCAAGACATGGACGTCCAGGAAAATGAGGAAGGAGGGAGAGGTGGCTATGACCTACTTAGTGGAGAAAAAGGAAACACACCCCAGGGATGGTGTAGATTCACCACACTATGCTTTTCAGCTACTATCTACAACTGAGATGTAGCCTCAATACACACAGTCAGACGCAGTCCCACAAACTTAAGTGTCGCATCTTGGAGGGGGGTTACAAAATCCTATTTACTGCTGACAATCATCTACTTGAGCGGTTCAAGGCCGTGCGGCTCTGATGGGTTGGCAACAGCTGCAGGATCCATTCTATTTTCCACTGCAGCAGGCGCTTCGAGGCAGCTGTGTCATTTTCAAATGCGACCGATCGATTAACACATTTGCCACATCAAAGCATAACCACAACTAGTTCATTTACCTGCATTACACCAGTTAAAACTATCTGAAACACTGCCATGTGTGCTTAAGCAACCACAAATTGAAATTGTGGAGCAATATGCAATTTCCTGGGAGCAAATCCCATCTGTGCGTTAGTAATTTCCCTCGGAGGACTAAAAATAATCTGCACAGTGAGATTTAATTAGGTGCAGCATCATCCATGGGCTTTATAAACATGAGTTTAAAGGGATCCACTGCTATATGGGGGACGTATCAGCACATTGAGAGGACAAGGAAATGTTTTTCTTTAGAGAGCGAGATACTGTAAGATGTAATGCAAATGTGCAATCAATCATGTTGTAAACAAAGCACACAACCTATACTGTACTGTCTTCTTTTGAACAATAAGGTGATGTTAGTCTGGACGACCGTGCGTTAACCCTGTTCGCTTTCACTGGAAAAAAAGCGTTAACATTTCTGATAATCTTTTTCTTTTGTGTTACACAAAGAAAGAAAATCATGGGTTTAGACGTGAGGATGAGCAATGAAAAACATGCATTGGTCTTTAGTGCTGTTTATAAGGTTAGATAGAACATCCCGGGTAAACAACACACTAATCATATTCTCATGTGTATGATCTTTGACTTGAAAAATGTGTTTGTCTGAAGAAAGAAAAAGATCTCACATAAATTTTCCATTTCCACAGGAGACGTTTTGGCATGTGTGAGAGCGAAGTCAAACCTGGAGACTCTTAAAATGAGGACAGCAGAGATAAAGCAAGCTCTGTATGTTTTCTTAGAAAAACCTTGTGATTACAGGCTGTCTTGTGATCAGGACTTGTGATCAGAAATACACTGACTGGTAACAACTTTGTGACAGAAGACAGATTATTCAGATCTGATGGGATGGATAGACAAGTTAATGCACCACAACTTTTTAAAAATCTAAGCATCAGTCACTTGCCGACTTTGTAAATGGTTAAAGAGGAAAAACAGTCTGCACATTGTAAACTAAACAAGGATTGCATGTTACCAGACGTTTAATGCAGAAATTAGAGACATGTAAACGTTGCTATGAGATACATGACAAATAAAAACAATTTTCTGAAATATGCTCAATATTCCACATGTTCTACATCTCTACTGATTTTTTCAGACTTTAAATCAAGGCAAAATTTGGCACAGCCATGGAATATTGTCCAGCCAGACATTTTGAGGATTAGCATCGAGTCTTGGTTTTATAAAATGAATATTTCAAACACAGATAAGAGTTCACTACTTACTAATAGCATTCTAGACCTTTCTGTATATTTGTGTGAGGAACACACCAAACATTAAATCATTATATATATTGTTTTAGAAGACTTGAAAAAGTGGCACATATTGACCTCACCCACACTGAAAAAACCTATATAAACATATACGTTTTAAAATAGGTTTTGATATAGGTTTTTAATATATGTGACATATATAAAATTGGCCGTTTTCCAATGTTATATGTACATATATCACCTATATGTTTACCTATATATTCGTAAAATTATTACAATATATAAAAATTACTTTTAACCCATCCAAGTGCCTCACCTCAGTCATGGTATTGAAGGTAGAGAGAGAGCTGGTTATTCATTTCCATCACCTACAATCCC
>JAUCMU010000143.1:7819562-7845790 GCA_032275025.1 Enteromius treurensis
ACCTGGGACTTTGACCCCCAACCCTATCCAGTAGGCCACGACTTTTTCTTTTAAATTTAAATTATTAAAATTAAAAGAAGCAACACAGGAGACCTATATGGCCTGTATATGCACATAAATGCACCTCAATTTTGCCTATATGTGGCATATATACGCATATATGCTGCATATATATTATCATATATGTGCATATATACTGCATATAGGTTTCATATATGCACTTATATCTTCATATAGATTCTTTCCATGTGGGCAGGCTTACTGCCATCCATTTGTTGCATCTTTTGCTTTGTGTGTGTGTGTGTGTGTTGATATGTGCCTTCTGTTCCCTGTGGGTGTCATGATGCCCAGTTGTGCTGCTGATCAAGTCAACATCAGCAGTGAGTGACTCAGGTTTCTGGGTCAGCTAAGATTGGGAGGGTTGCAGAACAGACAATGAACCTCTCAACTTCCTTCAGGTTGTACGTGAGCAGATGACACACCTTGCTTGACATGTAACACCATGCAGTAAACGAGATCACCCATGCAAACAATACATTAGTTGTGTAATACTTTTTTACTATCAAATGTATTTCCAAACAAAAGCTTTTGTCTTTACGTTCTTGCTTTATGAGATCATATCAGTTTGCTAGAGGGAACCGGGTTCATTTTCATTTACGAATTTGCAGATACAGCTTTCTGAAATGATTAATATGCTTTGGAATATTTTATGCGGACTGTATAATGACTTTCATTTAGCTAGTGGGTACAGTTTACACTGCCAATAAATTCATGTTTTTATTAATTTATCAGACATTTGTTTAAAGGAACTTGCAGGAGAAGTATATATTTTATCCTGTGTAATGTTGGTAATGGGATGCTCAAAATGATGAGGTACAAAGAGTCACCAGTTGCAGATGATGGACTGTGTAACTTCGCATAATTCGTTTTTGATATATATTGATGTGTTCCGACAAAATGAAAAAAACGTTTTCAAATATATAATAAAAACAAATTATCCGAAGGTTCACGGACCCCGATGATACATTGTGGTCAAGTATATATTTACACTTCAGTTGGAACCTGATTCTGGCGCTCTGACTTTTCATGTAATTACTACCAGAATCCTTTCTGGCCCAGATCTGGCACAACTTCATTTCTCCAATAAAGCAGGAGGATAGAATGACCCCAATTGTCACCTTAACAACAAATGAGAGTGAACCTTTTGGCTCTGGTTTCTGCTGTGTCACCGAGGGAGTCTTAATAATTCATTAGCCATGACATTTCATAATATCTTACATTAAATATAGAAGGTCTTTAGTAGTATTGTGTTCAAATCCTTTAAGCTGGTGACATGATGTGAGAGATTTAACTGATTAGTGTTAAATTGAGTGAAATTGAGACAATTACAATTAACCAGAGGTTCACTGATTAAATTAAGTCAATCTCACTTTGTCTAATTGGCGTTTAATAGTGATTAGTGAGTAATGGATATCACTCTTATATAAAATACTGACACAAGCTTGATTTAAATAAAATGTAGAAAATATATGATATGTTATATAATGCAATTTAATAAAATAATTGAATTGAGCTGAATGATGACTCTGTTTGTATCACTGTTGATTTCCTGTTTGATATGAAGCTGCTTGAAATTTGTAATGTATACATTTCTATATAAATATAGTAAAGGTGACTTTACTATATAATTCACTATAATAAAATATAAATGTTCACCTGTGTCTTTCTGATGACCTAAAATAAATCAGCCGGTCAGAATACTCTTCTGGTGAAGTGTCATACTAGCTGCTAATAATATCAGCAGTTACTGACACGCTGAAAGCTTGTTTGAACAAGTGCAAGTGTGCTTGAGAATTTCAAGTATAAGTCTTGGACAAAGAGACACCTTGCCAAATAAATGAGCTCCATGATTTATCTGAACGGGGTATGTGTAAATGTCTACACGCACAATCCACTCTCATCTCTGTTATAGACTGACCCTTGACATCTGTATGGATGACACACTTGCCTTCCAACTACTCAGTGTGTTTAACACAGAAAAAGGGTATTCTGTACTCTTAAACGTGATTATTTGACAAATGCACGTGTCAGTCAAGTGTCATCGAGTGTTTTTGAGAATATGGGGGTTTCAAGTACTTTATATAACTCCATTCAAATGTTAAAGAGACTATAATGTATAATCAATAATATACTATTTTAGTGAACACATTGGATTACAAGTAGAAATTGAGTAAATTTCCATACATCTAATGACGCAAATCAAATCACGCATAGACTTGAAGGAGTCCCGCTTCAGGAGCTTTGTGAATTTGTGCATAACACTTATTTGGTTTCGTTTGATTACAGATGATTGCATTCGGACAGCTCTGTATTAGATGAACTACTCTTGGGGGCTGTGTTTCTTGACAATATGAACAAAGTGCTCTTCTCTACTCTCAAACTATTTATGAAGTAACAAGTTCTCCTGTTTACAAATCAACATGTGCCTGAACAGAATGTCTGTTGTTATAGCAACAGGAAATCCACATCCATATTTATACATTTTTGACTATTAGCTATCAAATATATATATATATATATACAATATATACAAATGTTGCTTATTTAATTACATTTACACTACATGATTATACTACATCTTGTTTTAGCCATGTAGTATGTAGTGTAAAGCTTCAATTCCGTTGATGGCTTCATGTAAGATTAATTAAAAGATGATACCTGACATATACCAGATGTCCTGGTATTGTCCAGAAAATTTAGTTTTTCTTAATTTATATAATCTTAAATATTTAAGCCAAACCTTTAGATTTTGAATCCAAATGGATAACGTGGTCTTAGACTGTTGGGTTATTATATCTGTAAGACGGATAACACTGCCACCGTGTGGACAGCTGTTGTATCTGCAGCACTGGTTTATTTTATCTTTGCTAAAAAGGATAGGACGCATGTCGCTTAGAAAACGCTAGTACAATACAGACGTACTGTTTCAGTAAATGTAAATAATCTACTGAGATTATATATGATAAAGCGAGCAGTTTTCATATGAAATCTTAATATCTAATATGAGGCTTCTGGATCAAATACATTTGTTGTTGACCCAATTTGTTGTTATTAATCAAGCTATGTTAGTAGCTTGACCATGATCTGTAGCTGGTGAGCTTGTGCGTTTGATACGTGAGCAGTGATTTAATCTCAAACACATTGCCTCTAAACAACATCAGCAAAGGGATTTATTATACTAACCTTCGGTTTTCACATGTGGCTCCAGGTGAGCTCGTTAAAATTCCACTTCCACGTCAAATCATAATGAGCGTGCATGAATTCGTCTGGCAATAAATGGGTAGAAATACATATTCAGGGACCTCCAGGGTTGGAAAATTAAATGAAATGGAAATGTTGTGGCTCAGATTCGTTGCGAGATCGGTTTGGCATTAATGTTATTTTTTTGTTATCTGTAGACCACAAAGTATCCTGTGGTGTTATAGCCAAACAGAGCGCATGCTGCTATAAAGAAAAACACTGAGGTGATGAATACTGATCTAAGAACACTTGTTATTGGGTTTTATATAAAAATGAATGCAACAGCATTCTGTACAAGCACTCTTGAGCATTATATGGTTTGTGTGCGTGTATGTGTGTGTGTCCAAACAACAGGATAGCACCAACATCAACACAAATATGTGATGCACCAGAAAAACCTCAAGAAAAAACAAACTCCAGTTAGGTTCTTGATGGTTTATTAGAACAGGAAATGATAACAGAGCACAGTCTCCATGCTCGATGACAGCCAGAACTGAGGACAACGAGTTTCCAAATGCAAAAATGTGTGCATGTGTGTGTAAGTACAGTGGGATCCAAAAGGCTGAGAAGACTATAAATGTGGGATTTAAAACACCATTTACATGTGAAAACAAATAACGTTTCAGGATTTATGAGCACTTTATATGAAAAGAACATTTATGGCAAAACGTAACAATTTCCAGGTCACTAAACATATAAGAAAATGTGACATTTATCATGTAACTCCGTAGAGACGGTCAGATGTTCTTACTTCCATGGAAGCACAAGATCATTTCAATAATGCACACAAACTACTCTACGTACAGCTTGAGTGCTGATGTTAAAGCAAAAGAAGGGCATACAACTGTATACAAAGACATTGTCCGAGAAAAGAGATTACTATAAGACTTTTTGACCCCACTGTCAATGTGTTTGTGATCTTTGTGTTTATGTGCATTTGTGCTGTTGATTTGGAAAGCATGCATGTGACTGTCTGATTGGTGGACAATATTAGGGCACACAGGAGCATGTCATGTTGAAGTACACACTACCTCTGTGGACTCCAGACCGAGGCTGTGTTCATGCAGATAGTTCACTTAAATTACATTTAAGCACTGAAATCATTATGTACACTGAAGGGAACACGACTTGTCATTTAATGACAATGGAGCCAGTTACACGAACAGCCTCCGGTGCGAGACAAATCAGAAGTCCATCACAGTTAACAGAAGACTTGGCTCTTTAGCAAAAAGTGTTTTTCTTCTTCTCTTTCTTTCAGGAGAAACAACTCCCATCCGAAGGCTTTGCACAGTAAAGAAACCAGCATCAAACACTGAAATTCAGGTCACAGTCGCAGAATAATCATCGTCATTGTTGAAAAGAATTCACACACCAGAGAGCAAATCAAATCACTTGCATGAACTCAATAAACCGACCTAAAACATTACCACAAAACAAACAAACAAACAAATATAAAAATGAAGATATCAGTACTGGCTAATATATTCTCTACAACTTTACAAAAGAATTCAAACTCCATTTGTGCTTGTCAGATGTCAGGTTTTGCATACTGAAAGCATGTCATTCCGAAACGAACCATTTCTTTCTTTGTGTTTGCACATTTCGTCGGGTGGCCCATAAGCTGTGGCAGTTTGTGGCTGGGGGACGTCAAAAAATAAAATAAAATAAAAAACTCAGGGCTTTAAATGAATTGAGAGGAGGGAGCCCCTCGAAAACATAGCTAGGTATATTTCTGTCCAAACAAAAACCTTGCAGACTTTTTTACGGCCGATTCCATTTCTTGCTTGAGAGAATTACGACATAGGAAAACAGTGAAACAACCCTCGTTTATTTTCTTTTCCCGGGAACACATTTTATAGAGCTCCGCAGCAAATTAACTCCATTTCACTAACTCAAGATCTTGTGTGAATTAACCCAGGTGGTGTTTAGAGCTTGTGTACATGGTTTCACTATAAGCACCACCTGCGTTTGCTGCTTGTTTTTGGTTTATTCTGGTGAATATACTTATATGGTATGTGGTGGAGAATGATGATTCGCTTGATTTTTGCTGCCCACATTGTAAAATCTGGCGGTGTGAGTAAGCAAGTGGGTGCTTGTGTTTCTGCACGTCTCTCACGATCATCTCTAGGTTTTATCAGGCTAACATAGACTTAGAGTATTCACGCATGTTTCAACTAATGGTGCAACAGAGTGAAAAGCCTGTGAGGAAAGCAGGGTGAGCGCATGGATGGATGGGCAAACATTTTTTTAGTGGTGGGCCTCCAATACGAACAGATGAGCTGGGTGACAATTAAAAAGCGGTGTCAATAATGTTGATTGTGTTAAAATAATTACCCACAGTGTTCTGAACTCAGTCATGCATTGGCACTTAAAACCTATAAATTATACACTTCGTTAATTGCTTTAATGTTCAGCTTCAGAGCTTTCATCCGTCTACATTCAAAAGAACAGACTCTTTCCCCAATGCCCTTAAATCCTCTCACTATTATCTCTACAACAGACTTTTCATTTGGAACGCGGCCCTTTTTTTAAACCAACATATACTTAGCATTGAAGAATTGTTGATTATAGGACCACCAAACATTTGATGTCAAACTCTCTCATGGACCATTTCCACATTTTTAGGTTTGGAATATAAACAATAGCAGGGTAGACTTAAACAGAAATAAATGTGAGACCAAAGTAAATGTTATTTTTGCATTACCATTTGTTTAAACGGTACAAGAAAAAAATGCAATATTGTATTTCCATGACTTTCTAAAAGAAGAAAAAGAAGAGAAAAAAGGATTGATTGTGGCAGTTAAAAGAGAAAAACATGTCAAATTTACCATCACTCCCTCCGAAGGTATATTTGAAACCCCACTGCAGCAGTTTTTGCTATTTCTTTTGTAATTTAAAGCTAGGAAAATATAAGTATAGTTTTATACACTAATGTTTAGAATTTTGGGGTCAGAAAGATGTTTTTTAAATGTTTTTTTAAAAGTATCTTATGCTGACCAAGGCTGCATTTATTTGAAAAAATGTAAATAAAAGTTTATTATTTTAATATGTGATGGCAAAGCTGAATTGCTTCTAACATCATTAAATTATTATGAAATATTAATTTCTTTAAAAACATAAATACAATTAAAATTAAAAAATTTTTTACAATGGAAATACTGCAGAAATGTGTCATCTCACATTGAGAAAAGGGTCCATTAAGCATCAAGTAAAAAAAAAAATTTCAACGTGCATTATCGCCCTCTAGTGGACACACCCGGGTAATGCTTGGTAAATTAACGTTGCCTTACGGGAAGAAAGCAGAGATAACGTCGTTCACTGTGGGGTTTACAACCCTGAAACAAACAAAACAGCAATCCAAAGAGAGCCAGAGGAAACTGAACAATAGCTGAAGCGGGCACAGTGCCATCGGGAGCCCAGTGGGTCTGATTTTTTTGCACTTCATCTAAATGTAACATTGTATTCAACTGACTCTGTGAGTTTGTGAAGGCTGGCAGTGAGGGTGGAACCAGAGGGGTCCGATCTGTCTGGCTCCTCATTGACATTCTCCTGGGCTGGGCAGATGACTCTTAACGGTTATTTGTTGTTGGGATGGTCTTCTCTGACTGGACTGCACAAAGACACCCAGTGTCAGTGAGACTCTGAATGCAACTCCCTAGCGGCCCGACTCGGCCCAGACAACCGAGCTCACATTCGACTCAATGGACTGCAGAGAGAACGAAGCCAGGCCGAGCGAAAGAAAGAAAGAGAAAGTGTTGCAAATGCTGCCCTGCTCTAAGCGGTTTAGGGGAAAAACAAATATACTAAATATCTTGTTTTTTAAGATACACCACAAAATAAACGGGTCCACCCAACAACATATGTCCCTGTAAGCAATATAAAGTTATTTCCACAGTGCGTCCATGCTCCATCCAGAAAGCACGTGTTGATTCCTCCATGATTTTTGGCGAAAGCTCTATTCCATGAACCATTTACATCTGATATTCCAGCACACAAGTCTTTAAAGTCACATGGCAGTTGTCTTGATTGCTTCCTGACACAGAAAAGGTTTAGGGAGGGAGGGGCAGTCAGTCATTTGACATTAGATCACTTAAGAAACTCCAGTGTTGGTCGGCCATTTTGCTTTCACATTAAGTCTAGCCGACAAGCACATTTTAATCCCCGTTTTGGCGCGGCTCACATACACATACAAACAGACACAAGGAAGTTTGAGCTTGTCTGCAAAGGCCCCGGGATGCACAAAGGAGGCATCCGCAGGCGCAAATGTAAAGCAAGAGAGGTGAAAACGAAACGGATCACTTCCACTGAATGGTTTACAGGGCTTAAGATTACACAGAGAGACAATCCGGAACCGCTTCGCTATGCTAAACAGTCAACATAGCCGTTCGCAGGATTATGATTATGCATTTCACCTCCGATCACCCAACGCATCCGTTTTTCCTAAGCGATCCTTCCGCTTCATTAGACAGGGCGTGATAGAAGCCGCTAACGTGCTAAGTGGCGTCACCCCGCAGGCAGGGGAGGACAGCGGCTTTAACACCATCAACCGTTAACGCTCTCGTTCTCTCACTCTTGGTAGTCCTAGAGCTCAGCCACTGGTGGGGGACTTAAAAGACACTGGATGGCAGTGAGAGAGGACAGGAAGGGCAGGATTACAGAAGGAGTCTGAGTCTTGGGGGTGATGGGACTCTGAAGGGTGTGAACGGGCCTGGGCCAATCATTGGCCATTTGGGTTGCGCTCACTTACACTTTTTACCAGCAGGTGGCTGTAGTCCTGTATCTCATTAAGCCCCCGCTGAGTGTGGTGACCTGGCCGTATTAACGCAGCGTTAGTGCGTGGCTGTATGGGATACGGGTGGTGGCCAGAAGGAGTCGCATTGTTGCTATTAAAGTTGAGTCCGTCGCGGGACCATCGCAGATGTTCTCCGAAGTCCGACTGGGTGGTGGGAGCCGAAACCACCCTCCTGCGGTCAGGTGAGTCTTGAGGCGTCGCCGGATAGTTGTATTCACCAGCAGAGTTGCGAGTAGCTGGGGCGGACGGTCGCACGCTCTGCTCCCGCTGATTCGGTGGATGGGAGAGGATGAGGTACCGCTGACGCTCCGAATGAGGAGGATCACCACCTGATTCCTCTTGCCGCCCACCTTGCAGGTATTTGGAGCTCAAGTAAATGACAGCGGAGTTCGCCGGGCAGGGAGTCCCTGTCTGGGTGAGGAAAGTATGGGTCTGGTCCCAATCGCAGTCTGTGAGATGGACGTTAGGGGTGGGACGTTTCTGCTGCAGAGGCGTCTGCTCTGGAGTGGGAAGTCCTGGGTCAATGTCTCCAGATTTTGGCCAGCCGTTGGTGAACATGTTTTCAACCTGCGAGCGCGGCCGCTCGCTGCCGCTGATACGCGTCACGCTGATCACCGAACCGCTGCGGCCGTGTCCCAGCATGCTCTGCTCCTTGTCACTCTTGCGACGACTTCCCATGCTTGATCCACTAGCTCTGGAGCGTTGGCGGTGCTTGAGGCTCATTATCCAACACACCATCAGACCCGACAACGCTGCCCCGGTGGCGAACGCTGAAACTGCTGACACCACCAGCAAGTTCACAGACACCAAGCCATCTGGTTCCTCAATGAAACTTTCCTGCCGAAGACCTAAACACACAGAAAGAATAACAGTGAGCATAAAGAACACTTTTATAACTGACAAAGCTTGAGTTGTTTATTTTTTTTTTAAGTAAAAAAAAAAGGATAATATTATTTTTCTGAGGTCGAAGAATGCATGAGGGAAAGAAAATAGCAGACTAATTGCACTCATTACTACCTTTAAGTGGATGTTGATTTTAACAGCTGTAATAACTGTCTTCCTGATTAAAAGCATCTACTATCAATTACGTGTTTTGGAACATTAACTTTCGATAAACATCTAGTACTAAATAATTCTGACAAATACTGAAACTTTTAAGCCGTATTTGCAGATTAAAAGATGCCATGGGTGTGATAGATTTTAAAGACACAGTACAGATGGATAAGAGCAATGGATACCACTCACTTTGAAATGACCTACGTTCTTAGAAGAGCACCAATGAATTACTGCTAATGACAAAACATGGTCCAAAAAAATACTGCTGCTATCTGTCTGTCTATCATGTTATGTTGACAAAAACTAGGTTTAGGAAATATTTTTCAACTACCCAAAATCTAGAGGCAATATCTTATTAATTGCAAGAAATTCAATAAAACAGGAGGGAAGTTTTTACAGTCACTCACAACAGTAAGAACCAACATCATGAAATGGCATAGCAGCTTTGCAGCTTGAAACAAATTAATTTTACTGGCAAATTCATCACAATAAAGACAAATGGTAACCATTTAACATTGGTGAAAATAAACAGCCTTAATTAGCACTTACAGCTGTTTGCTTAAGAACTCAAATAAAATGAGAAGAGAGGCGGCACAATCAATAAGAAATTTCGCTACGATAATTAGCTCATAATAGCTGCTTCATTGTGGGTGTTTGTGTGCAAGACTCTGCTGAATTAAATGATATATTAGCTGCAGTCGGGCACCAGGGAAAGAAACCGTACAGCACAATGTCATTTCATTGGGAGATGTTATGACAGAGTGCCTATCAATTTTCTGGTGATATACATGTTTACTTCTCAGTATTCATTTTAGAAGGACAGACCACATTACCAAAACGACACCTCAAATCAATCAATGCACTCATGTGGATGCTGAGTCAGTGTCTGGTCCTCCCTCAGTCTCTTTCTCTCTCTCTCTCTCTCTCTCTTGCACAAGTCTCTCTCTGCCCCCCTTCATTGTGTGTTTATCTCTGTCTGTGCCCTGCTACCACTCTCTGTCTATTTTGTTTGCGGTGTGGGGGCATTATATTTATTCTATTGCAGACAGAGACCAGGTGTGTGTATCTTTTCCCAGCATGCAACTGCTGTTTAAAGTGTGGTAAACTATTGGTTTTTGTTTTCATCATCTTTATGATTAACTTTTTGGCTGCTGCTGGCGGCGTGTGGCTGCATTGCTGTTAGAAGTTGGATAAACATTGTTGGCATGAGGCGGTTCACTTCACGAACCACCGACTAAAACAGTGACTTGTTTATGCTGTCGCAACCCACTTGGCATTCACGAGGGCCCCATCATGTATCAGGAACCAGGGTCCTGAAAGGATGTGGTTAACGGGTGGGATGCGAGATGATCCTATTTTCTAGGTTGTTTATGTTCATGCACTGTGGTGTTTACTTCAGTGGCATGAGGTAACGGGGTGGAAGATGAAGTGATGTTTGATTGCTTGAAGACTCTACTTCTCTGTGTGATACACTTTGTGAACTTTTCAAACTTTTCATTGGAGTGGAATCAAATGGAAATTCAAATGTGCTGACAACGCTTTACAATAAAGTACAAAGGCATTAGGTATTATGAACCAAATATTAAAAGCATTTATTAATGTATATATATATATATATTTAATAAATATATTACATTAGAGACAGGTGAAAATCTCAATCAATTAAAAAGATCAAAAATACATCCATATTTATTTACATATATTTTAAGTAAAATTGTAAAAAATCCATTGGAAAAACTGTAGCATTCTGGAACCTCTGTATGGTATGTAAATCTTAATATATTCTAATCTTGCATCCTTGATTTGGATTTTAATCAGATTTAATATTTCAACTACAGAATATATCTAGTTTTGCTATCAGGTTTGTATACTATGGCAATCAGCTGCAGGACGCTAGAACTTCGCTTAATTTGTATTTAACCTGATATTGCCCGAGTTATGAATGATTTTCTGAAAAATACTTTGTGTACTTTTTAATGCCTAAACGTGCAAACTTGTCTTTCGAAAGCAAACCTGAGGTCATGAAGAACTCCCCGAGAGCCTGCCGCTCTAAAAACACAATTTTGTTTGCAAGCAGCACTAAAACACACATCAAACGCTCTTTGTATATACGTGAGTCGCTTTTTCCTGGGCGCAGCCCTGATGGTGCCTCAGATAGATATTCCTCAAAAAACACTGGCCTTTCTCCTTAATGAAAGGGATGCATTAAAAACGCCCGCCTGTCTGGAGGGCCACCTCTCATTCTTTCTCCGCTCTCGCCTGCAATGTGTCCATCCCTTTTTTACAGTAGATGGTGCATGCATGCCATGAATAGATCAGGGCCATTATAGATGTTGCCTTTGTAGTCACTCAGCTTTGTCGTGACGGGAAACAAAACACACAGAGAGCGGACAGAGAACGAGAGATAGTCCCAGGCATGGTTTCTTTCTTTTCCTCATTCCCGACGGGGTGACAGAAACCCCCTTTTTCCCCATTCACTTATTAAAGCTTAATGGAAGGCAGCCGGACTGTCAGGCTGAGGCGCAGCGAGCACGTCTTGAGCTGGAAGCTCCAATTACAGTCGAACAATGGCGGTGGAGCAGTCTAGTTAGAGTTGGTCTTTCAGAAGGCAATAGGCCAAGTGCTAAAAGACTCAGAGCCCAGGGACTAACTGCCTTGCTTTTGCCTCTTTTTCCCCCGGGTCTATTCACAAGCAGTTTGATGTTTGTTGCTTATCGTTCTCCATCTCTGTGCACATCTTCTCCCGCTCGCCTCTCTCTCTCTGTCTCTCTCTCTGTGCCACGTCCTTTCATCTTTTGCTGGCTGTCTGTCTCCGGAGACGTACCCTTATTCTTTTATTCCCTGTATCACTCTATTGCTCTCGGTCTCTCTTTTCAACCTGTAAGCAGAGAGGCGGTTAATGAAATGCTAGCAGGGTTCGGTTTCTTGTTGAGATCGTGTCATTAAAAAAACCTCAGGTGGAATATGGATTTTCTTCTAGCAAATAAGTAACCTTCCTGAGGTTTATTAATTACCTGACCTTCGAGCATAGGGTAAAACAGTTTAGTGTGTTGAAAACAGGCACTTATCTGCTGTGCTTATGTAACAAACACTTATTCATGCAGTAGTTTCTGCACTTTGTTAGATGCTGCTGTGTGTGTGAGCTTGAGTAGTGTTTCATGTTAGCACGAGGCCTTACATGCGAGTGTGCGCATTTGTGTGTGTGTAGCAATGGCTTATGGTTCACTGGCTTTACTCATTATCTTTTCTCTTTCTATCTCTGTCTTGTATTCTCTTGACTTCGCTCTTGCTCTCTATCTCGCTCATACACACACACACTTTCCCTTCGCTGCATAAACACTGCAGGCCATTCTCTGTCTGCCAATCCTTTCTGGTTCTCAACATGCCAGCCATCTTTTGCTGTATTCAACCCTCACTGCTGTCATTGCTTTGTGGTAACCATGTTGAAAAGACCGTCAATTCTGGTCACCAGCGTATGTTAAGTTTTAGATGCTGGTTTGGTGGCATTCCTACAGGGAGAACACTGGTTTTTAAGTTGGTTTTTAGTGAGCTTTTAACCAAGTTAAGAACTTGAGAATTGACCCAATCCAATTCATGTGAAATGGATCATTTCATTTCAAAAGGCCTAGCTTTTAAGTCTCAGCTTAACTTAAATTGTGTTCACACAAAGCCGACTCTACGAGGAATAGAGAAATAATTTCAAACGATTTTTTTGATGCTTTTTTGGTCATTTAAGAGCTTTTTGGAGCACTAGTCCTCATTCACTTCCAATATATGGACAATTGCAACATAACATTAATATCGTTTGCTCTGTGGAGGAAAGAAGTGGTAAAGGTTTAAAATAACATGATGACAGATATTTCATTTGTGGTTGAACTATTTCCTTGAAGGCACAGGTTACCCAAAAATGTAATTAATGTCATCATGTTTTTATGTTGTATAACATATGGACTTTTTTATACTTTGAAGTCAATGAAAGTCAAAGGGGCCCAAAACAACAGTAGTCCACATAGACATTCATTCTATAGACATTTTTTAAAAGATCTTTTTTTGTGTTCCAAACAACATTCGGTTGAGTAAATAATGCAACCAACCTTGGCCTACCCTGAGCGTCATGAGAAAGCCCAGCGAAATCAAACCTAAACAACATTAAACTTACTAATCTGGTCTTGTCAGCAAGGAAGCCATGCATAAAAGCTTCCCCAACAAAATTTGCAAACTTCTTAAACACGTCTGGCTCCAAGCAGAGTGTTTACAGAAAGATAGTAGCGAAGACATTTAAGGGCTTCTTAACTTACACTTTAAAAGCCAAACTCTCAGATCAATATACAGCCAGCAGGTTTCCGTATATATGCACATGTTCTCAGTTAACTCTTCTACAATTTTCAATAAGAAAGAGCTGCTCGTGCCTATAGCAGAGCAATAAGGTGAAAGGCTTCCTGGCACCGGTTCAGAGTTTCTAATTCCAGCATAATTGTGCATGCTACAGTCCACAATGTCTGACGATGATTAACATGAGACTAAATATAAAGGACTGTGCGAAACAACCAAGGGTGGTGAGCTGGGGGCGAGCTCAGGATATGAGCCGCCCCACCGGAGCCCGATGTTAAGAGAAACGGTCTACTGCTAAAACACTGTTGCCTATTGTTGCTTGCTCACCTTTTACCACATTCTGCAGACGCCAAGTCAGCCGCAATTAATTGTAGTCAATTAGCGCATAGTTTTTCAACATAGCTTTCCCCATTCGCAGCAACTGTTACCGACAAACACTAATGAGGATGCAGATGAGAGTCGGTTCAGCTGTGTTAAATTTATCAAGCAAGTGCGGAAGTGTGTACTGCATTGCAATTCCACAGATGTGGCTGACGGGGGCTCTACAGTAACACGAGGTTTGCTGGTAAATTGATAGCCTCAATTTAGGGCTGTATGGCGAGAACTCTCAAATGAAATCATTAAAAAATATTCGACATTTCCAGCATGGGTTATAAATTCAGAAAGCGACCCGGCGCTATTAGTCTAGCCAATTGCAATTGCGCAGTACAACATCTGCATCCACCACAATCACGAAACCTCCAATTTCAAGTTAATGTTTCCAGCATGCTGAAGACATAAATTCTGTGTGTCAGTGCTCCGCATATGACTGTATTTTACCAGCTGCTAAAAGCACTTCCTTATTAGTATTAAGTTAACACTCTTCTATCACGGAGATGTTGAGTTTTTAGGCTCTGTCTGGTTGAGGTGGAATAATTTAGTTTCTTATTATTAAGAAACTTTTCTGGGTCATTAGATCTGCTGTGGTGGCTCAATGTGTCTCTTTCATGCTTGTCAGAGAGAGACTCAATAAAACACAGGTCTCTGGCTTGATGAACTGAACAAAATCCTCTTTAGAATGATCGATACAGCTTGTTCGCATCAAGCGTGTGTGAGAGAGAAAAATGCTGTGACCTCATCTGTGGGTGCATACAAGGTATTTCTAAGGCTGAGATGTTTTGCTCTGTGTTATTGTGCATCTCTGATACACACACACACACACCTGTCTGAGCTATCACTTTCACCCAGTCATGATGATCTGTGGCGGAGAGATTCTTCATGCTCTGTCAACATGCCTGGCAACCGCCACAGCAACATCCTCAACACCACAACAGGCGGCTCGTCGTGCTGCAGGCTTCAGTGGCAGCTGCTGTTGTCCTTTTATGCTCCTGAGTCTCTCCCTCACAGCAGTCAAACACGCCAAGAGCTCTCACACAATAAGGCTAAGTTCCAATTGCCATATAGTGCCCTGGGAAGTGCACTTCAGCATTCCAAATAACAAATTTTGTCAAGTTGAGTGAACTATCTTAGTGAACTCTGCATAGAGATGCTGTGAATTAGAATACAATCACATGAATACACTAATTTCCCTTTCTTAAGCAATCTTTTACTAAATGACACATGATAGTATTAGTTTTTTTTTACCCATTTGCTACACTGTAAAAAAATTACTGTGATATTAACTGTAAAAAACAGGGAGAATGCTACGGTAAAATCCTGTTAAATGGTTAATGGTAAATTCCTGTTAAATTTACAGGGAAAACTGACATTTCCAGAATTTCCTGCATTGCATTTCAAATTTTGCTTGAATTTTTGTTTTTTGTTTGAAATAACTATGTTTCTTCTTAGTTTTTTTCCTATCCGTGATGTTTATTAGGGTTTTATATTACATGTAATGTTGTTAAATTGATGTTTATTGCATATTTCAGTTTAATTAGTCTCACCATGATGGTGTTTAGTGCTTGTGTGAATGACACTCAGCACCTTCTATGTTCTTATTTAAAAGGTGCTTGTGATGGGCTTTGGTCCATCATGTGACTTTCTCATCACCACCTGCATTTGGTGCTCATCTGTGTATTTCAGTACTTTAATATAAGTTGGTATATTAATATTATATCAGTTAAAGACATTACGATACTTACCCGAAAACTGCATAATGAATAAAGGACAGAATATAACAGGAGAGTAGAACAAGAAATGAAATACTTCAAACCTCCTAAATAAATGTGTTTTAAATATATATATATATATTTTTAAATAACACAAAAAAATATTATTTATTAAAAATGTGGCATAAATGAAATATTTGTTTAATTTTATCACCCATGAAGACAAATCGCCATTGTAATACACCACAGAATTTAAATGGAATGAATAATCAATTTATTAAAATACCAAATTTTTGTAATTACTATAAACAATGTGGTGTTTATAACTAATTGAAATCGGTACAGCTGAATCAAATTATTTTGATGGCTGTGTTAATTGCTGAGAGAGTTCTAATCACTTGTAATTACTTTAGAGAAACATATCTAATTAGTTGAGAAAAACCTCTATAAAAGGCAAAAACAGACCAAATTAGTCCAAAATAATCATGTAAGCATTTGTGGTCAATAAATCTCCAGTTGAGTTTCTTTGAATTTCAAATCTATGAATTATTCTTCCTGTCAATACAATTCAACTTCTTGTGGGGTGTGGCTAATCCAAATTAAATGTCAACTTATAAACTGAAAGGTAGCCCATTCTTCACTTCTGTATTTTCCCAAGTCTGCTACACGGAATGGCCTACCTCAGTGTAGACATACATGTGGGTGTGTTTGTCCATGACTAAATTGATGACCTGGACATGAAGGTCATGAGATGTTGCACTCCATGAGAACATGAACTGCCCCTGTGGGAGTGTTTGAAAGGTCTGGAGGGCAAGAGAACCACATCAGTCTTACAAACACTCACTGTAACATCCAAGTCCTCTATAAACCCTATTACACCCACTCAACAAACTCCACAGAACATACAAAACGTGATTCGCACCAAATGTGACACTACAAAACAACATCTGTCATCTTCATTTCAAGTAAAATTGTAACACTTTTGTAAAACTTTCTTTGATATTGAATATGTCGCCATAACAAAAATGTCTCTCAACTCAATTTGGATAATAATAAGAAATAAGACTTGAGAATCAAAGCAGCATAAGAGAATGATCACGTGACACCAAACTGGAATAATGGCTGGTAAAAATACAGCTTTGCCATTACAGGAATAAATTACATAAAAATGTTCAAATGTAATACTATTACAGAATACAACTGGTGCTACTGTATTCTTAATCAAATAAATGCAGCCTTGGTGAGCATAGGAGAATTTCAAAAACATAAATGCTGCTGTGATGTACACGAGACATATAATTATATCTATGTTTGCTAGCTGATACCAATTACAGCAGAGAAGCAAATTTACCAGCGTCTGCCTCATTGCCTTTCTCTGCATGGCTGTCATCCCACTCTATAAGAATGACGCCACCGTGCACTTCTTTGTGTAACATGGACTTCAATTAGATCGTGATTGCAACCCACTGTTTGCAGAGTCAAAACACCACCTTTCTCCAGGAAATATTTTAACAGCGGCGTAATTGCCTCCATCTGTGTCAACTCTGTGATTATACTCAAATGCTTTAGCAGCAACGTACACACACACGGGAGAAAAGGGTAAGCGGGTGGAATATGAATGCAAAGAAAGCGTAATGGGGCTTATGACTGTCTGTTCTTTGCACACGTACTGTAGTTGGACTGCCGGTTTGAGGAGAAGCCTCATTTTGCAGTCCATTCACTCGTAACAACAACGGAGCGTGACAGTTTTCTCCTACACTGATGTCTCCCTCGCTTTTTGATGCCTGGTTTAACAGCGCTGACATTTGCTGATGAGTTTCTGTGCAAACAATGACTCCGTCGCTCCTATAAGTGAGCGTAGTTAACGTTTACCAGTGGCAGGTACCCCAGTGAGTTTTTGGGGGGGCCTGGAGTAACTTTTTAAAGTAATCTGTAAGTAGTATCTTTAAGTAATCTGTAGGCACAGATATACATTAAGCATAAACAGAATATTGTGAAACAAATGATTCCTATTTTAATATATTTTAAAAGATTTTTTTTTTTTTCTGAGATGGAAAAGCTGAATTTTCCTTAGCTATTTTTCAGAGAGAAAGAACAGGTATTTTTCAAAAGAATAGGTTTTATTTTAAATAAATCATTTGTAATAATTTAAAAATCCATAATGTTACTTTTGATCAAAAGTATTTTTTCCCCCCAAAAAGTGACCCCAACATTAGTACTGTATGCATAATTTGGTTTTACTTCTTTTGGTATAATAATTCACTTCTGCTCAACCCCAAATGACCTGCAATTTTACAATGAAAGGGATACTGTTGATGTTTAAGGAGCGCTAAATTAGCCGCTAATCCTGAAATCGATATGGCTGACTTAAAGGTCATGACCTGTAAAGGGTTAACACCACATTGAGGTAAGATCAGGCAAGAGAATAAAGTGTCTGCCCACGCTGGAATGTAAAATGTCATGCAATCCTCTCTCAAGCCAGTATTTCTCTCTTTACACAACATGTACTCATTCCTACAACAAACAAGTTAATCGTTTCAAGCACTGTTGTTGATTTTTGAGCACAGCTATTGCTGCTGGTTTAGTCATCGGCCATCATTAAACAAGAATTCACAACCAGGCATGCCTCCCCTAACGGAGAGAGAAAAAGAAAGATAAAGCCAAAGAGATCGGCCCTCAAAATGCCGAATGACAAGTGGCTGTTGGCGGCCGTGTCTCAGGCCTCCGAGGGCAGGCCTCACAGGTCAGCTAAATTTAAGCGTCTGATGTCCACATCTACTTTGATCAGCTTCCCCTCGGAGCATCAGACAAAAGGAGGGTTGACATTCTGAAGCAGATCACTAAGTGCTTGGTCAGAGCACAGGAAGAGCAGGCGCATCTCTAATTATGAACCTCAGACTGATGAGCAAACCGAGAGAGATGGCAGGAACTGCCTGATCGGTTACTCAAACACCAAGGTGAGGTGAAGGTGGAAGAAAGATATACAGATGTATTTCGGCAGTTATTTATCATACACAAGTGCTCTGCAATGGGACAAGCTATGCACCATTTCAACTGAAAATTTCTTCTGGTTCTTTCTAATTCCTATGCATGCAGCTTTTATGCAATCTCATATTAATTGAGAGCCTTAAAAAAAAAGAACTTTTAAAAACTCGTTTGTCTCACTGCAGGACCACTTAACGGGTCATATAATGACGAATCAAAGTTTCCTTGCTCTTTTGAGATAAAAGAGCTTGTGGTACCATTAACATACTGTAACTTTTTAACTTAAAACTTTCTAAACAATTTTTTTTTTTAAGTATTCCTTTAATGAATTACATAATGAATAATTGTCTGATTTACTGGAAATAAAGGATACTGGCCAAGACTTACTGTAAATAAATAATCATCAGAATCAGTTTCTGATTAGCTGGAGCATAGGAAACCGCAGGAAATAGTAAAACTATGTGAGCTACAAACCAGTTACAATAAACGAAAATCAAAGGATAAATGCCAGTTTGTAATATCAAGCAGAATAACAGACTGTTTTTGATTGGATAAGCAAAATGGTATTTTTTTCTTACGATATGAATCAGCCATTTTCTTGCACCGCAGTGAATGGATTGTTTTCAGGAAAAAACTGAAAACATAAACAGTAGCAAAAAAATTTAATAAAAAGAAATGACTGGAAGTAAGCTTCAAAAATGGCCCATTCAGAACTGAATTACATCAGCTTTACCAAAACCCCGACATAACTAATTAACGAATATGACTCCTTAAAGTGAACTGCAATTAGCAAAAAAGTGATTTATAACAGTAAAAACTACCTAAAATCGTTGACAACAAAAGTTGATGTCCATGATATCTGTCAACTGGCCAGTCTGTTTGTACTGCAGTTTTACAGAGAACTGGTTTTTAGGAAATAGAGTGAAAAAAATTGCACTATTTTTAAACCGAGAGAGGTAGAAAGGCGAGGGAATGAGAAATTGCTTCTGCTGTACAGAAGGCAACGGGAGCATGTCAAAGACTTATAGCAGCGCAAGGCCATTGGGAATTGCAGCAGTGACGGTTTTGTCACACAGGAGACATCATAGCTTGTGCTTTACATCACTCACGGTCCCGTCTGAGCACCCTACGCCACCCCAGACACCTGCCCTCAGTCACGAGCTCCAACTTGTCTGACAACCACCACCAGCCCTCCATCTACACTTGCTTTACTTCATCTCTCTATGCACCATTTTGTCCTCTGTATCTCCATCACTGGATCCCACCCTTCGTAATCATTCAGCCCAGACCGAGTCAGAGAGACAAGATGAAAATCAATTCTTCTATTCTGCCCCCACTTCCACTGACCACTTTTCTGTCGTTAACCAGAAGCTGTTAACATCGGTCGTCTATACGCCCCCTCGGACATGCATGTGGACATCTGGGGTCATATGAAGTTCAGTTTCATCCAGGGAATCTCAATCAATGAGGCTGCCCCTTGAATAAGAGTCTGCGACCCCTCCCAGCAGGAGATGAAAGCCAGTCACCAGCTACAAACCGTGATGGATGCAGTGCTACATCCTCTAAACTGCCCACTTCTCAACCCCTGGCCTGTGTCTCTCTGCACTGCAGGCCCAGGAGAACGGCACTGGAGGAGCGTGATGGATGTGAAATGCGGTCTGCTGATCATAGCCTTGCAGGCAAACACTTATTTACACAAGACTTATTAAGGATGAAGAATGAGACGCTGTCCATGCAAGTCCCCAGTCTAAGAGTCACTAGAGAGGCACCCCGATTTTCAGACCAGCTTAAACCAGCTGTGAACCAATATTTCTGTAACTACACGCATGTAAGAACCCTCAGAATGGTGTGTATAAGTACAAATGTGCAACAGGACATTGGTAACAACACTTTTTGGTAATGAAAGTACAAATGTGTAACAGGACTAACAGCACTTGGTAAATAAAGTGTTACACTTTATATTAAATAGACAATTGCTATGAATTTAGCATGTAATTACTCTAGTGTTACACAGCAGCCGGCAGTGAGTTAGGCTTTACATATAAATTGTGTTTGGTGTCCAGAATGTTACACTTTATATTAAGTGGACAGTTCCTATGGAGTTACCAAGTATATATACACGTGTATTACAGAGGTGCACCAACTCCACCCACTTTACATATCCATAAACCTACACAACTACATCCCCTGATCACGCCCTGTTCCAGTTACTCTTATACATACTGTACTGCTGTTACTTGACTACTTAGTGAAGTAAAAAAAAATGTGTTACCAATGTCCTGTTACACATTTGTACAGTACTTACTGTACACATTCTATTCTGAGGGTTGTTACATGTGTGTAGTTACAGAAATATTACAGCTGTAGATACTATATAGCAACGTTTACTTACACTGTGGTTACATACTAGATACACATCTACTTACTAAAATATACTATTATTTTATATTATTATTATTGAAATGTATAAATACAAGCATTTTGTAAAATTGGACAACTTTAAAAAGTTATATAAATAATAAAAAAAATATGTAGTACATGCATTTTTAAAACTAATATTTACAAATGTTGTGTAAGCTGCTAAAACCTTACATTTCTCAATATAACCTTTTTATTATTGAAACGATAGTGTGCATCCCATTTATCATAGTTAAACTGTGTTATTGAATGTATATTGACATTATAAAGGCCATTGCCACCTTGCTCTCTAGACATCCCATAACGGTAAAGTGCTTGAATGCTTGAATGCACTTGAATATTGAATGCTCTCTTCACAATAATAAAGCATCAAAGTGATCAGAACCACTGTAACGTGACCTTGACCCTGCCAGCTGGATTTTTACTGTGCTACTACTCAATAAATCCAACATCCCCTGCCTCATATAGATCAATGACATGGTCAGGATAGTTTAAGATAATGAGAGCTTATTCAGTTTATTAAGTTATTCAGCTTATTTGTTTTACAGTTACAAGATAAGTTATCTACGGTGTGTTTCTTAAAGCAATGCTCTGCACTCAGAAGAAAGTAAGCTCTGTTTACAGTAATTATCACAGAAACTCTTTTTGATGCTTCGGTTTGTAAAAACAAGAAAAAACTGCTTTTAAAGTAATGCGTCAAGTGTATCAGATTATTTTAAAGCAGGATTAAATGTGTTGGTTTCGCTTTAAATTCATATTGCAGTGATGTACATGAAAACAAAGCCTCATGGCAATTACTATTTTACATTTCAACAATTAGCATCTCATGTTTGTGTTTTCATTTAATCTACTCACACTCCAGTAACGGGCTAGCTAAAAAGGAGCAATACATTTATTACAGTATTTATTAATCTTTGTTAACATTAAACGTTAAAAAGCTGAACAATAAACAGCTGTTTATTTTTATTTATTCATTTATTAAGTTTAAGGACCTACTCTCAATGCTAATTAATAGATTATTATCATGCATATTACTAGCATATTGGTTTATTAGTACTTATAAGGCAGCTATTAATGTCTTATTATGCATGATCATATTTTAGATCCCTAAATCTAACCCCATACCTAAATATTAATAGAGTTTATTGAGGCATAAGTCATAGTGAAAAGTGAGACTGTGACTATTTTAGGGTTGCTGCAAGCATATTATTAAAATATATTTATTAGTAGTAATTAAGCACGTATAAATGCCTTATTCTACATCCTTATACCTAAACTACCTTACTATTAATAAGCAGCAAAATTAGGAGCTTATTGAGGGAAAAGTCAGAGTTAATAGTAAATGTTCCCTATTTTTATACTAACAAATGTAAACGCAAGTTATAGCACTTTTTCTATAATGAAGCAGACTTTTTCTAACATCCATTTAAAAGTTGCAGGTTCACCAGATTTACAAAGCCATGCCAGAAGATATATTTCAATTATTCAACCTTTCACATGAGGCTGGTTATATAAGAAAAACAGTGTGTTTTTAACTTTATTTCCTTGCCGTAAAGAATTGTATTATATATTATTTTAACATGTTCTTGGTCAGTAAAAGATGAGTTCAAAGTACTTTGAAGAAAGCGCCCGCTGTAACATCCCTATAAAAAGCTTTCTCGTCTGATGGTGGAGAAAGGAGAATTGTGGGATAGTGGTTGAAGTGCACCTTTAGTTTGTTAACCAAAGGCCACATGTCCAGGTCTGATGATACTTCTGACCTTGACAAGCTTTATTGATTTTTTTGATTCGTCCAAACCAGAGAAAACCGATACCTGCCCTCTGAATCATTGATAAGCAGAAGGTTGCTGACTCTCTCTCTCTCTCAGTGTCAGGCAGATGGAGCGCTGCATCTCTGCAGACAGCCTCACTTCCTGAACCTGAGGGCTACAATTTCACCTCCTTCCATTCCCACTCCACTTCCTCTCCTCTCTCAGTGGTGCACGGATGGCTTTTCAACAGACTACTGTGAGATGCTGCATTTGTGTGACCAAAACAATATAGAAAACGTACATAAAACCTTTATATAGGTAAGTAATCATATATTTTGTCCTTGTGGACCACCAAGGAGGCACTTACACACACACACTCAAGACCACTGTGTGGAAAAAAAGCCCCTCAGGACATTTAACTCGACACTTCCTCTCAGAGAAACCACAAAAACAATCACACGCTCTCACTCACACCAACTGACTATCAAGCTGCCAGGAGCCAAGACAAACTCAAACACTCGTTGAAGGGAAAAAAAAATACCAGCCCGCTTAACATTCAAGCATCAAACTGAAAATCTGCCGCAGAGGTTAATTACACGGTAAAAAAATAAAATAAAAATCTGTAAAATTTACAACTGTGGTTGCCAGAATGTCATCTTAAACAACTATGGTAGCAATATTTTAGGTTTTACGGTTTTAACTTAAATTTACAGTTCAATATCGTAATTTGAACCTGAAATCTGTTTTGTACCTTTGCAATACACTGATGTCCACCAAAAGCAGGTGGTGATGAGAAAGTCACAAGATGAACCAAAGCCCATCACAAACAGCTTTTAAATAATAACATATATAGAAGGTGCACAGTGTCATTCAAACTGACACTGAAACTGAAATAACGCAATAAACATCAAATTAACAAGATTAGATGTAACATACTATACAACCCTAATGTACAAAAATGCAAAAAAAAAAAAAAGAAGAAACATTGGCTTAAAAAAAACATCAAATTTGAAATGTAATGTATGGATATTGGAGAATTTACGGTTATTTACTGTAATTTATACAGTCTTTTTTAACTAACGAAAACAATATACTACAGTAAAATTCCAATACAGTTTTTCACCGTATAAAGTAGGAAAACCTACCATTTACCAATTAACAGATTTTTACCGTAGCATTTTTACAGTAATTTGAACAAAGATGTGGTCACATAATAATAAAAATAATGAGGTTTAATTTAAATGCGATGTGTGGATTTTACATGTACATTTGGCAGATGCTTTGGAAAGTGATTTACAGTGCATTCAAGCTATACATTTTTCAGTATGTGTATTTCCTGAAATCAAACCCAGGACAGCTGCACTGCTGTAACATAATGCGCTACCAATCAAGCAACATAAATCCTAAATCCTAACACACATAAAGAGAACAGTGCATTAATATGAATGTTTCTGTGACATGTCTTGCTGTCGGTAGGGGTGTTATTTTAGTAAACGCTCCTATGGATCATATTTCAGGAAAATTATAAACGACCCATACAGTCAATGGAGGACAAAATCCAGTCATTTTATGAGGAACCCATGCAATCTCGGAATTTTGTGTGGATTCGCTGTGTTGAAAATGACATTAGAATAAGCTGCGTAAGAGACTCGTGATTTTTGACACGAGCTGGTACGTAATCACCTAGCAACCACTAAAAAACACCCTAGCAACCACATTAGACCACATAGAACAGAAACTCAGAGCACCTTAAGCACTGTACAGCAACAGTTTTGCAACTGTGACAGCAACAACTGCACTTTCTTAATTCACTTTCATAATTTTCTCAAGAAAATGTCTTTTAAACAAGTCAAAAAAAAAAGTCACCTCTCCATAACACGATCTACATGTTTATTCCCCATGAGAAGTCATTTAGTCAAGACGCATGACACAAACCACTGGCAGAGACAAACGAGAATGTTTTAGTAGTTATCTATAGTTAACAAAGATGATTCAATATTAGTGTGCACTTCAATATTCTCTATATGAGAAACACAAGTTATAGTAGATTAGGTGTGCATTAGTAATTAGTAGAGCTCATTAGAGTCGAAGCACAGCCTTCCTTTAGCATTCCTCTTTATCAAGTTTCACAAAAGAAAACCCACTTATTCCGCCCTGAACAATGCGTCTTTCCAGAGCTACGGTCCGTAATGAAGCTTTGGCAGAGCTGCTCAGAGCAGAGAGGTGCTTACCTTTGATTCCAAACTTTGAGTTACGTCCAAACTTCAGAATGACGAGCATCAAGATGAAGCCTGTGAATGTGACTGCTGCAATTCCCACGACCACGTACACCTACGAGCACAATAGAGAGTCTTAAACCGGCATTCGAATATTCAAGCACATTTGGGTGAAAAACATGCACCCTAAGAGTAAGAGACCTTTTCCTGAAAGAAGTGATTTAGTTTATGGGTTTACTGTGCTAAAAACTGATTGGGCTTCTAGTCACAAATATATGGCTTAGTAAATACAACATTTTGTAATGAAAGTCTAGCTGATAGGTTCAGTCTGATATAATTACATGACTAGTTACATGGAGCAGCTGACTGGTTGCTTTTGCATCAGCTGACAATGAGCTGCTCAGCATTTAAATACTCGACTAATGCTTGCTATTGTAGATGCAGTGCACTTCAGGCCCTTCACCTCCCCAGCTCCACCTGTATAGATCTGCTTTGGGGTGATTTCCTTAATGTTATATATAGTAGTTATTTCACGTTCAACAGCAATATTTCTGTGAATGTCTGTGGATGTATTGGCAGTAGTACGTCTCAAAGCCATCTATTCAGCCACAAACAGAATAAATGACCATGTATATTAATATGTTAAACTCACAGAGAGTTGTCATGACAGAAATCTTTCTAAACAGTAAAAAAAAACAACAACTCATTTTTCAGTTTACCAAATACTATGAGAAACTTAATTTTCTACATAAAACCCTTGTCAGACCAGCAGAATTCCCCTGAATAGTCAAACTCATACTCATAAAAACTCATAAAAAATGGCATACTGCTGAAATGTTAAGGTTGTGTGAGTTCCCAGAATGCAATGCAGCATGAGTAAACTAATAAATGAATTATTTAATAAATGCTTTTTGATTACTTTTTTCAAAACATTTTGAAATTGTTTTGTAATTTTTGCTAGTTATTTGTTGTGTTGTAAAGAGCTCATCTTTGTTGATTGTTACCCTTTTTAAGGTTTCTGTGACTATATAAATATATATTAGGGGTGTAACGGTTCACAAAAATCACGGTTCGGTTCGATAAGATACAGTAGTGTCACGGTTCGGTATGTTTTCGATACGGCAAAAATACAATAAAAAAAAGAATTTTAACATAATATGACCTTGTTTTTTTCCCCCCTTTTCTTTTACTTTGAACAATAATGGAGCTATACGTCACATAACTTCTGGGGTTTCTTCTTAGCAGCAAATAAAGAAGTGTTTTGGAAAAGTCAGTCTTGGATGGTATTTAT
>JAUCMU010000143.1:7859644-7892362 GCA_032275025.1 Enteromius treurensis
TGTGGAAACTCTGCCTGTCTGTATCTCTACCCCTTTGGATTATTAAATATTGGAATTATTTGGATACTCGTTCATGCTTCCTTACTTCGCCACAACACAGGCGTGACAGAGACTCACCAGTATGTTATGTACATGTACTGAACTGTTATTATTCAACCATACCAAAGTAAACTCAGTTTTTCATTCTATGGCACCTTTAATTTATTTCAAATTATTTATATAAACAAATTTATATAAATTTAGCCAAGCTCTATAATATTTCTAATGGGGAAGAAATTGCACACACACGTGTACACACACACAATTTTTATTTTTATTTTTTTCGCTCAAAAAAAAATAAAAAAAATAATGGGAAAACTGAAATAACACATCCTAGACCTAAATGAATGAAATTTTCTTATAAAATTCTGTGTTCTTCACACAGTTGAATGTGCTGACAACAAAATCAAAATGATCAATGGAAATCACAATTATTAACCCACGGAGGTCTGGATTTGGAGTCACACTCAAAATTGAAGTGGAGAAACACACTACAGGCTGATCCAACTTTGATGTCATGTCCTTAAAACAAGTCAAAATGAGGCTCAGTAGTGTTTGTGGCCTCCACGTGCCTGTATGACCTCCCTTCAATGCCTGGGCATGCTCCTGATGAGGTGGCGGATGGTCTCCTGAGGGATCTCCTCCCTGACCTGGAATAAAGCATCCGGCAACAGCTGGGCAGTCTGCGGTGCAACGGGGCGTTGGTGGATGGAGCAAGACATGATGCTAGACCTCATGTGGCTGGAGTGTGTCAGCAGTTCCTGCAAGGCATTGATGCTATGGACTGGCCTGCCCCTTCCCAGGACCTGAATTCAATTGAGCACATCTGGGACATCATGTCTCGCTCCATAGGGAGGTCATACAGGCACGTGGAGGCCACACACAAACACCCCACTGAGCCTCATTTGGACTTGTTTTAAAGACATTACATCAAAGTGTGTTTTTAAATTTCAATTTTGAGTGTGACTCCAAATCCAGACCTCCAGGGGTTAATAACTTTAATTTCCATTGATAACTTTTGTGTGATTTTGTTGTCAGCACATTCAACTATGTGTTATTTCAGTGTTCCCTTTATTTTTTTGAGCAGTGTATTTATACATACATATATTTACATACGGATTGTTTTTCCAACTGGTGGCATCTTTGGACATCCCCAAAGGGAGGCTTTATATACCTGAAAATGTGGCTTAGTAATCCCATCCCCCAACCCCCCTTACACACATACGCACACACACATATACAGTAACAGTGACAGTGATAGGGTGTCTTAACATTCAACGTCTCATTTCCAGCCAGGGTAGTGTAGCATTACCTCATACCCGTTAACATCACAAAGCACTCCTCGGCATGCGTCTCCTTCATGATGGATCACACGCAGATGTGTGAGCACTTGCTTTTTGTGTGTTTTAGAATATCTTCTCCAACCTAACATACGTAATGGGATATGTACTGCTTGACCTGATATCATTGCTTGACTATATTCATAAAACCCTGTTGCATATGTATCCACTCACCAGTCTTGTTCAGTCTTCCTCCTGAAGATCTGGAAACATGAAATATTCAAGAGAACTGACCTTGATTAGCTGGTTCATGAGTATTTGATTAGATTTTAACTCGGCAGGAAGGTAAATCTCATCGAGCGCCCAAAAAAACCCACTGTGCTAATTTCTATCTATTTATCTCTGTTAAGTCATCAACCTTTCCCTCACCGCCCAAATCTCAGCACCAACAGTATAAATCATTTCAGTTTTTGTGAAAGCAACATGTCCATTTAGCGCAACTTTCACATGGAAAAGGGTGTCTTTAATAATTAAATTGCATAAAGCAATTTAAGTAATAAAGTTTTTGCGTGGCCCACTGACCTGGGACAAATGTGACAGAGCTTCGGAAAATGTGACCAATCTGTTACTTACCCTGTTCAGTTCATGAGATTTTTTTAAATACTATAATTCTTAATAGTGTAATTTTTGTTAATTTTTACATTTGTTTATATTTAACATATATTTTAAATTATTTAAAGTGTATTATTAATTTTACATTTTTCATAAATATATTTTTTGCACTGAACACTATATATTATATAGGCCCACATATTTAAAAAAAAAAATTCTTTAAAGCTTTTAGAAATGTAAATTCTTTACATGTGTTGAAAAGATGTATATTTGTGAAAAATCTTTATCATCTCTCCCTCCTCAAAAACCTGCTCAATTTTTTTCCTCCCCATAAAAAACATAATGAGTTCAAATGAATAATGTGCTCTTCTCCTTTAATTCATGATGATCACTGGCTGTCAAGTTCAGTTACAACTTTGCTTGGTTTATTAAAAATGCAATGTGTTATCCTGAGAGTGGAAAAGAGAAAGAGATCCCTGTCAGAAAGAAAAGAGGCCATAATTTATCTCAATAATGTATGTGATAGGATAGCCTGTCTCAACTTCTTAAATACAGGCAGAGAGAATCATTTTAATTAAATAAATGAACTTCAGCTCATGTAAATATTTTTGTTGAATCGGCTGAACCGATTTTCAGTTTGACAAATTCATGTAAAACTGTAACTATTCTCAGAAATGATATAGGTTGTGATTACATACAGAGCATGACCCATAGCAACCGGTTTATTTATATTCTCAGATCAGATGATCGTGATCAAACTGTTTCTGCGTCACCATCTCCCCAAACTTCATCTTTATCCTCACCTCCTCATCTTTCCATGTGTGTTGGAAAGAGATATTTACGATCTATTTCCATAACTCAAATCATCAGTACTGTCACGCAGAGACTGATAGATATTGTTGCGTTTGTCTTAAGTGTTTCCTCTCGCTGCCAAAAGAATCACTCTCTCCATCCTCATAAAATGGGGAAACTTCATCATGTGCGGCCGACCCTCCCCGCACTTGTATCCACTCCAAATGCTTCTAATGCCAAAGACACTCCATCACACAGCCGCTTGTAAAAATAGCTGCTTTCAATCTGGAACTGAGGAACTGAATGAAGCCTGAGGGGAGTTTTTTTTTTTTTTTTTGATATCCTTAGAAACACTACATATATCACTCGGCTGTTCCCATCAGAGTCTGTTTATCCTGAAATTGAAATATTTAAGAAGGAATTCATTATATTTATTCGGCATCAGAATTGAAGTCGGGGGCTGTATGACAGAAAAACCCTAGTTAATAACAGATTTAACATTGTTTTTCATGATGGACGAAATTTTTAAAGGCAGTGTGTCAACATGATTGACACAACACGTGAATTTTGGAAAAGTCTTGCGCAAAGACCCCAAAATGAAAATACTTTAATTAGTTACTCACCCTTGTTTCGTTTCATTTTGGATGAAATCTGAGAGCTTTCTGACCCTCAATAGACAGCAGCACCACTGACTCATCAAGGCCCAGAAAGGTAGTTAATTGTTAAAATAGTCCATGTGACATCAGTGGTTTAACAGTGTCGTGATATGTTTTTATTATTATTATTATTATTATTATTTTAATATGTTTCTTGAGGTTTACTTACAATGTTAACAAAGTTTGCACACTACTATTTAATGATTAAAATGTTAAGTTAATCATTAATTACTAGTGTGTTTTTGCTCAACTAATTCTTAATTGTGAACAAATTAACCATTAATTAATGCCCTTCAAATGTTTGGTGTCCATCATCATTCAGAAAATAATACTTTTATTTATGTATCACAACTGTTTTCAGTATGTAAGAATGATTTCTAAAGGATCATGTGACATTAAAACATCTTACCCTTAGCAGGAATAAATTACATTTGAAAATATATCAAAATAAAAATCAGATAGCTGTAGTAATATTTCACAACATTACTGTTTTTACTGTTTTGAGCAATTAAATGCAGCTTTAGTGACCATAAGCAACTTCTTTCAAAAACATTACCAAATCCTATAGGCCAAAAACTTTTAAATAACAAATGAAAATCCCAACAAAAAAATTACCAAAAATGCTTAACCCCAAGTATAAGCAATAATAGCCATGACATAAAGCTTACCTTACTCTGGGGAAAAAAAAAAAAAAAAAAACTGAGCATGAATACTTAAAATGAGATTTAGAATTTAAATCTGCTCATGTATAAATAATCTGAATTTCTGAGGAACTTGCAAAATTTTTAATTCCACAATAGACTTGTTAACCACTTTCTATTCAGCAAGAGTCACTGCTTTTTAAGACAGTCTGCACTTTATTACTCTCCTTCCCATAATACTTAGACCCATCTCAACCACATCCCAACATGCCCTTCTTTCATTCCCATAGTCCTCCCCTGCTGTTGCGTCTGCCACGCACTAACCGGTCCCGGCAATTTGTCTGAGAGCTCTTTAACAGACCACACATCCTCCCGGCAGGCTGGCGAAGCCTCCTGCGCTGTTTATAGAGGACTGCAGCTGCAGACGGGAATGCTTGTACAGCTGGACGCTCCCTGTCTCTGCACCTCGGTGCTCCATCTCTAACTGAGTCCACCGTGGATCCGTGCCCTCAGGATAAGAGTGGAAGAGATGGACCCTTACATATAAGAGCCTGTTTTTTTTTAACTTTTCTAAAGGAGAGGTGGGGGAAGATGTGGGCTATTATTGACCGCCTCATTCATTCGTCCTTGAGCAAATATCTCCACCCTCCACACTCATACACTCATCCTTCAGATTTTTCCCCTTCTCTTCTCGACCCCCCCCAGAGCGGCCATTAGTAGACTGAGATGTTATTAGAGTTGGCATTTGCTGAGATTTGGCCCCTGCTCTGACACAAATACACATTTGCATGCTGGAAGTCCTGCCCTTCCTCCATCATTCAGAGGGTGCTCTATTACACTTCATTTGTCACACACACACACAGGTCTCATAAAAATATTACCCATCATGCACCCTTTTGCAAACATTGCAGACATAGTTAAAAATTCATTTTGTATCTAGGTGAGCAGAGGAAGAATCTGAAATTTGAGTCATAATTCACACACAGATCATTTCAGATGTAGAGTAACTTTATAATCATTTAATATTAGTAAATGTTAATATTTAACAACATCAATGGATGGAATCAAATTGTAATTATTAAGTGATAAAAAATATTTATTAAATATTAATATAACTTTTTAAATATATACAATTTACTTAATTATTAATTAATTAATTATTAATATTAATAATATTTTATAAATTAATGGCATTGTACACATCCACACAACCTTTATTATAATATTTTCTGTTATTGGCTATAATTTAAACAAAATTATTATTGGCTAATTAGGTCAGAATTGTAATATTAGCATGAGTGTGTGTAAATGAATTTTGGGTGAACTGTGCCTTTAAGCATTCACTCTCAGACCTCAATCACTCACACAGTTAAGAACGTGCATACAGGAACCATTTTCTTTCAGTTTTCTCTTCTCTGTATTTCCTCTCACAGTAATGACTCTTTCAGCGTCTTCACTCCCATCCTCTTGAAAGCCCTCCCTCTTTTTGTGTTCTCGCATTCTTTCCTGTAATTATTTCCTGCAAACTCTGTCAAAACATGAACTTGCTCCCTGATCCCAAAAATATATGTTTTGTTATTGCTTTCCTCTCTAAGTGTGACATCTTGGTGACAGCCTGTCAGCATGTGTACATCTTCCCACATCAATTCCATTCCTCATTCATACATCAATCTCCATCTCTTCCCCTCCTGTTCTCTCGCAGCGCCTCTCTACATGCCATTAAAACCTGCAATAAAATTCCCTGCAGTGTCGCACCAGTGTTCTATATTCAGTGGTTTTTCACCCATAATCCCACAGGACGACCTAAACCCAGAGCGATTGTACCCGTTTCCCAGTGCTCTGCTGTTGCCACCAGGCTGTGATATTTCCAGCTCAACTGTCTATCAATGAGGCTGCTAATGCACTATATTTGGGAGTTCATCTCTAGAGATTCAAAGTCTGCTTGGAATCTGATGGTTCTTAGTCTGGTGTAGCCAGACTTGCAGTGTAAAGGTCTGCATTGCCATTTATTTTGGCCAAGTGCGGCCCACTTCACCAAATGATTTTTTTCTGAGCATTGAAGTCCTTTATTTACTTCAATTTTGAAATAACTGTTTTCTATTTTACTGTGTTTTCCTATGATGTCAAGTCTGAATTTTCAGCATCACTGCTACACTACTCCATTTGCAATGCAAATGTTACTTTGATTAATTTAATGCATATCTGGTCAACAAAAGTATTTATTTCCTTGAAAAAAATCCTACCCGAATGCAGGTATCTGTCAGTATATCTTGTATATCATGTTATTAAATGCTTCCACAAAAATCTTTCAAAGATTGATTCCTCACAATCTTTGGCAAATCTTGCGGCTAGTTCTTCTACAGAAGAGCTCATTGTAGAAGCCTGGAAGCTTGCAAACACAACTTTTTCTCAGTAGAAGAGTGATAAAAACCAGTGCACTTTGACTCCTGGAAACTGGAAGCCAGCCAATCAGAGAGAAGCTAGTGATTTCAGCCAGTCCCTGCCATTTCTGTGTGCAATATGCATCGTGGGTGGTTCTTTTCTCGTTTCTCGACTGGTGCCGAGAACGGGATTCGTCAGCGCTTGCTTCTGAAAACTGTGACCCACCTGTTGGAGGGTGTGGAGAAGACGGCGAGGATGATATCCCTGCCGTGCATGTGGATGATGGGACTGGTGGAATGCAGAAGGTTAAAGTAGAAGTGCGAGTCTCCTGGGATTGAGCAATTCAGCCGAGCTTTCAGGAAGGACGTCCACTGCTTTTCCAGCACACGCTGTGAACCGCCTTGATCGGTTTTACATACGCGTGCCACACGAGAGACAACCACCTAAGGTCAGAGAAAATGAATTTAACAGATATTAATTATGGATTTTAAGCATTTCGATAATACACACATCAAACAGTACTGAATCCTTTCCAAAAGAGCCCCAAATCTTTTAATCCTTGTGGATTTAAGCAGATTTTGGAGAGTAGCTAGTCTGTGTAAAATGGGTAAGCTAATATAAATTCATTCATGAAAATGTCAGCATTCCCTAAAACGGGTTCGCCTAGCAATTTCAGAGAAGCTGATTCCAAAGCATAGTGGGTTTTTTGTTCTCCTCGAGGTCCGGCGGTATAAAATGCTTGCGCCAGCACAATTCCGTTCTTGCAGAAGTCTTGCATTGCTAATTTTCACATAAAAGGAACCCTTGTTATTCTGTCGATGTGTTTTTCTCAGTTTTCAGTAAATGATATGACGGATGGTATTTCTGTTGCCCTGAAAAACAACAACGGACAAAAAACGTGTGTGTGCCTAAATTACACTCAAAACAGCTTTAAAGGGCATGATTATTAAATAAAACATTCAATGCAAAAACAGGGAAAAGGTCATAACGCTGCCTGACTGGAAATACAGTAGTTAGTATTGACATTTGAATAATATTGCCAGACTGGACATACGGTAACACAATTTCAGATTACTCCCACCACTCGTTCCTGATCTATTCACCGCTGATCTCCCACAGGAAGATTTTACTCCTATTTTCTCATTTGTAGCTCAGGAATTCTATATTTATATTCATCCATTAGGCAGATGTTTTCATGCAAAAGTAACTTGCGTACCAAAGTACACATTTTACAATTTCCCAGGGAATCTTGATGTTATTAGAGTCATGCTACTGTTAAAAGCAGGAGGAACAAAACTAAAATTTCTTATGAGACACAAATGTCAATATTTAACATACAGTAAGAGTAAAGAGAAACTAAATGTAAACATTTTGAGTTCATACACTCTTAAAAATAAATGTTTCAGAATCGGGGTTTCAATACCATAGAAGCACCATTTTGGTTGCCCTCAAAAACTTTCCTTTTTCTTCTTAGAAATTTTTGCACAGTAAAAAAAGTTCAATGGATGTTAGAGTTTCTTCATAAAGCCATATATGCCCAGAAACAATTCCTGTTCCCATAATAGGAATAAAGCTACCTTCTGAGTGATGACTAACTCTCTTCTGAAACTCCAAAGGACAGACGTGAGAAAATATTGGGGTCTTTTCTTCACTATGTAAACCTGAGATTCAATAGGCTCTTAAATTCTCTCACCTTCTCCAGGTAGTTGAACTCCATGGCCATCTCTCTGAAAAAGAAGTAGACATGCGGCCCCCATTCCACAGCACTCACGAAATACGGCTCTAAAACAGACAGACCAGGACCATTAGTACTTCCTGTTCAAGACACATTACTGCTTCTTCAAATCACATGATTTTTAGAAAGGCCAATTTGAATGAACTACACAGCTGAACTACAGGCTGCTTTCCAATAAGGCCATTATCTAGTCAACGAACATTCAAAACCAAAAAAAAAAAAGAAAAAGTGAGGGCGTTTGGGGACAGGAAGTGACCCAGGACAGCAGGAGGGAGACAGCACAAAAGTTTGAGTCAGGACACAGATGTGCTTTCTGCTGCATCAGTGAGAGATCACATCAGAGCATAGACCACAGGAGCAAAGAAAGATGGGAAGAGGGGGTGCAGTTTGACATCAGGTTGGCTGCTGACTCAGACGTGAATCCTCAGAAAGCCTTATCGACCCTGACACTAATGCTCTATTCCAAAACCTACCCCACAATGCATCATGACAACCTTGGCGAAAAAAAAATCCAAGATGGAGGATGAAGCCAGAAAACTTTGTATATATTTGCTTTTTAATAACCATTTAAAATGCCATTCTTTTCATCAATCATTTACATTTTATTTGTATTGGTATAAATAATATACACATACATAATTAAGAGGGTGTCTTGGTATGTAGTTGCCTATTTGGCAGTATGTAGTAAGACAGCTCGATAGGTTTTGAAACACTAAAGTCAAGCGAGGGCAAACAAATGCTTTTTAACAATGGACATGGCACACATTAATACACTTAACTCTCTCTCACATGCATTTTACATACACAAACAGCATTAATATTGCATCCACGTGCTGACTCTGCACAGCTTCCCCTTCCTGTCAACCAACGCTTGACGTCTTTATTACCTCGAAACCATTTGGAGTCGTGTTTCACCGTTCGCAGAGCAGGATTGTCCCCCAGACTCCTGTAGATCACAGCATCGATGGCCAGAAAATCAGTCACTGTGGCAGTGTAAAAATTCCCCTCTGAAAAAACAGCACACAAACAAACTCTCTATATAAAATCTTTATCCATAAAAATGTGTATAGTTAATATATGATATATAGTCCCCTTTTCCATCTAACATCTACTCTCCTGTGCGTTGAGGATTATGTGTTTTCACTTCATACATCTGAGTTATTCACATTAGTTGGTAAATCGGTTAAAACAAGAGATATTTTTAGCTGTTTAGGTTCTTTGCCGCCTCTGATGGATCGGCACTGCCTTACAAACTAAAAATATGCTCTCAATATACTTTTGTTGGAGTAATGCATCTTCATTTATTAAAAAAATATTTCATTTCCTTTAGGTTCATCCAGGCAGGAAGCAGTAGAGCCGTAATGCTGTGCAGGGAACATGCTGGACAGCATATGTGCATGATTAGAGTGAGAGATGCACATAAATATTGTTCGCAGACTGGCATGTAATTAACTTAAAGAATAACAACAGGGACATCAGCTTTTCCGTGCTGCTGTGTGTCTATATTTAGTCCTGTAATATGCAGGGACAGTTTGCAGTAATGTTCAATGGAAGAGAGAAACAAAAGGCGATGGTGGAGTCTCACCAGCTAACAGGGCCACATTGGCATGTTTCGGGTCATATGGGCATCTAGCCATCCCACTGACAGTTTCCGCCACCATCTCGAGAGTGTCTCCCTGCACACACACACAGAGAGAAAACACATTCAATAATTAGAGAAAAATCCATTAAGCAAAAACACAGAAATAGGTGAAAAACTGACTCAAGCTAAATAAATGTGTTTCTCTCAAATGTAAACGTTGCTAATTCAAAAGCCGAAAAATAAAAACAAGAGAAGAGTAGGAATAACAGAACATATGCACAAAAGTAAATTTAAAAAAACATCCACAGGCGATTTATAGCACAATTACAGTTCAAGCTGAAAATGATTCTCAGGCCATTAAAACTAACTATAAATAAACCTGCGCGCTCTCCCTCTTTCTGTCTTTAACACACTATTCTGTCTCTAGAGAGCCTCTTAAACTCTTGACAGATGTAATGTTGCATTACAGGTGTGCGATAATTCTTTTCATTAGCCCAGATCTGTAATAGTGTGTTTCAGAGTTGACAGGTTGAGTTTGTGCGTTTGCTCAAGACTTTTTCACACACAATCTTTTATCTGTCTAATTCCCCTGATGCAAATAGCGGCAGTTGCTTGTCAAGAGTGGGGAAGCGCAGATGTCACTTATGGAAATTTTTATTCTGCTGCTTTATTTTAAAGTCTGTAATTTTAATCGTATAAGCCGCTTGTTGAACAATAAAAAATTACTTGGTTAACTAATTTCTCACAAAAACCTTCAAAAGGCTGCATTTATTTTCTTTTCAAAAATAAAACCGTACAATTGTGAAATATATCTGCAATTTAAGGAGCCCCTATTATTGGTAAAACACGAGAAAAACTAATATTTTTATGGAAACTGTGACAAAAAAAATACTCATATATATATATTTTTATACAAAGCATTTATTTGAAATAATTCTTAAACTTTTAAAAATTAATTTACTCTGACCTATGATTGATTTAATGCTAAGTTAATGCTAAATAGAAATAACATCTTCCTTTAACAAAAATTCTCACTGACCCTAAACATTTTAACAGTAGCATATACAATACATGTATTATATTATATAATATAAAATCAAGATATATTACATGTGTTTGTTCATATGTGCAATTCTTGACCTGAAAGAGGCAGGTTGCAATCCAGTAGAGCGGATGATTAGTAATTATGTGTTTTTCTTCTTTATCCAGCAGGTATATCATTAGTGTGATTGGTTGAGAAGGAGAGCATCTGATATGCGAGGCAGGCGCAGCAGTGCTCAGGTGCAGCATTAATGGATGCGATATTCAAGTAGATGCCGCAGGTGGACTAACAACTAAGACCCTGCATTAATGTGACTCACGTACACTGGGGGCGACAGAGTCAGTGGCCAGATGGATGGAAGACAACACACACACACACACACTCAGAATCTTGGAATCAAGCAACGTGCCTGTTGAAGGCATTGCCATTTTTTCCCGAATAAACATCTACACACGGAAAACTGCATCTAGACTGATTAATGACAGCTCTCTGCTCTTGAGGTCATCAGAAAACAGCTTGGTGCTTTTGGGCATATTGACGAGAAGGCAGGTGGAAAAACAGAGTATAAACAAACGGCAGGGGAGATTCTTTCTGCTTGGGGGTTTTGAACAGATTCCCACCCGGGTCAGAAATGCGTGGTGACCCAATGAAGCCAGAGTCATTTAGAACAACGCTGCAAGCATTGCTCTGAAATGTACTGTGAAGTTTTGCAGCAGAAAAAAAGCAGCTAGGGAGAATGAAATAAAATATGTGTGAGAAATGTAATGGGCTGAAGAAAATGAATAAAGTATGAAAAAATGTAATGAGAAAATACAGACCCCAAAAACATTGGCAAAACATTGGGGAAATGATAGACTAGAGGGTGTGGTGATTTTCTGAAATAATATGTTTTTCTTTGCATGTCAAATGCAAGTGTGTTTCAAGCATTCAGTACTCACTGTATAATTGGCACATAACGGATTGAAGGCGTTGGTTCCACAGATAAACAATCCGCCCTGTCGGCTGAGCAGAACCTTCATGTAGTTACGGCACTCGTCCTAAAAAACAACATTGTGAAAAAAAGAAGAAGAAAGTAATTTGTCTCCTTAATCAAACTCTCATGAACGAATCCCCTCTTAGAATGACATCACATTTCTCAGCACTTTCAATTTTATTCCAAGGATTGTTTGCATCTGTACAAACAATTCACTTGGCAAACCAGAGGCACGCCACAGTGAGTCATTCGGCTAAACCTCGGTTCAATTGAACGCACATGTTTGAGCCCTGCACCTGTGAAGGGCTTTAAGAGATGTGAAATAGAGACGGCTTATGTCATGTCCCCCCCATGTGCCGCCCCCCCACCAGCACTCCCTGCGTGTGCCCGCCAGTGTGGCACCATTTGATGGGCAGCAACCTGTGGGCAATGGGGCTACATGATCACAGCAATCTGTTATTGGATGAAGAGAGAGAGAGAGAGAGAAAGAGAGGACGTGTGGAAGGAGCCGGAGGGGGAGAAGTGGGAGTGAGTGTTATTCCAGATGCTCAGGTCCTCACAGGGTTCTTGTTCTTCAGTGGAAAGGTGAGGACAGAGAGAAAAAGTTTGTGAGTGACCAATTACTTACTAATGACTTATTTTTAATTTTTTGTTTTATTCAATTTGTTGTTTATTTAATGAAATTAAATTAATTATAATTAAATTAATTAAAAGTTTCCAATTTTACGTTTTATTCTTATTAGTTGTTCTAAAAAAATATATAACATTTTATTAAATGGCCAGTTTTGCCATTTTATTTATTATTTATTTTAATAATCTTATGGTTTTAAGAATACCAATTATTTTCTTATTTATTTAATTTAATTATATTACAACCAAAAGTTTCTAATTTTACATTTTATTCTTATTAGTTTTTATCAAAATACAGTATGTAAAGTTTTATTAAATTGCTTGATTTTTTTTATTTGCTATTTTATGTATTATTAATTTCAATTATCTTATGGCTTTAGAAATACCAAATATACAGTCAATGTCGTGCCAGTACAGAATAAGAATGAGCGAGGGGTGAGAGATGAAGAACGTAGAATCTCCTAAAACTGTGACTGGTGATAGATCATGAACTAACAGCATAACAGCTGATAAGGGGATATTAAATCACATATATATGTCAGCCAACAATGCACTGCTATGAGCGTGCCTGGCCTGTTTATGTGCGTCTCTGTAAGACAGATGCTTTTCTTATCGTAACGGCACTGTGTGTAGGTGGTGAGGGTGTTGTGATGCAGATGTATCCAGTGTGTGTGTATGTGTGTGTATTTAAGCGTTCAAGTCTCAGTATGAGCCCGGTGCACATAAAGCCCATAACTCTACTCATAAAACTGATTCTGCAATTCCTTCAAGAGCCTAAACACTTGGCACAGCTCCTGGTCTGCCAAGCGATAAAGCATATCCTCCAGATAAACAACAACGGCCTTCTCATCCTCCTCCAGCCCTTCAATCGCCATCACCTCCTCTTTCTATTTTCATCCCCTCATTTCATATTTTCAAAAGAGGCCTGATTCATTTACACACTATTCATTAGTCCATTAGGGCTTCTCTCTAGTGTTGGACATTCTCTGTACCATCAGCTGCCCTCTGCTCTGTTTCACAATGGCCTTCTCTTTCTTCATCCCTTTATTTATCATCTTCTGCTACCAGTCCAATTATCCCTTTATCCGTCCTCTGTGTCCTCTTAACCCAGCCGTTCCACTCCTGCAGCACTTCTCGTCCAGACTGTTATCGTCTCTGCTTTTTCAATTTTTTGTAATTTATTGGCATGATTGTTTCCAAAACATCAACATGCACATAAACACAAAAGCAGTTGCTGGAAAAAAGACAGATACTAGCAAAGGTAATAAAATAAATGCAAACAATAAGGAGTATAAAATAAAATATTTACACTTTACTGTCACTATAAACTAGTTGGCTATTAGAATGCATATTAGTAGCATATTGGTGGTTTATTAATGCTTCTAAAGCATATATTAATACATTGTTCCGCATGACCACATTTAAGACCCCTTTTATAAAAAATAAAAAAAATGAATGGCAAAGAATTAATATTTGTAATACAATAAGCACGTATATTATACAATAAAAATTACAATAAAATAATAAAAATGTGCTAATAGTGAGAATTGGACTAAAATAAAAAATGGCAAAGCATCAATATTTAATAAGCATGTATACTATATAAATTACACAAAAAACATAAAAATGTGTGTAGCTGAAAAACGTATTTCGCTTTAACAAAATGCATAACCATCTTCTAACGTAATGTGCATTTGTTCTTTTCTGGGTTTAAGGGGGTTTTAGTGTTTCTGTAAACCTGTCAAAGTAAAGGAAGTGAAAGTTTTTGTCTCCATTTCACGTCAAGTTTTATTTGTACAAATCCCTGAAAAATGCCTTCTCTTTCGCTTGTCTTTCTACCCTGTACCTACATGCCATATTTATTCAGCTTGCAGGGCCTTGACCATTACTGCAAATTCTCACTGTTGGTGTCGGGCACTAAATTATTTATACCAGGTCCCAGATAAGTTTACCACCCAAGCTTGTGTGTGTGAGAGAACCTTAGTCAAAGGGCGTTGCCTTCTGGCAGATGTTTTCTCTAACAGATGCTCAGCTGAACAAGTGAATTCCTCCCTGGCCTCTCTCTTTCTCTCTGGTGAATCTCCAGACATGACATCCACACCAACACCGAACATCTGCACACAGTACTCCCTACATTCCTGGACCACTGATATCTTTATATCAAAACGAATTCCTTACAAATGCAGTCCCACAATAACACCATCCACAGACCCCTCATAACGTGTCCAAAACCACTCATTTAAGTAACATTGTATGTGCTTTTTATTCCTTTTACTTCAGTTTTAGTTTAGTAGTTACTTTATTTCCCTCACAAAGGCAGTATTTCTACTTATTTTTCCAGCTTTAGTTAACAAAACACTGTCAAATGCAACAAGCAATGAACCGAACATAATAACAATTGCTTGGTTTCTATTTTTGCCATCGTTGCTCATTTGAATAACAGAGCACTGCTCAATTTTGTGTCACCGATGATTGCTTAAAATGAAGGACTTCAGGTTGGTTTGTCACTCCGGAATGCTTTTAACATGAACAACGCATTAGGTGTTACACAGCATGGTCAATTGCCTGGATACTGCATAATTGCGCACATCTTTATCACCTGCAAGAGTAACTCATCTCCCGTGTGTCCACTTAACCACTTCAGACACCGTTCCTCATAATAAAAGGGTCATATTTACAATAAGCAAAGCTAATTCTCCGAAGTTTCCATTACATGCTCAACTGAGTCTGTTACTCCAACCATGAGAGGAGCGAGAATACTGCTGAGCTTTGAAAAGGAAAGAGCACAAAAAGTTGGCAGGGACCTTTTTTCACTCTCTGTCTCTATCTTTCCCGTGGCAAAATTGTCATCTGTAGAATTCTCTTTGTAATTGCAGTGACAGCAGCCTCGGTCAGAAAAGGACCACATTACAGCAGGGGCTAAATTAGTGCAAATCTGCCAGAGAACAGAGTGTGGTGCTTGTGTAGGATGTGTACTTTAGCTAGCAAAGGGATAGACCAGGAAACGAAGAAAGAGATGGACAAAAGTGGGGAGAAAGCATTTGAGGTTTTGTGTGTGTGTGAGAGAGAGAGGAATTGTGTGTGTTTGTGTTTTTGCTCTAGGGCTAATCTACGCCTCCTCACACACTTTGACGCTGATGGCTGGTGAACACACCATGGGCTAACATCAACATTGAGAGCAGGCTAACTAAAGCAATCATGGAGCTCAAGGCTTCAAAAGTGTGTGTGTGAGACTGAGGGTACTCAGGACTAGGGAACGAAATGTGCCCTAAAAGTGTGTTAAATGTGCAAAATAGATCTGTCAGGGTGCAAACCCAAATGAACACAGCAAAAGCATAAGGCCAAGCAGCAACAAACAGGATACTAACAGACAGCACGCAGATAGATGTTATTAGCTAGTAAATCTCACTCGTATTCAGAATCCAGCTGTTCTTTAAGACTAACAGTTCTGTGTTTTCATTTTCAGAATTAATTTACGTAGATTCAGAGTTTGTATACAGCTTGGGTCCTTTAGATTCAAAATTCAGATTTACGGTAGTTCATTTATATTGAAAATATACAAAAGCAACAAATTCAACTGTGAAATCAAATTCAAAATCTGGGTTCAGAACGGTCGACTCGGGGATGGAATACATTGCATGAGCTAAAATCAGCAGGCATCATACACTTGCCAAATTTGTAAATAGGAAAAAATATACACTTGCTGACTGAAGATCACAACAACAAACTCACATAGAAACACTGCTAGGAAATGCATGACAAATGAAAACAACATGTTCTAAAATTGGCTCAAAATATCCGATGTTTTGACATCCTCCTACTGGAATGGAATTATAGGTTGAGTCTATGCACATCACACATTTTGCATACAGTGTGAAAATTCATGCTTCCCATAGGATTTAGAATATATATTATAAATGGTCTTTTTAGATTCAGAATCTAAAAATACACTACTGAATTTTCAATTAAAAACCCAAAAGCAGAATCTACTTTTTATTGTATGCTGTCCATTAAGATTCATAATTCTAAATGCTATTTTAAATGCTTTTTTACACTTACAGTACACATTTCATATTCTTTTAAAAGATTATGTTACATTTTTGATTTAGAATTCGGTCATTATTTTCACATGCTGCATACACATTTACCGAATATATTGTATAAATATCACTTTGTCTCTTCTCAATTTAGATTGGTTCTCAAATATTAAGTACATCCATGCAGGTGTGTTTAATTGGAAGTGCAGTCAGCTGCATCAGCACATTATCGGTGAAACAATTTGTCTAAGTGCTGTCAATCATAATGTGTCTAGAATTGGCACCTAATTTCTTTTCTGTATGCACTGGCTGCACTCCAGTTGCTTTGCATTAAACCAGCCCCACAGTCCCTGTGTGTGTGTGTGTGTGTATGAACCTAGTTGCTTTTGACACTTGCAGTGAGAGAAGACACTGCATCTGCATTCATTGGAGATTCAAAATGGCCTCCTGCAGATCCAGATGAAAGGGGCAGAGATGTGGAGATTGAATTTCCCTCCCAATTACGGCCGCGTGGTCTCTTAGATCAGCCGTGCAGAAACATTTAATTACCAAAACCAATTACCCTAGTGGCAAATGTATCACATTGACAAATGCAAGGACTCAGGAGGACTAGAGGACGGTGTGTATGGGTGTAGGGCACGTGCTTGTGCAGATGTGTGTGTATCAGTGTCCACTCAGTGTGAGATCTTGGGCTCTGTTTAAGAGCTTGTCTCGTCTCTCGTTCATCTCTGCATGACCTCTCATGTTTGCAGACTTATTAACTCTAAGAGGGCAATTCTCTCTCTCTCTCTCTCTCTCCTTTCACTCCCAACAGTCCATATTACTCTTGCCCTTAATCCCTCCTTTATTCTATAGCAATTTTAAAAGGAAAAGCTCACCCCAAAAATTTAAATGTCATGATTTACTCCTTTCAAATATCATCCTTGTCGTAATCCCGTTAATGTTTTAGTGGGACATGAAATTTTAAAGAACCTTCAAACAATTCCATCAAAAAAGTGACCTTTACGACTCATACACTATATTCCGATTTGTGGCAAAACAACAAAAGTCCAAATCAATGAACAAAATGTTGTTTTGTGATGCTTATTTTCAATGTACCAGCTGATTCATTTTACAAATTTGTAAGATTCATAAACAAATCAAACCGATTTGTCTGCAAAGTGCAAAAGAGCAAGACAAAAACATCAAAAATCAAACAGAAAATAGATTTAAATGTACAATTCAAATTCAGCTCAGCTCACAGGAAGACTATTTCACTTACAGTAAATGTCTGTATTTACATTCAGAGTGGCTCATTTACATTAGAAGATACAAAAACAACAGAAAATCAATGTACCTGTACCTTAACTGTACCTTTAACATCTTTCCTGTGTCCACCCTCACTCTTTCACTGACCCCTTCACTCCTCCCATCCCTAGGGCAGACAGGTGGGAAAGCAGCTCGCTTTCTCTCGGTTTCTTTGCATGTCTCATCTCACTTGCTCTCTGCTGTGCTTTTGTCTTACGCGCTTTCAGCCAGATTCAATGTCAGGTGTCACTTTCAGTGTTAAATAAGTCGCTTTCTTTCTTTTTCACTCTTTTCTAGCCTGGAGGGGATTAAGTCATCCTTCACTCTTCCCACACAGACACCTTTCAATAAAAACTCCCTTACACTCTCATTGAAGTCAGACAAAATACCCAGCATTCCAGAAGATGAAGCAGAAAGGGTGTGTGAAAGGAAGATATCTGCAGTGGTCATGCGTGGGCAGCTGTGGGGACTGCTTGCAGCTTTTGACACCCCTTTCTATTTTGCAAAGGCGCACAGAAAAAAACCAAAACAGATTTCCTGCAAATTTGCCACAGGCAGCTCTTATGATGGCTCCTTAAAGTGTGACAAGGGGCATAAATAATGTGACATGCACAAATAAAAGTGTTCAACATGAATAAATGGAAGCGTTTAACAGTGTTTTTATAACTGTGTGTTTGTACGGCTCAGGTTTTGTCTTTATTGCAATAAAAACAGCTCACTATGCATATTTGGAAATGTAAAAATAATGTCAATTCAATATTAAAATGTGTTTTATATGTATAGCTAGAAAAAAAAACAACCCATAAAAATTGTTCCCTAAATAAATACATTTAATTAAATGTTTTAAAGTCTAGTTTACTGCATAAAGTTTGTGAAAACATCCACTCACCTCATGTTTTCCCTTCATTCTACAGATTCTGATGTCATTTTTGTTGGATTCCCACGTCCTCTTCTGTAACAGAGGAAACTTTAGTAATGAGGGGCTGTTCACTTCTAGCATTAAGTATATGCGTGTGTGTTTTCTGTTCTCACCTTACTGTAAAACATCTCCTCTCCCACCACGTTGTCCAGCTCCACTCGGAAAAGGTCATCTCTGACACATAAGCACAAGGAGAGAGACCGAGCGAGAGATTGTGAACCACCACAGCGCACTTCAAAATAATTTATCTCTTTATCAGATATCTTTGCCTTAATCATCTAAATCTCTTTAAAATTAAATACATTTACTATTGCAACATAACACAATTAGATTTATACTTAAAACAAGGAAACATTTAAACAATTAACCAGGTGTATGTTTCAAACAAGTAATGTATCTTAAAGAGTCAAAGTCCTCAGCCTCGCATACAGCATTGATATTACATTCTTGTCCCCTAATCCGCCGTCTCAGTGCAAACACTCAGTTAAACGATTCACCACAGCTTGTCCTACATAATCTTGATTCTTTGCATTATGATATGCCTGATTTCCCCTCCATAATTCCTAACCCACCCCCACACTGCATGCATGTTGCATGCAGCTCCTCTTCTTGAAAACAGCATCCAGTGCTACAGCACTTCCTGCAACCACTTTAATAATCTTTCTATAACCTTGCGGTCTCTATTAAAGTCTCTATGAATCTGATCTCTTTTAATCATAGCGTGTTTGGTGATATAGAGTACCGTGGTTTATGCCTGAATATTGATCAAGGTCTAAGAGCTGCTGTGCGGCCCGACGAGAGACCTGGAGAATTTCAAATCTTGTGTGTGTGTGTGTGTGTCTCTGTCTCTCTTTTTTGTCAGAAAAGTTGTAATCTGTGAATTTGCCAAGCTCACAGACCAGCCCATGTTATTGCAGTAGTATTGATCTTATCTTTCATAGGCTTACATCTGCATCATTGCTCTATGGACACATCAACAAAAACAGACGCTGTGTGTGTGTTCTTGAAGAGAGTCTGACGAGACTGACTATGAATTATTTAATCACTCTCTGTGTGGTTTGTTTAAATGAATCCCCTTAGGCCATTCCCTCTCAGAGCAGGGCGGCCCCTAAGTGCCCTGGTTAAAATTATCATACACTTACACAGTACTTGTCTTATTTAGAGAGCACAAACTTTAAACAGATAAAATCACCCAAGCGGCAAAGTAAAGCAAGGGCTCTGTTTGGAGTTCAAAGGTACTTTTACATTTACATGAATATAAAAACAGGCTTTATAGTTGAACAAGGTTACCAAACAACACAGATGGTTTGGACAAAACATGCAGAACACTGGCAAGAACAGATGGGGTCCAGCAAAACTCTTTCTTTATCAGCCATCCTCTGTCTAGTACACAAACTGTAGTTTTTATCCTCTTCCAAATTTCCCCATCTTGCATAGTTTGCATGTATACATTCTTATGCGAGTTTAGCGATAATGCATAAAAATGCATAAGAAAAAACAAGATAATTGGCAAAATATGCATAACAGCATGCTTAAGGTAGATACTTTTTAATTCAGTAAGACGATATGATATGCACATAAACCAAAGGCAGAGTTCCCTTCTGATTTGAACTGAACATTTATTTTATTCCAGTTCAAAAACAAACAGGACAGAACATTACAATTCAAATGCAAGGAAGCAGAATTCAATGTTAATTAAATGTTTTAACAAGAAAAGCAATGTAGGCGTAAAGCTATGGATGCATGGAATTGGATTCTTCAAATCTGAATTTGGCACAACCCTAGCAATAAACTACAACAACAAATTCACCAAACTTTTCTACCTATAAATGATTTTTATTTACTTCCCAATAGACCCGTATTGCAATTTTCACCTGGAAGATAAACATTTTATCCCAAATCATATCTAGAGATGGAAAAAAAATCATAAATCTGGCGTGAAATCTATTGACTTTATCCAGCAAGAAACAAAACAGTACATCATGTGGCAATGTCACATAGTAATGGATTGTAACCTGTAACTTTCCCTATTTGATTTAATCTCACTCAATCTATCTTTTCTCACTCTAGATTGGTAGAATGTCTGAATGATGGAGTGCCTTTGGTCACCTTTACACTATTTTTACACTACGCTACATTTATGCAATTTTGCATTTGACACTTATCCAAAACGACTTACATTGCATTCATTGTATATTTCATCAGCTCATGCAGGAATGCTGAGGGATGTATTATGCAGTACTGTGCGTTTGGTACAATACTATGCCCTCATTCAGTGCTTCAAATTTACGACCATACTGACACACACAAAATGGACCTGGGAGACTTCGGATCTCTCACGGGGAGCCCGACTATATTTAACATCAGCTACGAAGGAGACAGCTAAAAGAGAAAGTGTATTTGTCAATTGTAGCACCACAGGAGGTCTCAAACCATTCTTCCCGCGTACCACAGCAGCACTGATGGCAGCTGAGTCCTTCATTTCTCCGCACCGTTGGAGGCCATGCGCCAGTCAGGCGGTGTTTCTGTGACCTCAGAGGTCAGCCGGAACCTGTCCCGCACTGCTAGTGACAGGTTCGAGGGTGGAATGTGTTGAGTTTCACTCCTGAGCCTAATTGAAAGACTTGACCTCTTGACGAGGTCAAATACAACGAGGTGGCTGAGGCTTGATTTAATGTGACTTAACCAGGTCGCCGCTGGCAATCTAAGTCGCCCTCCTCTAGTTACTTGGACTGTTAATTATTTACACAGATCACAAAAAACAAACACCTCATTTGTCTTATAGGTGTATTTATTTATGGCTTGGACGGATTTCCCCACCCCCTTCCAACAAGTCTGGGCTAGTTTGCATTTGCTCGAGTGGAGGTCCAGAAATTTCTGGAGGAAACTGAATGTGTTCAATAACATACTTCAGTCCTCTCATCTCCGACCAGGTGCTGGCAAGGTAATACTGTAAAAGGGGTTGAGAGGCTGGCCGCTTTCTTGCGGCATGGTCTTGAGCGGTTATGCTAATGCTAACAGGATTTAGCCTGCCTGCACCCCTTATCACACTTGAGCACGCTGTTGCAGACTTTATTCAGTCAATCCAGGCTGTCTATATCCTTGACTTCAAACTTCACTGCTCTCTCTCTCTCTTGCACCTAAGCAGTATTGCCTCCTTTTTATTTCACTCAGTGTTGCCGTTGTTATTGAATGCTCCCTCTTGAGTCTTCGGCTAAATAAATCTCCTTTTCCACAGAGGTCATTTTCTGTTGGCTACGGCAAACACCTCCATTTACTTCAGACACTGATAGGTACATACAGTTTGCTGACTGCACACAGTGGGGCTTGAATTTCATCGAATTACGTTGGCCACAGTGGCACCATATTGGAAAGCATAAATAAAGCGTTGTTCGGTTGTGCTTCTTTAGGCCAAAGACTTTTGCCCTTTTTTATGAGATAGCCCAGTCTGGCTGTCTTAAGTCATATGGGCCTTTTGTGATATATTTATTTTTGAGGTTTAATTTTTGACATGGTCGAGTGGGCAGGTCATTTCCTGACACAGTATGAGGGTCTTTATTAGAGTATGATGCCTCCCCCTCAGGACCCCTACAACTTTTGGTAACTATCACCATATGTTTAAAGTCTCCCAGTGGAAATGCCAGTCATTTTTTGGAAGTATGTTGCATAAATTCACAAAAAATTGTTTATTTTTGTAAAGCGCCAAACCTAATGAACTTTTATTTATGTTTATCTATTCCTAACCCCAGCTCCTGTGAGGTAAGCAAAAAATGCAGGAAAGCAAAAACATCATTGACCTTTGTGATCTTTTCAAAGCCCCACCCTGGCCTAAAATCCTGAGAAGACTACAGGTGTCCAGACTTTATTAGTTGTAACTCCGTTTTACACTTATAACTCAGCATGTTTCCTAAAGGGACAGTTTACTCTACAAGGAGAAATTATTTTACTATCTTTAATTTCAAACCTGTATGGGTTTCTTCTGCAGACCACAAAAAAGTAAATATTTTGACAAAGATGTTACCTTAAACTGTTACTAATTGTAAACTTTTTACCATGAAATTCCATTTTTTCTCTCATTGTGGGAATTATTATTACAGTTCTTCAACTAACTTGATATTACAAGTAATGCAAACATAAAAAAATGTTGATATTTGAATGTAGTATTAAAGCAGAAGTATTAAAGCATCAAGGCAAGACCAGGGTCAAAATGAAACAAGATTTTAAATAAATAAGTATTACAAAATTGCACATTATTCCAATTTATACCCACGCACACACAAAAAAATATATTTCAAAGACCCCGTTTAATTGACATTAAAAGTCAATGAGCCAAAAAATAAAAATAAATAAATGTATATATATATATATATATATTTTTTTTTTTTTTTTTTTTTTTTTTTGGCTCCACAGAAGCAAGCAAGGCATACAGATTTGGAACAACATAAAGCTGATTTAACTGTGGCAAAATGCAAATTTTTGGCTGAATTATGCCTTTAAAAGGCTTTTATAGCTGTTTAATTACTATCTACAAGAAGCAGCAATTTAGACTCTTGATCTCAAAAGAGATTGTTTTTGAATGTCACATAATTTACTTAAACACACATCTCAGTGCAGGTAATTACAGATGCTGACATAACGTTAATTACAGGGTACACACATGCTAATCGGCATTATTTCACACCCTACCTGGCTCCGATGTAAAGGGTACGATTGACCTGCAGGATCCTCTGAATATGTAAAGGCTCCTGTCTGAGTGATGAGCGATGGGGTCGTCCAAGAAACACAGGATACCTTCTTACTACTGAGGAGAAAGAGGTAGATGAGACGCTGAGTGATAAAAGGAAAGAGTTGACAGAGGGTTGTATTCATCTCTTCATTGCACTTAAGGGTGTGGGTGAGGTGATCCGTTAAGGCGAGAGGCGTTCGATCACTCGAGTCACACTTGAGATAAAAATGTTGACAGCTGCCTGTAGTTGCTCTTCAGTGGTTTTCACAGATAAAGTCTGTTCTCATCATCTGTCGGCCTAGTCAAGTAGTGTTGTAGCCAGAGGTGTAAAATGCACTGAAAAAATAACATTTATCCTGAAACCTGTTATGTGACATTAATAAGTTTAAAGTTTTAACATTGCAAGTAACAAACAGCTGGTTTTTGTAGTTGTTTGATATTTGAATGTAATTGCAGCTGGAAGTTGGAAAGCATAAAAGCAAGATCAGGGATAAAACAAATTAAATGTAAAATTGAATTTCAAAAAGTACACTGAAATAAAAAATAATAAAAAGATTGAATATATAGATAAATTTATCCTTTTGATAGTTCTAACAAGCTGAAAAAACCTGTGGTCATATTTACCATTGTTCGTAATTTTGCAAACAAGATCCAACATTTACTACAGCGATGCTTAACCATAATAATGAAGTACAAATATAAAATTACTGTATTTAACAAGTCTGTTTATTGCTATTATTCTTTATCTGTTCCTCTTTTTCAATATGTGACAAGACTCTCCCTAGAGCTTTCCATAGCTCCTTGTCTCTTTATCCTCCTAACCTGAGCGTTATAAACCCCCTTGCTTTTCTCATCTTTCAGCTAAGATAGACCGGTATAAGTTAGGCTGGGACGCATGGAATCAATATTATGGATGAGTGATCAATCGCATGCCTGCTCTGCATTAGAAAGTGAAAGCTGAGAGCACAGACGGGCCCAACCCTGATCCTTGATGACTGCATTTGAAATGGAGACAATGTTACCTTCAGTGGGGATAAAGTTCAGAGGTCCTGGTTCCTCAGGGAAGACCGCACACACCAACCGCAGGAGCCAGAAGATCCCGATGAAAGATCTGGCCACAGTCGTCATGGTAGGGGAGCTCCGGCACTATAACAGAAACGTGGAGAAGAGAGTCAGGTGAGGTGGCAAAAGATTTAGCATGAAGCACATTTCTGTGAAATATGCGAGTACTCCAATGGATTTTAAAGTATCTCTAACATCACCCCAGAGATTAAGATCAGTAATTAAGTCATCCACCAATAGAATTTGTGCCAGTCAGCCCTAATGGTCTAGTCGGTTTGGTGTGTCACAGAACTGTCATCAAAGACATGGGACCCAGGACTGAACTGCACGGTCAACTAACAAAAGGGCTTTACACAGAACCAGGAATGGGGAGGGGGGCCGGAGCACATGTGAGTGGGAAGCTCTGTTTAGGAACCTAGAGAGCTGTCCTGCTGTCTACTGCTACAGACAGCATCCTAAATATCCTAAAATAACAATCAAACAAACAAAAAAATCACTGATCTGAAATCAGTCTGAAAAAAGGATCTGAAAAAAGGATTTCTAAAAAGTCTTCATGAAAATGTTATAATCCATAAAACGATTTTCCAGCTTTAGTGAATAAAAACATCACAAACTTTGATTTTTGTAGCAAAAAAATAAAGAATATAAATAAAGAAACGCCATGAAAATCTGATTAAAAAAAATAACACATACACAAAACTTTTAAAGGATGTTCATTATATATTATATAGGCCTATATACAGTCTCACTATATATCGACTATTATGAAATTAAAAGTGTTTCATGGGAGTGGGTGGGCATGATTTGCTAGTTGCAATTTTTTTATTGGTGTAGACATTTTTGGAGGATCATGGGTAATTTGGTTTTTCCACCAGGAACTCTTCTGTAAAAAATTAATTAATTAATAAATTAAGTTTTTAAGTTAAATAATGTGTATATAGCTAGGGCTGGGTGATTTAATTGTCGATTAATTCATGCGCATCTCATCAGTAAACAGCTGATTAAGATTTACAGCTAATCAAAGATTAGCTGTACTGTCGAAATGTGCATGAATTAATTGATGATTAAATCGCCCAGCACTACATACTGTATAGCATTGCTTAACAACCTTGTAGCTCACAGTAGGTCTAGAGACAAATTTCTGAATTAAGTAGGTATTTGTTGTCCTTCATAGTTTCAGAAAATGACAGTTAAACCACTGATGTCACATGGACTATTTTAACTATGTACTTACTAGCTTTATGGGCCTTGCTGTCTATGGAGGGTCTGAAAGCTCTCAGATTACATATTACAATATTGACTTGAGTTCTGAAGATGAATGAAGGTCTTATGGGTTTAGGGCAGCGGTTCTCAATTCTAGTCCTTGCGCCTCACCGCTCTGCATATTTAGCATGTCTCTATTTGTTAACGCATATGATTAAGATAATCAGCTTGTTAGAAGAGCGCTCCGTGCATGAACTGTGTTCCAATGGACATGGTCCCTACACAGTGTCCATTGCTCCCTACTAGAGTTGTAACGGTATGAGATTTTCAAGGTATGATAATTATCTCAGAAAATTTCACGGTATACGGTATTAAACTATCATCATTATTATTAATCATCAGCTACAATGACCCTTAGATGAATAAAAGGAGATATGGTTTTTGGTTGAAAATGGCTTAAATAAAGCTTTGCATCTCCCATTTAAACAAAATAAGCAAGAAGCTATTTCTCTTTATATTAGACAAGAATAAATCAAACTGTTCTTCTTCTTTAACAGCAGATATGGGAGAGTAATATGTGCAGGGTCATGTTGGATGGATGTAAAAGGAAGTGTATTTGTTGATTATTCTTTTAAATAAGATTAGAAAATTATCATTAAGTGTTCACTAAGAGCAGCTCTGGATATGTTCATGTCTTCACATAGTGAGTGAGACAGCAGACGCTTTAAAATCCACGAGAAGTGTGTACTAGATATATTAAACGAAACGGCGCAGCTCATTCATACAGAGACACAGAATAATCGAATTACAATATTTGGCAGCGTTTGGGCGCCGTATATTCACAGACACGCACATCGCGATTTGATTTCCTGCACAGCTAGATGTTGATTTATCCAATTACTGTACATGAATGGATTCCAGGATTCCCTCTGCATCAAAAATAATACGGCTTTAATATTTTTATGTTCGCGGAGGGATGGTGCTCGCGAATATAGAACATGATCGACGTATTTCCTCCTTTTGCGGGCACTCGTCCACATTTCTTGCAAACTGGAAATCCATCTTCAAGGACAACCCCGCGATAATTTTTCAGATACCCCCAAATATTCCCATACTGCATATTTTAATTAGTTTTTCGGCAGGAGATTAGAATTTGCAGCCTCTGTATCGGACCTTTTCTCCGCTGTGTGGGTGGAGTCTAAGCAGTCAAACGCAAAGAAGTTGCTTATACACTGCAGCGCGGGTGAGATCTGGTTAAATTTCCCCCCCCCCAAAACCGCGGATAAGCAAATGTGCACGATATGATAATCGTACATATCAATATACTGTTACAACCCTGATCCCTGAGCAGAAGAATTTTTTTTTTTACTTCACTTCAGAATAATAAATGAATACCATTTTAATACCATCTCGTACACTTAAAATGCGCTTTGGATGTAACGTATAAGTTCGCTTCGAACGGGAATCATAACAGAATATCCGATGATATCCACAGGGCACATACGTTCGAATAAAACAAACGTCAAAAGTGACAACAGAAATATGCAGAGCGGTGGGGCGCGAGGACCGGGACTGAGAATCGCTGGTTTAGGGTGAGTAATTATAAGTAAGAGTAAAATAACTTCCTATAGGTACTGTGACTAAGTCTTATTTATTTTCTTTTTTTATACATCTTGAGTGCAGTTGCATATTTGTGTACTTAAGAAAGTTACTGCAAGTAGAGACACACTTTTAAATTAAACGCCTGAAATAGACAGGTATTGTATTTTTCAGAACTACTGACCTCTTGAAAATTAAAAAAATAAATAAATAAAGACGGCAGAAAGAGAGAAGAGGTGATGGAAACACAAATGTCACTCAAATTAAAGTGCAATGCAATCTATGTGGAAAATTACCTCTGCACTTCAGAGAGGCACAGAGAAGCTCTGGAGAACTGTCAAAATAGCATTGTCTGTAATAGTCTAACGTAATGGTACTGTCTGAAAAAGAGATTTCAATGGACAGATGATACACGTATGATTGCATGTATCTTTTACTGGTTTGAGATACACCAAAACAATTTTTATAGAATATTGCTGTATCAAGTCGATACACACCAGTTTTCCACAATGAAAAATGGTCTCAAATCCTTGTGACTTTCCTTCTTCAGTGAAACGGTTTACACCGTTTTATCGATACAAGGGAAGTCAGTGAGTTAAGCAAATAAACAAAGTATTTTTAATTTTGGGATGAAACCTTTAAAACCTCAATAATACTTATACGTGGGTTTTGGTTAAGTCAGAGGAACATATCAAGAAAATCAAACAACAAAATAGAAAGCCATTCTCAGCAGTACGTAAGGGTCAATAATGGAAAGCCAGAATTTATGAAAAGGCACAGCATGCTTTTCATACCTTTTAAATGAACTGTACAATGAACTGTTGTATATGTACAAAAGAACGACTGAAAAAGCTGGGAAATTATAAGGCCAGTTGTCATGCGTTTCTGATATATTTTCCACAGTGGTCAGTGGTTTCAATAGCATGAAACTCAATATATGAATGAGTAGTACTCAGCTCTCTGCTTGAGTGTTAACAAGCTGAGAACATTTGCTTTGAAACTTTAGTGGACATGCTGTTAGTTACAGTCGCAGTGCAAACATAAACAAATCAGCGTCAGTTGAGCTTTTCAGCGCCACGGCGTTAAAACGTCACATACATGTATTAAAATCCGACAGCCTCAATTTCTTTATTCAAAAAAAACCCCTTCTCATTTTCCTGTGGCTAAGCGCCAATTGAGTTAAACAATGCAAAGCAGCCAGCTCTCATTTGTCAGAGCGTGGCCTTGCAGTCCAAAACGCACACATGCACACACACAACTACATCCATTGTGGGTCTATTTCTATAGTGAAATGGCTTGTGACGTTTTATCAGGGCTAACTATCTTTCCAGGACATTTCTAGAATTCCTGCTATTGAAGTCTGAACAAGGCCGCCCCACACGCTAATGGTTCAATACCCAATGCAGCAAATTATGCCCAACAATAGGCTTACATGAAGAAAAAGAGAGAAAATGAAAAGAGGCCAAATGGGGAATGAAGGCAGACGGAACAGGATAGCTTAAACTAGAAGACACAGGAATAAGTTGGTATCAGTGATTCTATTGTCTTGCTACAATTAATCATTTACGAGTATGCGCCAGGCCTCACGCATTTAATTAGCATAATTAGAAAAGCTGAGCTATAGAGTTTCAGGGGACAGCAAGCTAAACAGATGCAGAGGGGGTGAAGTAAATACAAGCTTGGATATAACACACCGTTCCACTTTTAATTATTGCAAATGTCAATTCAGGTCACATGATTGGTCCACTGATACTGTGCTAAAATTCAATGCTGTTCTAATAAATAAAGCTAATTCTTTACCATCATAGATGGGAATTTTCTTAATTTTGTTTCAGCTTATTCATGCTGGTTAAATGGTGAATATTGTGGAGGGAATCCAGTCATTTCAAGACAGTGTAAGAAATCAATGTTGGTGAAATACATTTTTTTTCTGTTTCTTGGAAAAGGTTTGTTTACAAATTACAGACATTAATGGATAAGTTAACCTTAGTCGTTTGTTTGTAAGACAATTTACAAGACTAAGATATTCAGAAATTGGACATGGAAGTGGTCGAACAGCCTCAAAACTAGACACTTTGATCTCAAGAATGGTTTAAAAGACGATCTCTTTACATCACAGTACAACAAATAACTAACAATAACGTTAGTTTAATGAAATTAGCAGACAACAAAACAATAATCCTTTAACAGAAACTGCATAATTTATTCATGCTGCAATGCATGATGGGAAGTTCAATTTTACAATTAACAGTTTAGCAATTCAACAATATCAAATTCTTCGTTCGAAGCTGGGACAACATTTGGGGTGATTTTGTGGGTCTAACAAGAGTTTTTATGTAGTTTGTATGTAGAAAATAGCATCACCATGCCACTGTGAATTTCACAAGAGGGTGAAATATATTGCAAAGGGTTCAAACTGGTTACATGAACTTAATGCACAATTGACCAACGGAGGTCTGCTTGATTTAAAGGTGAATTCTGTGTGAGCTTTATGCATTGCTACACTATAGCAGACAATGTACAGATATAATGCATCATATGACCAGAACAAATTACTTGTTTATGGATTTATGATACACTGGTTGTGCCGTATGTGTCTGATGCACTAAAATGAATCAACTCACAAAAGTAATTTCTTAAAGGATAAGATATACTGTATGAGTGTTGTATGAGTTTTATTTACTAAAAAGTATTGATTCACAAGAGTCATTTGCTCAGAGATGAGATGCATTGATTGCACTGCAATGCGTTTGATTTGCTGAAGTACTGGCTCATAAGAGCTTCTTTAAGCAGGAATCAGACACTGACCACACTGTATATTCAGTAGCAATGTTCCGGGAAATTAATGGCCAAAAAAGAATGGCATTGTTTAGCCATGTAGACCTGACACACACAGTCAGTTGTCGGTTGACATATTAGAGCTCAATTTTGTTCAAAATGTTCAAAACACCCACGGCACTACAGCTTTTACTACTCTTTTAGGACAATCAACATACAAAAAAAAAATTATTATTTTTTACTGTAACTACAGATTTTAACACTTAATATTTGGTTTAGCAAAAGCCAACAACAACAGGATTCACATGCCTTTACAGAGTTTCCCCTGTCAATGTAATTACAAACGTTTGAGAAGGTAATTATCTGAATGAGGTCATTAAGATACCGTGAGAGGACGGCAGTATCTCTGACCAACCATTGAGAAGCTGTTACTTAAGATAACAAATCACTTAGCTAATCAATAATAGTTTGGTAGCGTAGACGGCTTAATGAACTCTGATCTACTGCAAATAGTCTTAGGAATGATTGGTCAGTTGAGACAAGAGAACAAAAACAAAGGAAGGGGCAACTCCAAGCAGAGTATCTGGAGAGCTGCCCCCATACTAATGTCAAGCTGCATACTTGGAATTTCAAGGGCGTTAAACCTTGTTGAAATTCAAATGCTTTGTGTATGAATAAAGTTATTATGAGACCCATTTTCTGGCTTTAAAAAGCTGAAATGTTCAGATGATATGTATTCTGGGTAAAGGAGGAAAAGCACTGATTTCATTACAGACCCCTGAGGGATTTGAACACGATAAATCGTCTAAGGATTTGAGAGCAAATTTCATTTATGTGTGTCCCAGATTAAAAAAACTGATAATGAGAGTGGAGAATGGCATTAATGAGAGTAGTGATCAGTAATAAAGGCATGAATTAACGAATGCGTTATCAGCCCCAAATGATCACAGAGAACAGAAATTAAACTGCTATCCAACATTCTGTTCTCATTTGTGAATCTAAAGGTAAAGAATGTCTTGGCACAGCTGAACAGCTACAGCATACCATAGTTTATAACGGATCGATTCACTTACATAAAGCCCCTATAGAGAGCTCATCCTGTTGCAAGCAGCAGCAATAGAACATTAGCTATGGGAAAATGCTTCAGGACCTGGCCTTGACCTCTCATGAAACCCACACTGTGACCTCATATGATCAAATTTGCCTTAAAGGCTCCTGGATGCAAACCATGTCCATCCACCACTCAGGCAACATCAATTGTTTGGCATCTCAGCATACAGTTTTCTATAATAATCAGCCATTTTTCTATCATTTTGCAAAAAGTGTATCACAAATGAATGTGACATGAACTCATAAAGGACAATTTGTTTTTCCAAAGGCAAAGCAGGCTCATTTATATAGCACATCTTCTCTCAGTAATTATGAACAATGGATGCTACAAAGGATAAAAAAATGTTTTAATGATAAATGCATAAGAAAAAGCTAAAAAAACAACAACTTTATAAATAGAAGAGAAATCCTAAAGATAGATTTCATGCACATCCTTGTGTCATTCCCAACTTGTTCTTCCAGAGGTTGGCGAAATCAAGTCAAGTACTTGAGTAAAAGTACAGATCCATACTATAAAATATTACTCCAGTAAAAGTGCTCCTTTTTCAATTTTACTTGAGTGAAAGTATAAAAGTACTTGTTTTTTTATGTACTTAAGTAAAAAGTACTGCAATTTTTTACGGTCTACTTAATTTTCTATAGCACTTTTTTTCCATAATCTTACTGCTCAAAATACCTGAGATTTTTGACGAGCATGATGCAGTAATGTTTGATGTGAAGCTTACACTGCAATGTACTCGAGAGAAAACAGTTTTGAGAGTCTAATTTTCACCAGTAAGAAAAAAGTGTTTTGAAACTCAGGCTATTGTTTTGCAGAACGTCATAAAACGTTATATATGACATGAGAATAAGTTAGGATAAACATTTGAAGAAAAATATTATATTTTCTTTCTTTTTTTTCCTTCTCAAACCTTGTCTGTGTTGTAAACATTCTTGGCCAAATGCCCCCAGAGGGCAATCCTACCCACTTTGTTAATTACTGTAGTTACCTGAATATCAAATCCTTTCTTTTTCCCCCTCAGATGTTATATATATCAAACATATTTGGACAGTATCTAAAAATGACTATAACTTAGCACCAGCAAGCTTGTTAGCTAAACAAATTAGCATCAGATAACAATATTTAGACCTACTTATTTTCAGTATATGGTTATGAATAAACATTCATATCTGTCTACCCGGCTAGTTGATCCAAACAATATAAAAAATGTATACCGTTAATAAACAATATAAACACAGACGTAGGGATAAATGCGTAGCGTTTTAATAAAACTGCTAATGTTACAGCAGCAGGGAAAATGAACGTTTTTTGACCTGGAGACACTGATGTTGAAGCGTCTGCATTCATTTCAGTGGAATTAAATAGATCATCCTTTACTGCAATGTACCAAACTGACAATTTTTACCTAAATATGATTTTCAGTAAATAATCCTACAATTGGACATTAGTAACTTACTTTATGCATCATCAATTGCGCGCCAGTTGTTCGGTTCACTGGAGACTCGCTTTGAATGGATCGTTTGAATCAGTGAATTGCCGAATCGAGAACCCGGATCAATCGGATCATTCCAATTCGAGAATGAATCGTTTGGTGCGATTTGCGAACCGATTGAACAGGTTCATTAAAAAGAA
>JAUCMU010000143.1:7900963-7941396 GCA_032275025.1 Enteromius treurensis
ATATTTGTTTACAGAAGATGCAAGAAATGCACTGTTTAAAATATTATTTACAGGATATACAAGAGTTATTTTATTTAGAAGTGATGCTGCTTATTTTATACTTTTATATTTATTGAAAGTAATTTATTTTGTTATTTATTTTTTATAAGAACAAAGCGACTATTAGTTTTAGGCAATGTGTGCATTCATTTCAGTTGTTCAACATTGATGTTTAATACATAATCATAGATAGAAGATGTGCGTGTGCGTGTTTCCTTCAATTATTTTAAAATCAAGTAATGCAACCTTTGTTCAAAAATCTCTCACTTGTAATATATGAGCACATTTACTGTACAAGACTTGTCAGTGAACTATGACGGCAAAAAAATCTATTAAATAATCGTTCATTAATCGTAATCAAATTAAAATGTTCAATTAATCGCAATTTTGATTTTAGGCCAAATCACCCAGCCCTAATAAATATTAAATATAATATTAGGATACTAATTTAATAGTGTTTTTAGCATCTTGTTAAGTCATAAATGAATCGTATTCAATTAATTGAACACTCCAAAAAAGTTTGGTAATTTTGCTGTAATTATGACATCGTTGCTTGTTTTTAGAGGAAATGTGTTATGAAAAAGAACAATCACTGTAAAGCTTCTAAAAAAAATCATACAAATTCTGCAGGATAAGTAGTCAATATTTTTGCCGTTTTCCCATAATTTTTAGTGCATACATCAACATTTAGGAGTACACTAGCATGTAGATGGTCTCACTACCAAAAAATATTCAATAAAAGCCACAAAAAATAAATAAATAAATAAATAAAATAATTTCGACACGAGTTAGCATAGTTGGAAATGTTCCTGGAAGATCGGCCAAACCTTAATTGTATCGATTACACATTCCTGTAATCAGAAGGAAACACTTTGTTGATGAAAACGCTGCTCAAACCACAAATCTCAAACCCTAAAATCTGATTGGTTGACTTGAAAGGACCAATAAGGTTGTTGATCCGGTCCTACCTGGCAAAATCATATTATTTGAAACTTTTCAAAGATTGATACTCCAGAATACAGGTCATGACCAGTGCATGACTCCCTCTGTTGACAGAGCCAAGGCAGCATATGCGCTCTTTGTCTTTGCGTCAAGCTTAAGGCATCCACACTGCTACTGGGCGCTATGGCAACAGGAGATCCCCCACCATTCTTATCAGTGTATTTACGACACAAGATTTTCCTGCTGACTCTTGTAGAAGACAATGAACAATAACCCTCCAGTCTGTTCAAAAACACACTGACAGTTTGTCACCATCTGAGCCAAAGCAAACAAATATCACGGCCCCATCAAGATGATCCAGTTCTTTGAGGTCTCTAAGGTTTAATCACGTGGGGCTAAATATACTTATAGTCTAGACTCATCTCAAAGATGCTCAGGCTCACAAATAGGCAGTGTGTCTTCACATGCATTACAGTTAATTGTGCCATTTACTGCTGGCTGATGAAAACATCAGCCTGGCTAGATGAGAGCTATCAATGAGGAAGGAGACGCATTTGATAAAGTTAGTTGCCGCAAATACACAGCTGCTAAATATGCTAATTAGGATGAGCCCGCGTTGAATGTTTATTTCTCTGTTTGTTCTTGGCAGGATAGGGTGGTAATTACATCATAAGGGATGATTTTTTACAATTTTGAGAGAAAAGCTTGCAGATGCTTAATTATAAAAGAGCATAAAACACACACACAATATTATATATATATATATATATATATATATATATACATATACATACACACACACACACAAAGACAGACATAACTTTTCTTACCCTTTTCTATTTATTTAATTGCATTTATTATTAAAACTAAACTCGGACAATTTTCTTTATGGCTTTATGATTTATGGTTAAAATAACTAAAATTCAGAATATACATTTTTTTATTTAATTTATTAGCTTTAATTTAAATAAAAAGAAACTTATTTAAATGTGAGTTTCTTATATATAAATATACACTCAGCCTTTCCAACCAAACGTTGAGACTTTCAAACATAAATATATGTTTAAAAATGATGCAATCATAAATATGATTTAAGATAATAAAAAAAAGGCCAAATAAAATTTAAATAAATAATTCAACCCTGGTATAATCTAAGAGCATCTCTGAAATATGTCTGTATCAACTTTCAAACATAAAACCAAGATATGTAAGGTGTCAGTAGTCATTCCTCTTAAGTACTCACAGAAACCAGCTCTCTCCATAACTTTTTTTAATACTTCTCTTCTTTTATTGCCCCTCAGATGCTCTGCAAAACTGGGACTCCGTCATAGAGAATCCTGTCAGCCCCTGATCAGCTCAGCTGGAAACCCCTGAGATTCATAAGGCTCTCCACATTCTTCACAGAGTGCCAGCCTCTCTATCTCTGCTGCTAAATATGACAAATCATTTGTCCTGACTCAACACTTTCTCACATCGTCCTCCTCAGCAACACTGTTGAGATGATATAAGAGATGAAGACCAGCCATGGCGGAGAAGGAAAAAGGCAGTGTAAGGAAAATTCCTGTGAAGAGGTTTACGCTAATGAAGGCTGTGTGGGATGATTTGGCCTTATGATTGCAATCAGGCCTTATGTCAGTGTCTGAAATGATGAGGGCAGAGAGATGATAGAACACTGGTTAATGGAAAACCAAGAAGCATGATATTATAAATCATAACAGATCCCTCTCAGCACTTCAGAGGAAGAAATATAGCCTAAATAAAATACAATAGCATTGTCAAAATGGTGATATAATTTTAATAATACATTTTAAATGCATAAAATAGCTATTCTGTCATAATCTGATGTGGTTTCTTTCTTATTTATTACATCTCACACTCCTCAAGTACAACTTTATATAACCCGAGTCATTTATTCTTGGAATCTGACTGCAATGGTTGTGTTGGGTTTATGATTCATTTTGTCAATGAGACTACACTTATCGAGCTATGTGTTTTTGATTCATAAATGGGGACCAGTTCCTAAAAGTTATTTGTTTGAGAATCAAACAATTCTGACTGTGCTCTGTTTCTGATTTACAAGAAGAAAGGAACCAGAAAACTCATACAAGACTACTAGCAGTCCTTCTTTTGATGCACTGATCACTAAGTTTTGAAGCATAGATTCAGAAGCATACATTAATAGTGCAGGATACAGCATTTGACTATGATGTTCAATCCACATCACTCAATAACGAAATAGAACGTGATCCAGTATTTACCTACATTGCATTATCACATAAAAACTACAGTATAGAGCACTATGGTAACCAAATATCCCACATTACCATTACACTAGCATCTGATACCACCTTTACTGTTATGTAACGTACATACCAAGTGCTAAAATTTATATTCTCTGTAACAATGCAAATCACTGTAAAGTACAAGGAAATGTAGTTTGTTTATTCTGTGGATCTTAGGTACTTGAGGGCACATTCTGCTGTGCTTGGCTAATGGTAAAAGCTTCTCTCCCTCCATTATCTCATCTTTTCACCTACACGCACACACTTCTCCTTAGTGTACTTATCTTCCCCTTCCTTTTCACCCTTCTCGCCTCGTCTTTTCCATAATCCATAAAAATAATCCCATCCACAGCCAAACTCCAAAGCCTGAAGTCTAGCTCCACCCTGGACTCAGAGACATCATTTACAAGTCTAATCAGAGATCATGATAATTACAAATGGCATTTGAATAAATCTGATTAATGTTTAACACGAGCCCTGCGCTTACCGTGCCCGGAATGTTTAAACACAAGCAAAGAGGAGTAAATACTTTCCCGTCTGTCAGCGAGTCGCAGGGATTTGTGAATCAAAGAGCTGTGTTTATAGCTCAGGGCGAAGCCCAATGCCAAGGACCGTGGCTTGGATTTAGGGTGAGATCTGGAGGCCCTTTTTCAGCCTGACGGAGTTAGTTAGTGCTAGTTGGTAGGGTTAGCGTGACTGAGTCTTTCTCAAACTAGGGTAAGTTACTGCCATTGAGATCGACGGGATAGCTTTCACATGTATTTTATACCTTCTTTGATTGACACTCAACTGAACTCTGACCCCAAAAACTCCCATAGTGCCAATAAAATCAGCTGTGAAACCCATGCTCTTACTACGAAAGGCTCCGCAAATTCTTCCGTACTGCTCTTCCTCTCATTTGAGAGGGTTTTCTATTGATCATTATATTTCCTCTTTATCTTTAATCAAAAGGCTTCAGAAACTCTGATGTTTAATTAATGAGATACTGAACGCAAGGCCCACTCACTGGCTCAGAGAACCAGCTTTAATTAAATATTCATGAGCTGTCGACTGCTAATTATAATGCTAGTAATGTTCTTTCCCAATAAGGATGACTCAATAAGGAGTTGAAATTCGCGAAGAGGACGGTAACAGCAATGATGAGCGTGAAGACGATGATGATAATGAAGGGTAGTAAGTTTCACCACAATCCGCACAACCCATCTGGAAACATCTGTGGCGGAAAAGCACTAAAGCTCTGCTCAAACTTTCATTCGATGAGGGAGTACTGGAAGAGCACGAGTCTAATTAAAGGGAATAAAACATCAGCGATGGTGTTCAGCTCCGTATCACACACCCGCGAGTACCAGGCATGCGAGATGCTCAAAGGCAACCCCTTCCACCTCTAAATGACAGATGGAGAGGAGGCCATTGACTCTGTGGAACGTGCAGATAAATGGGCTGTTCTGTTTTTTTCTTTCTCTCTCTGTGTTTCTCTGAGTGTACAGATTAATGTGAGGTGTCGGTATGAGTCTCTCTCAGGTTCAGACGTGATGCGTGGCAGTGTGAGCGCTGTAGTCGTGCCGCAGATAAAATGTGAATATGAGATATGTGTGTAGGCAAAACCAAGACTCACACCAGCCTCTAACCAAAATTGCAATACTGTATGCATCCACTGAAAAAAAAATAAAATAAAAAAAAACATGAACTTTGCATTTGAAATCTAAAACATAAGTTAAAAAAAAAAGTAATTGAAATATATTTTAAAGAAATTAATACTAAAAAGTTGATCAATTACAGTTTTACTCAACAAAAAATACATGAATTATTCATTTTAAAAATGCTTTTAAAATGCAGTACAAAGATGCACATATTTCTAGAAAATATAACAATAAAAACTGATCTATAATAATAGTACATGCCACTGGTCATGTATGGTTACAAAACAACTAGATAGACTCATATAGGTGTAAAAATTTTACAGTGCATGAAAGGGAAAAGAGATGTTCAGGAATAAGCATTTTTTTCTGCTTTCATTCTCATCTCGTTCTAATATAGATGGAAGGATTTGAAAGGATTACCTCAGTGTATCTCTTTGTCAACACTCTAGGTAGTTTGTACACAGCGGGACTCTAGTTTGTACCGATACTTGAGTGCACTTCAGATTTTCTTTCCGAACGTGCATACTCATGTCTCAGAGGGGAATTTAAGGGCTTTCATACCAATCACTTAAAAGTCTTGGAGTTTTAAACAAATCCTGAGCGATTTGTAATGCTTGACAGTGGTTTAGGCTGTAAAATAGGACCGACTTATCATAATCACGCAGTGTAAAGTTAAAAGAATCAGCTGTGATGATTTCTATCCCCTCACTAGGATTCTTTTCTATTCTTGACTCGTGCGACATCCCTCTCTATCTTGCTGCGAGTGAGCAGAGGAGAATCTATCATAGATTAAATTGGCCTGTGCTTCAGCCCGACCAGCCTACGTGCCAAACACAGACTTCTCCCATCTCTCATCATATCCTGAGATAATAACCCTTCCAAACTTTCCAACCCTTTCTCCCTGCTTTCCTTTGCCGGTGACCTCCTCTTCCTCTCCTTTAGACCATAGCGCTCTCTTCATCTGCGATATGCACAATCTCCGCCTTCAATCTCCTCATTTCTGCGCCTCAAGCTCTTTTTCACCCCTATCATATGCACACACAGGCCCCAATGGGCCCCTTCCCATCATGCACCAGCACTCCCCCTCTTCCCTGTCCTCTCGCTGCAAATCTGACCTTGGCTCCATGGCTGAAATGGAGCCTCCGATAAAATCGCTAAACCTCCGGTCCACCTCATAATCTCAAATTACACGCTAATGCTTCATATGGTGGCTTCCCAGAGGGACCTGTTTGGGTTTGATTGAATGTAAGTCTGTACACGCATGACTATTTTTTTTATGAGGGGAGGGTCTTTGAAATCAACCACTAGAAGGACAACATGTATGTTTTTAGCTGTATTCATAGTGAAACTTGATAATTAGCACATTATTAGAAAAGGCGATTTGCAAAGATTCATTAAAAGACATTATGCTCACTGCTTCTGTAGGTGAGGCTGGATCATTAATGATTCATGCTAACATAAACACATTTCGGTTGATCAAGGGTGCCTTTCCCTTCAGAACCAATCGTAACGTTTATCCTTCGCGTCTTCAGTGTCTGATGTCGGCTCACTCAGGGCGGGTCTGAGGTAAGACACCAGTTCAGTCCGTGTGACACGCTGCTGTCACACACTCCCAACTAGGGCTGGGCGATTTAATCGTCAATTAATGCATGCGCATCACGTTAGTAAAGCCGGTTCTTTGATTAGCGCCAAATCTCAATCAGCTGTTTTTAAGATGCGCTGCAGTTGATACACAGAGCCGTAGATCACTGACGAGCTACACAATTTTGCGTTCAAAATCGGAAGCGATTCATTTAATTTCAGTCCAAACAGCTTGTAAAAGTGCATGTGGCACCAGATGACCCCTTTAAAGAAATAGTCTTCATTTTATCATTCTTGTCATTACAAACCTAGATGACTTCCACGGAACACTGAAGGAGATATTATGCAGAATAATACCACAAATAAACAGAATAAAGGCACTTTGCAAAACCACTGTGGACCAAAAGTCATTAACCTATTTCTTTTCTATAGGGGAGAAAAAAATACAGGTAAAACACCTGTGAACAATTGTAAGCCATTTCATACATTTTCTTAGTCTAGAGAAACAAGTAAAGAACAAGTATTTCTATATATACATATAATATTTATATATTCAGTCATATTCACAAATACATACAGTAACCGAAAATGTATTGAAAAGACAGCAACAAAATTCCACCATTAAAAAAAAAACGCAGTCTAAACGCAGCCTGATAGCTTCAACAGAAGCAAATAGTGCTGTTTGAAAACCTCAAAGCTCACAGTAGATCTGTCTTTAAAAGTTTAGAAGTTGTAAGTTAAAAATCAATTAGCCTACGGAGAAAACGAAGAGGCTTTTTACTTTGTGCAGCCAGAACAGCTGAATGTCAAATCGGTTTTGGCTGAAAATCATCTTCCTTGGCTTTCATATGTCAGTCACATTTATCTATTTAAAAGCCGAGCTAAAATGGCAAAGAGGCCCAACAATTTCGTTTTGAGTAAATGAGACCTGAGAGATGCTTTAGTTTGTCTGTATGGAAAAAGCTGCTCAAACATTCTTCTGTGATCCACATAAAATAAAAATAAAAAAAGGAGTTCAGAACAACACCGTTATGAAGAGAGTGAATTTGATTTTGGGGTGAACAACTATCCCTTTAACTCCCCACCTTCAGCCTTTACCCAACAAAACAAATGTTCTACTGCTACAAACCGTGATGAATTTGCTCTCTAATAGAGTTGCGCAGGTTGTATTTTGACTCTGCCATTAGTCACCCCGTTGATCTTCGCCAGCACAGCAGGCATGCACGGAAGAATTATGAACCAAAAGCTGCAAATTTAAAACTGTGGCCTTTTTTTGTGTGAGATCCAAACAGCGTTTCCAAATGCCTTTTAAAAGCATCTGAAAGCCGATTTTAGAGATGTGCTTTATTACAAGGCCAAACGTGTTAGAGTAATCAGGACATATCTGCTTTCTCGGCACACAGGCACCGAGACGGAGAGCGGGCCTCTTGCACGGTCAGTCACTCACACACTGGCAGGCTGCCGGTTAGTGGCGGTGAGGTCGCTGTCACTATGACGACCTGGTGACAAGCTGTCTGTTCCACTCTTAAACAACCAGACCTGCAGTGAAAGGCACAGCCTATAGTTAGTGTCACTCACAGCTTTCAAAAGCGCAGGCGAACTAATGTCCATAATGCTGAAAGCCTGAGTATATGTGTGTGTGTGGATATAGGAAGGGCCAGGGAAAGGGATGGGGATTTGTTTAGAGGTTCTGATAATTGAGGGACAGGTTCTTTATGTATAGCTTTCTCTCTCTCACGCTCCCTCTCTCGTTCTTTCTATTACGGGCCCTTTTCTGTAAGCACACTGTACAACCAGGCCACAGTAGGCCCAGGAGAATACAAACAAATAGAAAAGGTTGTTTGATTTGGTAGGCTACAAATTCTAACTATGAGCAGAGGTGAACACACTTTCACGTTCATTTATGTTTAATGAGGGAAAACCATACAGTTGTATTGTTTTCAGAAATGACAAATTGTACAGTTACTGTACTTAACAGATACTTCCGCATTATTGATCTCTATGTTAACTTACACACACACACATATTAATAATAGACTTATATAAGTACTGTCTAAATTAGCATGTTAAATGCATGCGATTATTTTTTTTTACAATTTAACGCCGTTAAAAATATTTAACGCAGTTACCACAGGGGTGGAGCTAGGACCTCATTACCATCTCATGCTGCTTCTTAGGCCTGCACAATTTATTGAACATGATTGTCTTGCAAGTTTTGTCAGTAAAGCCGATTCTGGGACTAGGAGTAAGTCTCCATCACCTGCTTTCAGGTGGAGCAACATTTACTACATTGTTTTCTGATAACCTACACCGAAGAAGAAAAAAACAACAAAAAAACAACAAAAAAACATGCATGCAATATTATCATATCGTTATGAAATTTAAGAAATCATTTGTGAAAATTACAGCTGTTTGTGTAGCTTTTCAGTGAACTACGGCTCTGTGTAACGTTAGTAAAAACTGCTCCTTCTGAAAGTACGTGAAAATACCTCATTTAATAACATGTTTTTCCTCCAAATTTATTTCATAGCGTCAGCCGAGTATTTTAAATAAATCCTTCTGGGAGGTGATGTGGCTTCCTACACAGAATAAGGCACCCAATATATTTCATAGTATTCTAAGCAGTGATAAAGGCTATGTCGATTAGCATGTTTTAGATATAATTTTCATTATAATAAAATATAAGTGGACCACAGATACTGCCATAGTGTGTTTTTTATTTACGTTGAATTAACTGAAAGCAATAACATTGGGGCGGGTCATTAAAAACAAATTAAATAAAAAAATTCATGTATGTTGCGTGCAATTCCCTATTCCCAAATATTTAATATAGGCTATATCTATTTTCATATTTTTGTTAAGTTCTTTGATAAGGTTACTTCACGTGACAAGTCACGAATACGTCGAGCTGCTACCGCTGCCAGCCACAAGCGCATCAAGCGAGCGCACATTCAGCTCTGCTGGCCGGGTGCTGGAGTATAGGCGAAATAGATTAAACCCTGGTACCGTGGATGCCATTCTTTTTTTGCACAGCGAACGTAAAAACGGTAAATGAACATTTTCATGTGATAAATGAAAAAAAAAATGTCAGTGGTTATTTAGTGTAGGCTGTAACATGTAGGCATACCCTATACAAGTATAAAATAAAAAACGTTGTTTAGCCTAGATTACAAACGCTGCTTTGTAAATGTTTAAAATGTGTGTCAGTAATATGACCTGATTTATCGTTCATATTCATAATCAAATGTTGTTGCCAGTTTACAGGATGATGTTTCCAAGCACTTTCAGGCTGAAACAAAGGCGGTTTTCATTTAAATTACAATGCCTAGTATGTCTATTTAATGGTCGCGGGTGTGGGGCGGTGCGGGTTGTAAAAATAGATACAGTAGTACATTTTTAGAAACATGTCTTACAAAAATGCATTATCTGCGAACATTTTAAGACCAAACAATGGCAATGATGCATTTTAAGATATCTCAGTGCAAGCCTTTTCCAGTTTAGACAGCTCGTAACATTTATTTTAATGTAGGACTAGTCTTAAACCCTGTTCCGGAAACTGCCACTAAAAGCGCAAATTAATCTGGGGGCTTAAGATCTGTTCTTTTCGATCTAAGTGTTATCTTGAGGGTTTTAGATATGCCTATTTTTACCATTTTATTTAAAGAATCTGATGTATAGCTTATCCAGTATTTTAGGCTTAACACTACTGAAAAGAATTTCAGTTGCATTATATATATTATATATATATATATTTGTATATAAACACACACACACACACACAGAAGGAGAGAGGTTTATTTTTGTCAACTAGAGATCTGTTCTGTGCCCATGGGGGCTTTCTGTTCTTCCATAATGGCAGGTCTGCACCTGTCTCCCTGTCCACCACCCCGTGTTCACGGGCACCCAGGTCAGCTAAATATAGCCCCTCCGTCCCCCTCAGCCCACTGCAACCCTGATCTCCCGTAGGTAGAGCGCCATGGATAGAATTACACACACATACACTACGAGATACTATGTCAATGTACTGGAAAGAAATACCAGCCTGCTGTGCTGTGCTGTTAAAGTTGGTGTGGGACATGCTGTTTGTTGTTTATATATGAACTCGTTCACAGCCAGTTCAAGCGTGGAGGGGTGGAACAGTTAGAAATTAGCTGTTTGATTGAGACTTTTGGCAGTAATCTGCACGGGATCAATAACAGGGGAAGTTGACTGATAGAAAACCTCATATGTTGGTGAAATGGACCGTGCGGTCGAGTCGAGACGACGTTACTAGATAATAAAAGATGCCATAGAGTGATTACGGAAATGTCACAGAATTCCTCTCTGCCAGCTCCACCTCTCGTTACGAGGCAGCGATCAAAGTCTCACTGGGTGATGGATGATCGTTATTACCGGTGGAAATAATAATGAGATCGGCCGACAGTGTCAGACATTTTACTCTCGGAGTGTTGGGTCAGGTGAATCGTGATGACAAACATCCATCATGAATGCAAGGAATTCACAGACGCAGAGCTGCGTCACGTCTGCGTTGCCTTATTTCACAGGTTAACGCATGTGTGTGTCTGCACGATCGATGCCGATACAAAACATAACAATATGAATACTTTCTATGGCACTGCAGCTTTCATACAACCAACCCCCCTCCCAGCTGTTGCCGTGGAAACTGCTTGCAGAGCAGGAGAGAACTATTCTATTACTGTTAAGGGGGACAATTCCTAGCATCTTCCTTCAGCAGACAAACCAATAAAACATGACTTAGCAGAGTGAGAGGGAGATAGTGAGACAGGGGGACAGAAAGTGCACTGTAAGGTCGCTTACGTACTACAGCTCAAGTTACGTCAGATAACGCTCCAAATGAGGATTTTGCGTCACAAGGATGTAGACGCAGGGGTGTGTAAAAAATAAATATATATATATATATATATATATATATATATATATACACACACACACACACATACATCTATACACTACCATTCAAAAATTTGGGGTCAGTAAGATATTTAAATATGTTTCTTATGCTCATCAAGGCTGCATTTATGAGATTAAAAGATTTTTTTCTGAACGTCTTTTCTGTCACTTTGACCAATTAAATGCATAACTTCCGAATAACAATGTCAATTTCTTTCAAAAAAAGAAAAACTAATTGACACCAAACTATGGAATGGTAACATGGAAGTACTTTTAATCACTCATCCCTTTATGTAACACTTGGATAGGACACAGTGTAAAACTCTGTTCACATGGTGAAAGAAACACAGACTCGGTTAAAATGACTTTGCCATTAGTTAACAGTATGTCTGTAGCCAGTTATAACAGTGATGATCACAAACAAGCCCCTGCTAACAGCCTGAGGCTGAGAGACCAGCACCTCCACCAGTGCTGGCGGAGCGTTTTTACAGACATAATTCTCTCCCCTCCTCCACCTATTTCCCCTCCTTTCACTCCATCTTTCACAGCTACCCCCCCACTGACATCAGTATTGGATTTATCAGCTCACTCTTCTCATCCCCGAGCCAAGATCATCCATCTGCCCTTATCATCTTTCCCAGCATTCCTCAGTGCTCTTTTCTGTTATTCCCAAAAGGAACAATGTACAGCAGTTATTCATGACATACAGTACCAAGAATACCATTGAGGAAAAATGTGACAGAGGCAGAAATCTTTATGTGATTGGTCTAGTCAAAAGTTTAAAATAATTGTGTTTTTTTTATGTTTCTGAAGGAAGTCTCTTATGCTCACCAAGGCGGTATTTATTTGATCAAATACACTGTAAAAATTGTGAAATATAATATAAAACAACTGTTATACTTTTTAAAATATATTTTAAAGCATAGTAACTTATTTCTGTAATGGAAACTTGTTTTGTTTTGATTTTTGGAGCCATTACTCCAGTATCATGATTTTTTAGAAATCGTTTTAATATGATTTAATGCTGTATTATCATAAACATTATGTTACTTTGACATTGCTAAATTGATAATGAATAGAGCATTCAAAATGTTATTTGAAATATAAATATTTTACAATATTATATAATGCCTTACTTTTACTCTTGTTTCATTTAATGCATCCTCATAAAATAAATTATTTTTTTGCATCAGGTTTTCCAACAAATACTAGACTGTAACCTGTATTATTCCAAAACCTTAGCATTAATATAATATAATATAATATAATATAATATAATATAATATAATATAATATAAAGGCTGACATTTTAAACACCTAAAAAGCAGTTGCTTTGTTTTTGCTTTTGTTTCAGTATTTCCAAACCATTAATATATTCTGACGGGGAGGACCAGTAAATCAATATGGGCGGACCGGTGCCACCCGGGCCCTTATGTGTCCTCAACCCTGGAGAAGAAGAAAGTAAGAGGGTCATCCAGGCAGACAGACAGGTCTGGAGGGTTGGATTAGAGCCTAGGGAACAGTGAAGATGAAAGCAGAAAGGATCAAATGTTAATCAATATGCAGCACATGCTTTCTGAAGGTTCTTTAGTGTCGCCCTTTTGCATATGTGTCGGGCGCCACATTCGGATAATCCGTTTTGTTTCATGCATTTGTGTGTAATGGGAGACTGGGAGAATAGTACAGATAAAGCGGTCTCTGATGTCTGAATTAGACAGTTTTTCAAAGCTTGTGAAAAGCAGTGTGTTTTCAGCAAATTTGCTCTAATGCTGCCACAACGTGTGCATGAGGGTTTATTTAACTATAGTTTAAAAATGAATTTGTCCCCAAAGCTAAATCTAACAAAGCCTCATATGGGGACGGCTTGGGATAGCCTTTTTTTTTTTAATTAGAAAATTAGGTATAAGAGCAGAGAAAATATTTAGTTATAACAATGACTCATGTGTTCTGAGCTGAAGTCATTACTATGACGATCAATGTAGATATACAGGATATTGATGACACTGTCTGAACAGACAGATTTGGTTTCATCATTTGTAAAATAAGTAAGGAATGTCTATCCAAAAGGTCAAATATGAAAATAACTATTTCATTTGCTGTGTAAAAAAAGTAAATCTGTGTGTGGGAATTAAGAGCACAGGAAAGACAGAGGAAAGAATAGAAGATAAAACATACACTGAGGTCATAGGTGCGAAATTATATACAGAAAAGGAAACGAGAAAAAGAGCATAATGAGTCTAATTTGAGAAAGTAGATAAAGTGAATTGAGACGGGGCACTGGTGACACTCAGGTCGCTTTTGCATCCGGAGGATCTGTCTTTCTTTCAACGTCTTCTCCATTAGCTTCACTCAGATTGTGTGTGTGTGTGCGTACATTTTTATGTGTGTGTTTGTGTCTGTATGCAGTGTTGGAGCCATTTCATTATGTGTATGCAAGTGCAATCCATCCAGAAACTGGATAAAGCCCACGTCAAAGAGGAAATTAATGGAAAATGGAATGGAATTGTTCATACCATATTTAATTAAGTTAAAGCTACTTTATTTTCAAATAATATAATTTAACAATTTCACTACTAGGGACATACCGTTATAAAATTCTGGCCAATGTGATATGCCAACAATTTTGTTCTTGTTATGGCCAATTTGAATTTTTTAATAAATGAATGAATGAATGAAATATTTTGGGGGTTATATCAGTATTAATTACTACTACTGCATGACATATTAAGGGTACAACAGTTAGCTATTGGCTCAACCTGATAAAAATAAAAATTACAATAAATAAAACAAATTAAGTAAAACATTTTTTAAATGTTTAAATGTCCCCATTGACTTTCAAAAATCATCAAAAATATATTAAGTACGGCATAAATTATTTACTTGATTTGAAACACTTTAAATTGAGATTTGCCAGAGATTATGACACAACACTATGACAAGAAAAGTAATCTAAATTTAAAACTAGGGAAAATGAGCATGCACAATGTATATCAATATTAGCCGAAGATGACAAATAAAAATAAAATATATATTTTTTTTTAATAATAATTTAGGGATGGGTAATATATTGCACGATATATTCATGCGCATCTCGTCAGTAAAGTCATTTCATTGATTAGCAATTCTCCATCTGTTTTCAAATGGAGCAGCAGTTAATACACAGAACTGTAGGTCACTGACAAGTTACTTTTACTATTGCGTCGCTTGTTAGTGATCTCCGGCTTTGGGTATTAACAAGTGATGGAGATTTACCGCTAATCAAAGAACTGGCTTTACTGACGAGATGAGCATGAATATATTGTGCAATATATTTCCCAGCCCTAGACTGATTTGATACTGATATTAACCAAACTGAACCTGAACCATACGTTCCAAAAGGGTCAACTGATTGCGCTGACTGAGAGCAGATAAAAAGGAAAGGTTCATGCTGGCAGTCTGACTTCTTGCGCCTGTATGTTTGAAGCAGATCTCTAAATCTGATCTCTGGGTGTAAGTGAACTTTCAGTGCTGCTTCTCCCTCTTCCTACACCCTAGATGCTGACACATACACGGACACATCAGATTCCCCAGGCACAGCCATGGCTCTCACCATCTCCACCAGCCTGTCTCTCCCCACCCTGTTGATCAGAAACACGGAGGTTTCAACCTCACACTGAGTTGGACTGAATCGACTCTCCTCTGGGGCCCGTCACAGATTTTAAGCAATCTTATACCACCAAAGGGGGACACAAACTCACACAGACACACAACCCCATCATCACACACTCCACAGGAATCCACAATGTCTCGGCAGTAAGCATAAAGGTTCTACCAGAATAAAAGCACGCACATCCACCTCTAGGCAAGAATGATAAACGGGCAGTATGGAAGTGAGCATGAACTGAATACAAATGACCGTTTATGTCCAGTAAATACCCTCGCTCTGTCTTTTTCTGTCTCAGCATCATTCGCACGTCGCTCAGATTGAATCACCGCAGGTAGCTGCATGTACTAACATTTCCTTTTCCAATCCTTCACTAAAAAGAACGGTTAAACTTTAGTTCTCAGTTTGTTACCGAAGACACATTTGTCCTTGTCACTGGCAAGTTCTTGGCAGCAGCTTTATCAAGGAACAGCCTTGTTGAGCATGTTTTAGTGGCTTTTAATGCCACAAAACAAGACTATATATCGAAGGTGTCTGTGATTCGGATCCAAGTAAACCTAAAGTGGATCAATACTCTAATTAAGGGACATTCAAGATTTGGAAACAGCAGAAAAGCAATTTTTTAAACTGTCCGAGATTTTATTCTTCAATTAAAGGTGAAGACAATTCCATCTATTCAGTCTATGAAAACCACATACTTCTTTTCAGCTGATAGCATCCAGATCGATTATAAACTGATAAAATGCATATTAAAAATTGTCACGAAGAGATATAAAGCATCAAAAATGAATCATTTAATAAGGCATGATCTATCTATTTATCTATATGGAATTCACAACTGAAGAAAACTTCTGATCAATATTGAAAAGCTGACACATTTTGAACTTAACATCAAATACATGCGAGTCGAAACATTTTTTCCAGTTGATTTCAAAATCAGTCAAGCACACAACCAGCCACGCAGTCGGTTTCATCGGTCAGTTCAAACACACAGTCACCTGTCAAGAAGTTCAGATGCAACGGATTCAGTTCAGATTCAGAGTTAGAAAAAAATGCATATTCATTAGCTACAATTACAATTACAATTAACATATAAAAGTGCAAAAAAGCTACGGGAACTAGAGTAGAAAAGCAAAAGGGTATCTAAGACTGATTCATTTCACAGTAGCCATTCCTCAAAAAAAAACTAAAAAAAACTCAAACCACAGACCACAGTAAAGCATTACCACAGCCGTCTGTCTTTTTTGCTCTGTGCGTTGTTGTAATGGAGTGTGGTGAAGAAACCATGAGGTCAGAATCATCATGCAGAAGATCAAAGTTTTCTCTGAATACTCATTGCCTGGGGCCCTGCCAGTTAACCAGAGCTCTCTTTCTCTCGCCCCCTCGTTCCTTCTCTCAGGTCAGCTTTAAGATTGAATAAAAAAAAAGAGCCTCTGGCATAAGAATCACCCCATTTCCTTTCATCTCTCTAAAAGTATTGACTAAGGATGGTCAGGATTGTCAACTAGTCAGCTAGTTGGTCAACAACTGATGAGTCGATTAGATTTCGTTATTTAAAGGGTTTTTTAGAAATGGTTTTCAGTGTGTCGTGTTTCAAGCATGCTACCAGGGAATAACTAACGTTATGCATTAATTCTTAAACTCAAACCCTTCATCGACGGAAACCTCATTGGACACTACATTCACTTCACTCTATGTTGCACTTGAGTTACATTTTTAAGGGACAAAGTTGGACCAACCTCACTTATTTTCATTGAGAAAAGAGAAAAAATATTTGAAATATTTTTCTTGTGTTCTGAACAAGAAAACAAGTGAGAATTTTCATTTTTGGGTGAACAGTCTTTAGATAATGTGTGATATACAAAATAGTTTTTAATTTGTGGTCCTTAACGTATGCGATCATACAGGGCTTCCTTAAAACCAACTACTCCAGCAGTCATTCAGACAATCCACAGACAAGCCAGTTTTTAAGAATATTTATTTTTGCACATCCCAAAAGTTGACACAGTATCACAAAACGTCACTCACTGACTGTTATTCATTCTTTTGCACTCTCTCTACTTCACATTCTTACTCTCCGGCAGAGGTGACAGCTTTTCCGTGCAAAAGTGCTAACATAAATGATAAATAGTCAGAGCCTGTCATGAAGAAGAGAGATCATTTTTCAAAGTCTAAACCTACATTCCTCATCCCCTTAAGATAATATCAGCATTAAACTTCTACACAAACAAGTGAAGATATGTTCTGATCTGCTTGAAATTGTGACACTCACATTTAAAAAAAACAAAAAAAACTCTGAGGCAATTTGAAACACATCCCGAATGTTTTCAATGTGGAAATACAGCCCAAACATCTGCACTGTGCCAGAATGATGCTGTCTGGGATTTTACAAAGCCAGCAGGAGCCGAAAGTGTGACTAGCAATAAAGCAAAATGGTAAGGACAAAGTGTGCCTGGTCTTAACATCTCACACACACACATTCACATTAAAATGAACCTGGACAGCTAGTTATCTTTTCCAGAGGAGCAGCTTTAAAAGTAATCTCTTTCTAGCTCTCGTCGCCCCTCTGATCTTTAAAGTGGGCAAAAGCAGGAACAAGGCTTTTTTTATGTATCCTAATGCATTTTTCAATTGTTCGGCCATTTAAATGCTAATGCTCCTATTCAGGGCCATCTACATTGAATTTCCTTAAAAGACGTCGCCGGTTATCAAGCGGCAGGAGTAGGAAATTTGCGCTTGGTGGTCCGTGACCCCTGTCTTTTATCTGAAGAGAGAGGGAAAAAAGAAAGCTGACACCTTATGCTCTTCACCATCTGAAACCGTCCATCTCTCTGATGATGAGGCCTGAGCGCAAAAGGTGGATCAGCAGTATAAACACGACCCCCGACCCTGTTTATGTTATCTAGGCCTAACGAGGAGACCACCAGGCCACTCCAGAGACCACTCAGGACCACCAGGGATAACAGCTATGTGATTGAGCCACTCCAAACTGAAAACTAGAAAAACACATTTCAAAGACATGACTGTTTAAATGATTATTAAAGTTTGAAAATACTGGTTTCTTTTATTCTTTATACATCAGGGATTTTTTTTTTATGCCAGGACCCCTAAATATAATGATCCAATTGTGAAAGCCCCTGCTTGTGAAATATAAAGAAGGCTATACATTTTCTTATATAAAGACCCATTTATTCTCTGTGGGAAAATATGTGATATTATAAAGACACTGTGTTGCTCGCAAAAATTTAATTGGCTTTTTTGTTACTGTACAAAAGTTGAAGCAAAGTGAATTAAAATCCTGATGCAATGTACTTATATAGCTCTTCTCACAAAAAAAAAAAAAAACTGTTATAAAAGTTTTATGGTAAACTATGCCAAGCATAAAAATTAATACTTCTAATTTATATTTCTTGTCTCCTAGAACCCTCCCGGATACAAGTTAGAAAATTTCCATTATTTCCTGTATTTTAATTTGGCTGATTAATTGACCATTTAACTCCATTATAAAATAAATAAATAAATGCACATCACAGCTTTCTTCACAGAATTTTGACTGACCAGTTGAATAGCTTTGATAGCTTTGTCAAAACTGACATGTGAAATTAAGCACTTGGCCTTATTCATGAAAACGCAAACAGAGCCAATTCATACCGAAAATAGTTCATAAATCCATTCACATGTAAATTTCAATGGGTCAATTTACATACAAAAGGTTTTATGATTCTCTACTGGTTTTATAAAATTTGTTCTGCTTCCGTTTCATGAAGAAGCATCATGGATTGGCTAAAAATCAAATCTCTCATCAAAAGCTGAAGTCATGCATCACCCTAAAATAGCATGACACTATGCTGAGTCACTCCTTGACTCACATCCCTTCATTAATGCAAAAAAAGAAAAGTGTCAAAACGTCCAGGTAGAGCCACGGGAAAGGCGGTGCTTCCTAAAAACCCTACCCTTCATTGTGCTAAGCCACTTTAAGGCTCAGTTCTCTTTCCTTAATCAGCGTTCCTTTAGTGCTGATAGGGAGAGTGAAGGGAAACAGTATTATTCCACCCCACTGTGCCAGTACCAACAGAGTATTAATAGAAGAAATCCAGCCAAGTCATGGAGGACTGCAAACCACACACACACACACATAAAGCAGGGCGGTCCAACGCCGCAGACCCCTGGGCTTCATGCACCATCAAATAAACTCCTTCCAACTAGTGAATGCATGTGGAACCAAAGCTTTTCTTCCTGCTTATACTGACCCAACTAGAGCAGGGGCAAGATGTCACGTGCTACAGATAGTGAAGAGAGAGACGAGATATAGCGATGTCTGCTCTAACAGTGTAGTAAATCAATGGTAACAAATGGTCTCTGTATTTGCACCTGGTCACATCTGCATCATATTGGTCGGCTGAGGAACATATTGAGTTTCCGGGAGTGACTACAGGAGGATAAGGAAAGAGAAAAACGGGTAGATGAGGAGATAAAGACGAGGCCGCTGGGAAACAAAGAGGAGGGCTGTGAAAAGCCGATGTTCTCCGTTCTCTCATGCATTAGAATTCATTATGCTGCTCCTTATCGCATTTTACCTCCTCTCTCCTCTAAATTGCTGTCTTTCTCTCTTGTCTTCTTCATATCTCTCTCATCTTTTTCTTTCAACTTCACTCTCCCTGTGAGTAGAGCTACACGATACAGGACCTTAAGTGGGCCCCTCCCATCACAGGGTCCGGGACAACATTTTCCCCAGTTTTCCTGGTTTTATCTACGGAGTTCTGATTAAAATACAATAAATTAAATATAATTTCTTATCAGTTCTTTGAGGTCACTCCGTATCAGGGTTTAGACCGACAGATGCAATCCGTGTCATGAGTAATAACGCTGTTTGCATAGCTGGAAAGCTATTTTGCCGACTGAACCTTGCTGCTGTACGGACACTGTGGGCCCTGCTGAGCAATCTTCAGTTCAGGATTGTCTCTCTCTGACTCCAAGTGAAATATGGCCTCTCTCCAGGGCCGTGGCGGTCAGTGCTGCTCACTTAAGAGAAGATCGCTCAGCCATGTCCGCTCAAAGCCGAATCAAACACTGTTAACCATACCCTTCTCTCAACAACCGTCTGAAGAACTCTACAAACGCCCATCTCATTTCAGCCTGGGCATAGACAGATGCTGCTCTCCACTTCCGAGAGTACAAGATCCCACTGGAGGAGAGCCACACGGAGCATGAGGCCAGACCTTAAGTGTGTGTGTGTGTGATCTGTTAGAAATTTCTCAGTTGCGCTCGGATTTGAGCGCTGCTTCTTGCGTGGTTGGACAGGCTGGACAGGAGTTTGGGGCTGCTGAAAAAAAACAAAACACATCACACAGACAAACACACACACTTAAACACATCTCCAGTGCAATAGCAAAGCAATTTATCCGTCTATATTGTATTTTTGGTCTTTTCCAATAATAGAAACAGTCCAAAACACTGGAAATAATAGCATAAAATAAGGAAACCGGATCACCCGAAATCAACTCACATTTCCCACATGAGCACCACTGCTCTTTGTCTAGTGCACACAGCTCGTAGAAAAATAAGGCTATTTAAAAACTATGACTCAGAGATATTGGTATGAAACTGTACTCACACACACTGAGGCCACACCACGACCTTTGAGTTCGGTACAAGTTTATTCGGATTCCAGTGGTCTCGTGGTGTCCAAGTCTGGTGCTGTTCCACAACTACGGATTCAACTCAATACGCACGCACACCGAAACCATTCCGCATATAATTCGCACACAAAAACATCTTTTTTCTCTCCCTCTTGAATAAAAGATTTTGGCACTGTTTTACTGTGTCTATTCCCACTAATTGAAGCGTGTGTGAACACTAATTAAAGCTCAGGGGGAAAGAAATCTCTTGATACATGCTGAGAAAGTGTGTGTGTGTGTGAGGAAAACAATGACAACAATGCAGCGACGGAAAGAGGCCCATAGCCTAGATACATTATCAACGAGAGTTCAGTCCGAACGATCACACGCATACAAAACCACACATGACTCTAATACCATTTGGAGTATTTATCTTCCTCTCTCACACTCTTCCAGCTCTTAAAGTCTATATTTGCATATGGAGTTCTTGAAAGAAGTGAATTTGGGTTGCTCCTTGGTGTGTACGTGCATACTAATCAATCTCATGTTTATTAAAAGCACAAAGTACAGAAAAGAGTTTTAATGACTTATAAGCCGCATTCCTCCAATTCATTACGCATTCAGTTTCCAAAAAAGGTTTAAACAGAGTGCACATTCACACTCACCAAATATGGTGTCACTTCTCCCCCTATGAATACTTAATTTAAATTATTTATGAATGTGACAACAGTAATTCACTTTCTAATAAAATGTTTAAAATGTAATGCAGATTTCATTAAAACAGTTTGGTATAGAACAGAACTGACTAACTGAAAAAATGTAACTATTGGCATCCAAACTTTAGCTTTTTTATTCACAGTCACATAATTATTACATATTCCAATGCCCTTTGGTAAGCAACTTCTTTTCTGAACAAAAAAAAGTGATAAAAGTAAATTTTTTTTAATTTATTTAAATGTGACTGTTAAGCTAAACAATGGTACACGGCCAGAGAGAATATTATTGCGTTTAAGAGCTACACATGGTTTTAAACCGGCAACTACTAGAGGAATATAAGCAGCAGCCATTATTTTTGAGCGGTAATATCCACATTTTTATAAATGGAGACTTTAATGAGCTGAGAAGGCCACTAACTGTCCCTTTAAGGATTAATAAAGCAATAATCTGTTTAAATAATGTTGAATACAAACATAACTCTGTGGTGGAGCCAACAGTACTAGGCTGCTGTTTAACGCTCTCATTCTCCCTTTGCAGCAGACAGAACAAATATTCAACATTCATTGAAACCTACCTTAGTCAAGTGTCATATTTATTGGCAGAAAAAAAAGAAAATGAGGCGGTAAGGAACAGAAGTATATTGTGTTCAATGGACCGTAATGTTTTTTAACAACATAACAATTGTTCAGTCAATAAACCTATAAAAAGAAATCTTTCTAAAAAATTAAAAAATAAAAAGAACAGTAGACAAAAACATCCATAAATGTTTAAAAATGATTATCTAGGACCTTTATTCAGTGCATGCCATTGTAAAGCCATTAAGATTATCCCTCACAGACTTTTTTTATGCACATAAAATCAATATGACATCGACTGATACAACATCACGGCATGACAGAAATGATTATAAGACAACTCCAGTTCCATACGATTTTGTGGTCGTGTTATTGCAGATACTTTCTTTAGCCAGAACACAGAAAGTGTGAATAAACTGCATTACTTAGTGAATTCTCCTATTAGCCTATATCTAATTTATCCACATGGGTTATGCGGTTCAAACTGGTACTTTACTTTGCAAAAGGAAACCCTGAGTTCATCTGTAATATATACAGTTTAGATACTTAAAATGACCCCACATCCCTCCACCATTTCTGTTGATGAAGCCGTACTATAATCAGAGCTATTTACTGCGATCATCAAGGCTTCACATACAAAAAAAGACTGTAGACTTCAAAGCCTCAATATTGTTTTAACACCAACAGCGTAATTGCGGCTGGGTTAAAGCATATTTCCCTCTGCAGACAAATCAGCAAATAGCCTGCAACTCAGTCAGAAATCTTGTCTCTAGTGGAAAACAAAAAAAGGAGAAAGAGGGGGGAAGAGCTTTCTCTCTATTCTGTTTATCATTCATCTAATTTTGTGGTTAATTAAGTAACGAGTGCCTCTGGGGCTTCCTCGGTTCCGGAGTCAGAGCTAAAAATCTATCAGACCCATCCAAGTGTCTGTGCTCTTGTTTCACTCCACACAAATGAGTCGTCTTATTGCAATAAATACACACACACACACACAATGTCATTCGGTTACACAGTGTCACACCCCCACGCTTTGTCTCACATTTTCAAACACTCCTTCCAAGAGTTGATTGGAAATGATGATGATTCTCAGTAATGATCTGACTAAGAGCCATCGGCCTCTTTTCCTCCCACTCAGGAACACGGCTTCCAGGATGTGTGTGCTTGTGTAAGTGCGTATCCCCCTCAGTCCCAGACTCAAACTCTCGTCCAACCTCACTTTCCCTCACCCTTCATCATAACCCTCACCAGAGGCTCATTCATTTCATCTCCATGTACGTTTCCTGGCCAAAAGCACACTAAGTCCTTCCAAAACAGACCTCTGAATGCTGTAGCGGAAACTATGCAGCTCATGCTGGAGACTCCAACGACACTCACACAAACCTCTCTATAAACACGTTAGCAGAAGACTATGGGTTTGAAAACAATACTGTAGCCTGCAATAGAATTGTGAGTGCAAAGCAAATGGAAACTAAAAGGAAACAAAAAAAATTAATAATTTTAACAGTCAGAGCACTCAACGCATGGCGAATAGTCTGACTTGAGGGGGTGAAGACATCCCACAGGCGATATGGCTTGAGATGCTGGTGATACGGATAACAAGAACGGACAGAAACAAAATCATAACGACTGGCAGGAAATTGCAGATCATTCTTCATTCTGATGCAAGGGTTTGGTCATCTGTAGGATTCACATCTCAGACCATGTCAAATGTCAGAGTAACGGCAAAGGGTTTTTTTGTAAAAACTTTACAAATTATGCATTTAAACCTGTTTATGGGAGTTTGATTCTAAAAATTATGGATTATAATAGTAAACAAATAGTAAACAGCGATTTCTTTGTTTCAGGAACACGGCTGAGATTTGGGTAAATGTAATTCCGCATTATTTTCAGTTTGTACTCATATTCAAAGCCTTTATGTCTTGACAGTGGTAAAACTCTTACAAAAACTTAATGCACAGTCATGCACAAGCAGCCTAAGATCTGCAAAAATAAATTGAGGCAAAAATGAAAATGTAAACAATTATGGACCATGCTGTAAGGTTGGGAAGATCTTGAGGGTTGGTAAAAAAGAGGGGCATCTAGGTATATTTTTTGCGGTTATATAAAGATTAAGTAAATTTAACAATGGTTTTGATGGCTAGGGTTTAGTTTTTGCTTTAACTAGACTGTCATGTCAAATAAATCTGAAAACAGCATTAAAATGCAAATGAAAAACCTTGCTCTACAGGGCTGCAGTAGAACTGCATTGAATTACGGTTCTCTGCATAAGACTCAAGGTCTAATAGAGGCACTCAACACAACTAAAAACCCTTGAAGGAGAGGACACACACCAACACACATCAAGGGCCTCATGGCCTTGCCCTCAATCCCCAGTTCTCCAACCAGTGTCTTTCTAAATCAGCACACGAAGCACATTTAGACATCCTACCCGGGGTCCTCTCTGGGCACCCCGGATGGCTGCGCTGATGCAATGTACTTAATTGGTGGTAATCAGGTCACTGGTTAGATGCAGAGCTACTCTGGGACTTCTCTGGAAGCTAGACCGCCGTTAACCTGGGCATCAGCCCCAAGTGCCCTGCCCCCTAAGAGTGGCTTAAAATCAGGCTGCCCTACAGTTACAAAGCCTAACTGTATCATGTCCTGACAGCATTACGTCTTCCTGGGCCGTTTTAGCAGGGTCACTCCCATCTGGCTATATTAAGCCGGTTCCGTAATGGCAAGTGGATGCAGTCCTCTATATAAAGCAGTGTCATTACTGTCAAAATACTCTTAAAACACGTGATTGGCCCAATTGAGCTCAGAGCATTTTCCCTTGTGCTATTTTAAGCAGGAAAAAAAACATTTGTGGCTATTTGTGTGTTCCGGTTGTATCAAAATACACAACACAACCCCATTTCCTGCAGCCGGAAAGTGGCGCATCTGTTTTCATCCTGCGTTCTTAGGCTCACTTTTCATATCTGCATTTTTAAGCACGGTTGCTTCTCTGTGCGATAATTATCATAAAACTGTTTGCCTAAAACGGCGTGTTTATGTTTTCACATTCGTTGCGTCTCCAAGCCTCTTTAAAGTCGCATATTGAGCAGCGAGAAGGCAGGTGGGTTATTATTCAAACTGCTTGTCGGGAGTCTTTGGGTCTTTGCCGTCAACTGATATTAAGGACGTTACACCTGCTGGTTTTTATTGGATGTATAAAACAAGACAGCCATTATTAACTTTCTAAAGTGCAATACATCAGCATGACTCTGCTAGCAAACGTCGCTTAATTGTTGGGATCAATCTCCATTTTCAGCGCCACCAGATCTCATCTCTTAAGCATGCTGAAACACTTTAGCGCGTAGATGTGTGTGCTGGAAGTGTATTCATGACCTAGTTTAAGACTACGCCTGTAACATAGTTATCAAGTTATCAGCAGACCCAGAAGGTATGTGTTGGATTTTTTAGCACTGATTTAGGAGACAAAAATCTCCAGAAATGAGGTTCAGAATTCTTTTTTGATTATTTAGAGAAGAAATAATCAATGCATCAGCCAAAATATTGAATAAAAGGGCAGTAGGCTTCTCTTTAAAGATTCAATTCAGCTGAGATTTTCATGCAGATTCTGTGTGGGCCTGGTTACCAGACATGCCTAATATCAGACACGGTTATCGAACACAACTCATATCAGATAGAGTGTGACTAAGGAAATTACAGTCCTGTTCCAGTCTCTGATTGCTAGTGTCAAGATTTAGCCGCTGTTCATGGTCCTAATCACTATCATTAATGAGCATGGTAATGTAATGCAGAAAAATGGCTTCAGGTCAGCTCAGGGGGGTCCCTGGAGAGCCAGGTTTTCATCAAGAAGCTAAGTTTTTTTTGGTTTTTTTGTGTGAAATCTGACAACCATAAAGAAAGAGGAGAAACCATACTATATGCAAATGCTTGGAAAAATATTGAAAATCGCTAATATTCTATAAGAAAGAAGTTAACCCAAAAAAGAACTGATCTTGCACTAGGCCCTATTTCTCAATAAATTAACCTTTAAAATATTCTAACTTTTTCCTTTAGTCTTCAGTTTAATTAGGGAGTAGTATATCATGCACTACAATGCTTAAGAAACATCTTTCTTCATCATTAGAATGATTTCTGAAGAATCATGTGACACACAGTAGGCTGGAAGAACGGCTGCCGAAAAATATAGCTTTGCCATCACATGAATAAATAACATTTACAAATATACTAAAATAGAAAATGTATGTCGAATTGTAATAATTGTAACAGTTGTAACTGCAGTCTTATAGGGCAAAATAAATAATCTTACCATCCCAAACTTTTGAATGGTATTTGTGTTATGCTATCAAGTGTATTGTGATACATTTTGTAGCTAGAAGCATCTGCATTTGCACACTTTTATAAAAGTATCTTCAATTTTTTTTTGGAGAAACATTGATGGTGGCACATCCAGTTTTGTTCAGTTAAGATGGCAAAAGACAAAAACACTGTTTTTTAAAACCTGCACACATTAAGAGAGAAAGAAAGAGAGTGTGATTAAGGAAAAAGGTGACTCTCTCAGGATTCGGCTTGGAAAGAATTAATCAGGAAGGTTTAGCAGGGGAACAGACCTGAATACACAACAGACTCACATCCCCATTCCTACAACTACACAGTCAGTATGGAACGCAAAGACCCCTCCCTGTAATCACAGCAATATTTCAACTCTAATCTAGTGTGCTTATGTCTTCCGCGGAAACATCCTTCGTCTCTTGCAGAGGCTAGCAACGCTGTCCACTTTATTCTGGAAAAGCACTCCAGATTCAAACAATATCAGCACCCTACTCACTTGTACTTACTGCAAGTTGTCTAAGTGGGTCAAGGGGGTCTCCGCAGGGATCTCATAAGCCACACGGGCTGTCAAGAAGCAGCTAGGTACGGCTGATAAGACCCTCACAGCGACAGGCGAGAACCCTGCTGCTTCATTACTGAGCCAGGCCAGGATGAGCAGCACTGAGCTCCGATGCCCAGATTCACACCAAGGCAAGTCCTGCATCCATCATTGCACTCCGGGCACTAGGAATGTACAATTCATCCAGGGAAAAAAAAACCTCCCAACCAAAAAAAAAAAAAATTACAATTGTGCACAAACGCAATGGTAAATCAGGGGTGTTTAAACCATACTGTTAGCCATCGGTAGATTGTTTCTGTGTTTTAAACTTCAGGTGGAGCTGTGCAAATCTGCAGTGAAAGCTTCAGTGATTGTAATGGGATGGGAGTGCTCTGGTACTGCCACATTGCTCACTTTGTGTGTATAATTTATTCAAAATATGAACAACAGTTTTATTTTTCGTGCTACTAAGTGGGCCAGCGTGAAGTCAATCATGTAGGAACTTTCATTTTGGTCTTGATTTACTGATGTACAAAATAACAATAAATTAATTCAGGAACACGTTACACTGAAAAAAATCCAACCAACAAAAACTACTGAAATAACACGATGAAAACGAATCAGAAATGCTTTTGTAAAAACCTGTTAATTGCTTAACACTAAGTTTCTTTAATGCATGATGTGAAAACTATAATTAATGGACATTTCATACAATTTTACAGTAAAATACTGTTAAATGTACAACGTTTTGAAGTAAAATCAATTAATCTTATAATTTTTTTCATAGGCTACACTGACAAGTCATTTAAATTATGCCCCTTTGTGTCATCTTGATGGTGTTTTGTATTTACATACATATATACTACTGTGTTATATTGTCGCAATATTTACTGAAAATAATTACGGCTAATTTGTCAACCGAACAAAGCCGATTAGGAAGTTTTGAAAATTGAAACAAATGCCGATAATCTCTGAATGATTAAATATCAAGCAATTAATGTGACTGGATGATTTCTGTCTAACTACATCTGACTTCTCTTAAAGCAAATTCTATTAATTGAATTTAATAATCATGATTACAGCATCAACAGAAATAATTCACAGTTATAATCTGTCATAATCATGCAGCCCTACAGGGTACAAACGCATAAGGGCCTGTCTAATCAGAATCTCGGATCATTAACACAAATCCTCTAATTAACCTGTTAAGTATGAGAGCGGCCTGCAAATGTGGCTCACAGTGGCTCCAGAGACCAGCCAGAGTACGCACACATATCTACAGGGTCGTAGGGGTTTCTGCTTTGTGCTTTACAACTGCCACTTTGTTCTTATGGTACAAAGGGAAAAAGAAACAAGAAAAGCAAAAGGAAGACAGAAGCGCATTTGAAGCAAACAAGAAAAAAAAAGTGTCATATTTCCCCCGACGTGAAAAAAAAAATAGCACAGAGAGAAAGAATGAGTCTAAAGAGAGGGAGAGATCGAGAATGAAAGAACTGAAAATGCTTAGATGTTGACTTTGGGTATAAACATAAAAGACAAGCAACATACTGAGTGAAGCTCCTCCAGGTTGAGGTCTGAACTCTTCTCAGCTTCACACAGCTCCACCAGCGGTGAACTCTCACATATAGGGGTGAGAAAGAGACAGAGGCTGAGGAGAAACACAGAGCTGAGTTATTATATTAATGAACGGCTCCAAGCAGCAGCTGCCTGCAGAGACGCCGAGGCCGCGCTCAGCCGTTCCCTTTTTCAGAAGCTGCCGGTTTCAATCTGACAGGCAAATAGGGCAATGCCACAACACCCGCTGCTGCTGCTGATGGACTTGTCTCCAAAAGAAAGTCAAACACCCACTTTTAAATTCTCTCATCTATTGCCTCTTTTCAATAAAACAGCTCCAATATGAGCAGTTACGTAAAGATGCAGGTGGAAGCAAACAATGACTTTCAGTTTTTCTACCGACATGGATGACAAAAACATAAAGGCCACATTTGCATCTCCAGTGTTTACAATACCGTATTATTAGATCATTTTAAAAAACAACAACTTTTTTTTCATTTGAATTCATTGATTACAGTTTTCAAATCCAAATCAAGCTATTATATTTGATTAGGCTATACTACAGAATGTTTACATGATTACATTCAATTATTTGGTTGTATTGATTATGTCTGGTAAGTAACTGAACTGCATAGTTTTAAAATTAATATAATCATAATGTAATATTAAAGGTTTCATCTAAAATAACGAATAGAGAATAACCTTCATACACAATAAAAAATGAATGGGTCAAACAGATATTTTTTTCAAAAGACAATAATTTGTAGTATTCAGCAAGTATTTACAGTCTTATAAAAGGTTTCTATTTTAACTTGCTTTTTATTCATCAAAGAATCCAGTGCATCACAGTTTTATAAAAACAGCTGTTTTCAACACTGATATTTCTTGCACCAAATCACCATATTAAAACTATATCTGAAGGATCATGTGACACTAAAGAGTGGAATAATGACTAATAAAAATTCAGCTCTACCATCACATTACATTTTAATAAAAATAAAAAAAACACTGTTTCTGCTCTATTTTCCAACCAAATAGAGCTTTGATGAGAAAAAGAAACATTTCAAATCATCAGACTTTTGAAAAATTGTTTATGTATACCCAAATGAATCGAATCAAAACTGGAATTGAGATTGAGAACATAATTGCCAGTATGAGCAATATGCATAAGACAGTCAACGAATGGTTCCTGGCCATACCGTCAGAACCACAATCTCTCACTTTCATCACGATTCTAGGCTCGATTAGTTTTCACAGTGGAGAATTCTAGTGGTTTTTTTATTGACGCCACATGGTAATTACTCTATCATCTCTTGTGTGTGCTTTTTGTGTTCGGTAGCGAGGGTTTATTATGCCTGTGTGTTGCATGTTTGACGTCCGCTGACAAATCTGACTTTCAAGCATTTGTTAGGTTTAGCTTACAGTCTGTTTATAGAACTAAACATCGCAGCACAAAAAATGTTTACCTTCGGTGGACCCGTGCGAAGCGCTAAAAGGGGACGTGAGAGAAAACACAAGAGTGCGGCTGTGAAAACGAACAACTGGCCCAGCTGTCCAAGAGAGTCTTATCTCATAAATAAGTGGAGAAATCTGACCCAAGGAGCCCCAAGCTGTTCCTTCATAACTAGCGTGAACACCAGGCTGTTCCTCCGCTGCGCTGTTTCAAAGAAACTTTGTTGTCACCACTTATGCTACCGACGACAGTCGTGAGAAGCAATGCAGGTGAAAGCGCCCAAAACAACCCGGCATGAGAGAAAGAATAGCAGCGGCCTTAAAAGCCCAAGTGCCATCTTTAACATTTGGCAGAGCCAGCGCTCTCCCGTGTCGGAGAGATTGTGCAGTCGACCCTGTGGCTATGCAATTAAACTCCCTCATACAGAGATTTATCAATAAACCTAGCATTTAAAAAAGCACTCGAGATTGTTTACCACAACATATTCCTAGCATGATCTGGAAAGGTTTAAAAATCCCAGCCAATTTGCTCAGTATTTCCACACCAGCCCTTGCGGCTCCCTCGGCGCACAGAGCAGCGCTAATGTGGTGACCCCATGTCACAGCATGTTGTGCTTCATGTAACCCCTCGCAGACCTCAAAGTCATGACAGACATGGGGCAGGAGGACAAAACAGAGCACTCTCAGGGACGATGGTCTACGGCTGATCATGTCTAGAGTTTACACTGGCGGTATCAAGTTTCCTTGAGGACAGTGGTGGCGGTGGTACTGGGCAGCCTGAGGGAGAGGGTGAAATAAAGCAGGGGTGACATGCTATGTTATTTATACTGAGCAAGTAGATAATTGTTTAAAGGTTAGGCTGTTAGCAAAGCATAAACAAGCATTCTGTGGCTTTGTGTGTGTGTGTGTGTGTGTGTGTGTGTAAGAGAGAGAGATGTTCCTGCGGCACAAAGAGGAAGAGTGTGTCACATGATTGCCAGGCTGTCTGCCCAGGATACAAGGCTCTCTTATGCCAAAGGTCTGTGTGTGCTGAGAAAGGGGACAGAGAGACTAATTGTGTTCTTTAAGATAACAGGCTGAAAATAGGAGCTATTCATAGATCTCTCAAAAGCTCAGTGGAGATGAATGACATTTCATCATGTATGTACCCTCATGTTGTTCAAAAAAATGTATGATGTTGTATTCATTGTGTCAGGCTACAAAAATGACAAGCACCATTGAAGTAATCAGTATAACTTGAAGGCAGTATTCACTAATAATCTAGCCCACCATTGAGCAATAATAATAGTCAGTGAGCTTAACTCAAGATTTGTGAACTAAGAATCGATTTACTGAGAAGAAATGACTCAAAAAGAATGAGTTATTCATAAATTACACTTATTTAGTTCTCGAGACTAATTCAGTGATTAACATGAATTCAATTTAAGCCATAACTGCATGTGATATTATGACTTGTTTTTAGAAATAACATTTTACTTAATTGGAAATGTGTTTTTTTCTGGTAAGATATTTTGAGAAATGCCTTAGCCTTATCTGGCCCCCATGATGGAGATTAATAGTAAGCAAAACTGTCATTCACCAACATTTTGTGAATGAAAAATATTTTTTGTGTCTTTGAGCAGCACAAGGATGAAAAAGCAAATCGAGCGAACAGAGTTTTCATTTTTGTGTGAACTATCCCTCTATTTCACCTTTTTTCTTCCTTTTAACCATAAATATAAAGCTTTTTGTTTCTTAGTTTTTCTCCACACAAATTTCAAAAAGTCAAAAAGTAAGCAACACTGTTTGCTTGGCAACATTCTTCAGAATATATTCTCTTCTGTTCCTCAGAAGACAGACAGTCATATAGGTTTGGATGGAATGACATGAGGTTGAGTGAGTAACTGTCAGAATTTTAGCTGAACTAGCTCCGTTAAAGATGTTTTTGAAACTTTTACTGCTCAACACGACAAAATGCCAATGAAGGAAAAAAGTTTGTTTTGCAGCATCACATTGTGTACTGCGAGTGCAAATTTATGACAAAACTAGAGAAACACTTGAAGGATTAAGCATGCTGAGGCGGGAGTTAGCGATGCTAACGGCTGAGCTAAGCTTCACAGCTCAACTCAGAAAATCTGTCACACTCCCTCTCCCCCTCTGTCTCTCGTTTTCTATTCGGCCTGACACAGAAATGCCAGCCGCCTCTGATGCTGACCACGAAAACAAGTTATTAAAAGGCTTGAAAGGGGGTATGAATATTCACATGGGGGATTTGAGAGGAGAGGGAACGCAGAAGCCTGACAGCGGGGTGAGCAGTCAGGCTCCTGTCTCACTAAACGATTCGAACACAAATCCATTCAGGTCCTTATGAGCACATGGGGGTGAAAAATATTAACATACAAATACAAATATGCCCCCACACACACACATACACAGGCTACAGAATCTGATTAGCATTATTCCTCTTCACTAGAGCAAAATCCATCACTGTGAATGTGCTGCTATTGATTTGTAATACATTAGCAAATTGTCATTTGAAAGCAAGAATTGTAATCCCTAATCAAACGGATGAGAGCTCTCTCTCTCTCTCTCGCCATTTTTCCTCTTTTCTGTTTACATGCATGAGCCCAAAATTGCTGTTTTTGCCACATGGAGAAGTGCTCTTAACAAGCGAGGACACTCAACATCAAAGATTTCTGGCTTTTTGTCAGGGCGTTTCAACTGAACGCCAGATTGATTCTTATGGTGTCTATGTGTGTGTGTATGTGACATCATCCCAAGGGAGCACCAGACTGTGTTACAGCAACTGCCCGCTGACACTAGACCTGTTGCCTCCAGATGGCCTCCGCCACACACACACACACACACACACACACTCAAACCGTTCTTCTCAGCAGAAGAGTAATATCTTTTCATCTCTGGTTCAATATTAAGTGTTCTCTTTCACCCTCCATAAGCTCCGATCACTACGAATCTACGATCTCCTGGTACATTATTTTGTCTTGTCTGTTGTTAAAGTCATAAATAGCTCTTTGTTGTACTGTATTTTAGTATTCCAATAAAGCTTTATTAAATGTGCAGAGACAGTCAGAGAGAGATGAATCTACACAGGACATTACCAGCGCTATAACAAATCACGTCATGAAAAACCACACAATACATTAAAGCATAGTTCACCAACAAGTCTTCATAACGCAAACTTACAGCTCATGTCTTTTGAAGTCCATTTGACTTTATGAAAGACAGTCATAGTATTTAAAGATATCACATCCCTGTTGTTGCAGCCTACTTATTATATAATATATGTGACCCTGGACCACAAAACATCATAAGTAGCACAGGTATATTTGTTGCATTAGCCAACATTACACTGTATGGGTCAAAATTATACATTTTCCATTATGTTCCATAAATATGTATTAACATAAATATATATTTTTTTTAAATGGTTATAGTATGCATTGCTAGGAACTCCATTTGGACAATTTTAAAGGCTATTTTCTCAATATTTAGATTTTTTTGGCAGTTTCCTTAGTTTCCAGATTTTTAAATAGTTTCCTATCCTAACAAATTATACATAAATGGGAAGCTTATTGATGATGTTTAAATGTTTGTCTGTGTGTGGGTTTTATATATAGAATTTACATTTCTAAAATAATACATTGATTCTTTTAAGATGGAAAACATACAAAAGAACAAAACAGTATTACAGTAATGAGAATCATCATTAACAGTAATGAGAATTTCAAGGGAAAATGTGCTTAAATGTAGAAATAAAAATAATGTCAGATTTTGACAGTAAAAAAATATGCCTAATTTTTCTCAGGGAAAATATAATTTCTTACTTCCTTAATGTGGGGAAAATCTATGACTGGGATACATTTTCACACAGATTTACCCAAAGAGAGAGAGGTAGTCACCAGATGCACTCCACAGCATGGGTTCTGTTTGGCTCGGTGAGCTGATTTGTGCAGGAACTCCAAGGTTTCTATACATTAATTGGTTCCTCTGAGTTCTTGATTTAAATGTTTTTCAGCCGCCAGCATCCCGCCTTTCCGTTAAACACCCACAATCCCTCTCTAGAGCCCCATCTCTTGCTCATTTTTCTCATCCGCTCTGAGGATTACCTCACTGCCTGGCATCTCTCCTCCTGCCCTCTGTCCTTTGCCCTCTCCCTCTTTCTCCCTTTCCCATCTTGAGCCCCACATTCATTTCAGGGCTACTTTGTTCGGTCTCTCTCCCTCGCTCATGCATGATTGCGTCCTGCGGGTCACAGAATGCGGTACGCTGTTAATTACCTTGAGGCTGAGAACAAGCTGCTCGGACAGAGACAGAGAGGACTGAAGAATTAGAGGAAAAGGAAAGTCCATGAACACAGAGATGGTTAAACATTTAACAGTGGCGCTGCACTGTGCAAACAACTTTTCCTAGCAGATTTCCAGTTGAGAGGAAACACAGAATTGTGTTCTGGGTAAAAGCACCTCTGTGGGGACAAAGAGAGGCTGTAAAACGAACATCCTCAGGTGTTTTTAACCACAGAAAAGTGGGAATGTGTCCTCAGAGGCTGAGTGAATCATCTATGGCTCCATCCTCCTCATCAACACGCACACTTCCTGTCTACCTGAGAGACTGTGTTCTCACACCAGCTGCAGAGCAGTGCCAGCCAAAAACACCAAGCAACAATGTGAGATTTGTGTGTTGTGGTGTGTGCTTGTGTATATGTGATAGACAGATGTAGCCTGAGGTGAGATGAAGAGGGGAGAAAAAAACAGATGTAGTGTTTATAAATCTGTTTAATATGACACCTGGTGTTAAGATAAATTTTGAGTGAGGGGTATGTGCTAAATATGGGTATAAATGGAGTACAAAATGTTTGTGATATGATCCAAACCACATTTGGAGGTAGTTGAAAACATGTGGCCCTATCATATCTGTAGTGCAAACCATTAATAGGCTAGACCCTGGACAATAGTGTTCTTTTACCAGTCAATAAAGCTTGCTCCCTTTATCAACATGCAGCGATACACCAGCATAAGAAATCATTACATTAAAGACCCTCCCTTGAAATCTGATCAGAGTGTTCACAAGAGGCACATTTGAGATGCAAATAAAAAAAACAGGTGTAAACACTAGCGTCTCATTTGACCACTTGTGATTGGATCACCTGAGAATGAGATGAATGGTAATATCAGGTGTAAGCAGGTCTAATGTGAGCGTTTGGGTTACAGTACCAAATAGCCTCTTTCTTCTCTGACTGGCAGTGTTTTTCCAGTTCCTCGTTGTTGCCTCTTGTTAGCATCTCTCCTCATTAACAAATCTTTCTGCTGCCACTGTGTGAGAGAGATGTGACTGGGCCTCAGAGAATAAGCAAAGGCGGCAGTGAAACACATTTACACACATACAATCTAGTTTTTTTTTCTATTTCACTCTCTCTTACACTCACACACATCCTCTGTCTGTCTCTCTCTCACGCACACACACACTTGCTCTGTTTATTCACGCCCATGCAGGCTAACAATCTCCTGTCGCCCACCATCTTTTCTCATCACCTCGTTCTCTCAGCCGAAGGCCTAGAATCGCATTCAGCATCTTCTTTCACAGCTCTCTCTGTGCTCTGAAAGAGTCACACACAGCCCCCCGCACACAAAACTCTTTCAATTTCTGATATCCTGCCTGCTGTTTACGCATAGAGGTGTATTTATGTAGCTTATGCAACAACTGTAAAGACTATCAGCTCGGGCAAAAAAAGAAAAAAAAGAAATGAAAAGCATGAAGGAAATGGAAAGGTAAATGGAAAGAGGAAGGGGAAAAGGAAGAAAAAGGAAAAGGAAAGGAAAATGACAAAGTCAAAGGAAGAGAAAGCAAAAGGGAAAAATGGTAAGTAAAAGAAACAAAAGGAAAAGGACACAAGAAAAGGAAGTAAAACAAAAGATGAAAAAGAAAAGTCAAGGAAAAGGGAGTAAAGGGAATAATAGAACAAAGGTTTATAGGATAATTCAAGGAAAGGAAAAATAAAAGAATAGAGAGCAGAAAATAAAAGAAATGAAAGGAAACTTAAAGGAAAATGAAAACGCGCTGTACAGTAACATCACACCACGTAACGATGTTCACACTCACCTAATTAGGAGGTTTTTGAATCTAAGCTCACTGATTTGGCTCCACTTGAAAGATGTGAAAAATCAGAAACAAAGTAGAAGAGCGGAAGAAAAAGATGAAAGATGGATATAATAAAACTGCAGGGAGAAGGGGACTTCGCTGAGGGGGAATAGAAGAGAAGCTCTATTACATTTTAATGGGAGGAGCCATGACCTCCAGCTCCACCTTAAGGCAGGTCAGAAGAAGGGTTAACCCTCCAGGGGCAGAAGAATCATGGGAAATAAAGTTTTTCAGAGGTCACTGGTTAATGCGTTTATTGCTCCCTCTCTGCGACTCCTACACTAACCTTCAGCAGATATAAACGTGTGATGGGAAAACAGGGAATTGCGAGACGAGGCCAAAGAAAGACCGGGTGGGCATCTCAACGTGCAGTTTCTGTTCGGGCCCAGCGTGCTTCTCACCTTCTTTTTCGGCAAGCTCTACATGCTAAGTGAGAACATTGTTCCGGTCAATTTGTTCCTTTCAGAGCCCCAGTGGGCAGTGTCCTTTAGCCTGACAGCACACTGAGAGAAAGCACTCTGTCTGGAAGGGTCTGACATCAAGACAAGAGTGAGGGGAGAGACAGAAAGACATAAGGGGAGAAAGAAAGGCCGAGCTCTGTGCCAAAAAGGGAGGGACGGCGAAAGGGACGGTTTGAGATATGGAGAAATCGAGGGCTGACTAAAGGGGAAAAAAAGAAAAGGGAAGGAAACCGGATGACAGTAAAAGACCGATAAAGAGGACGCAAATGACATGGAGGGAGTTAAGGGGCCCTGGTTTGGGGAGTGCGAGTAAACGTTGCCCCTCCGGACACGAACCGCCTCGAAAAGGGTTTGTGGTTGGGGGGTTGAGATTAAGCAGCCGCAGGTGAAGCAAAACCCCAAGGGCAACTGTAAGCGTGCATGTGTGTTTGTCCGCGCGTGTGCCCCCTGTGCCCGGAGCACCTGTTCCTTCGACACACTGGCCTCAACACTTGCACTGAGGGGTGAAGTGCGGCTGTTGGGGGGAAAGGGCGCACTTGAACAGGGCACCTATTCAAGAAAACTTGGAACACTCTCTCCATTTCCCTTCATCCACCTCTTCTAATCCCTACCAATCGAATTTGAGAATATGCTTCGCATCACATCCCAGTAAAATCAGCAGGAGGTTTGCTAGAGCTCAGAGAACGTTGGGAAAGTTGCACATCTCAACCTAAGGCTGGTAATAAAACAGCTCTGTGTTTGCTGGGGATTAGAACGGCTCTGCTGAACAGTCTGTTAAGATGTAAAGTGCATTAAAGACAACAGCAGCAGCAGCAGAATTTAAGTTGCTGAGAACGAGAGCAGAAATATAACCCTAACTTTTTGAATAGAAAAAAAAATAATAATAATTTTGATGAATTTATGATTCCTTTTTGAGGCAGACATACAGGCTAAAATGTGATGGTCCATTAAAAAAAAAAAAAACAGGAAATTATTTCATATGTGGCAAGGTCAATAAGTTTATTAAAACATATCATATCAATTCAAATTCCAACCACCTTTAAAAAATATATTTACTTTTATATAAAAAATAGAATATATAAAAATATATAAACTTTTTGGAAAATAATGAATAATGTGTACTCTCACAAGTACGGAAACCTTTTTTTTTCACTTAATTGGTTACACCACTTGACATTTTTAGAGTTATCGAACTTGAGCTTTTCGTAAAAAAAATAATAATAACGGTATTCATTTTAAAAAAATATATAAATACATTTAAAAAAAAACAGTACTATGAGTACATTTCTAAGAACTTGTTAAAATAAATTGTTTTCAACTAGATTTTTACAAATATCGTGGGCACTCTTATACACCATTGACCCAACCACAGGGCAAGTGACTGCTTCCCTTCTTGCTCATAAAAACTGTGCAATGCAACAAATGGAGTTAAAAAGGGAACACTGAAACCAATCTATTCCGAGTCGTACTCTTCTCCTGCACTTCACACATTGTACGCTGTGGTGCTAATGATAATTCAGTGTGTAATGAGTGGTTTTGTATGTGCGCTCTAAGAGGTCAATGGTAAGCTCACACAAATGCCACCCTCAGTCATGAATCATGGGCCTCAGGGACTGTCGAAATGAAAAAATGTGAGCATTTAAGCTGGACTGAAACCAAACAAAGAAGATGGATGATAATAACCCAATTCACAATGCAAAAACTGAACAGCTCTAATGACTGCTATCGAGCTTGAGACCTTTAGTCATGTAGACAGTGAGAAAATTGAGTTTTTGCTTTAAAGAACAATTCTTGTCCAATAAGCAAGAGTCATTGGTAGGAGAAAGCAGGCTGCAATCCTATCCGTATCTTACTCAAGGACATCATCTCCACATGGCAAATCCTCTTTTCACCTCCTTTCTCATCTGCTCTGTCTCCTGGGTACTTTTAAAATGCTTTCAACCTTAGGGACTTCACTCAGTTCTTTCTCTTTTTCCAGTCCACAAACCTTGAAGGATAACAAAAGACAGCGCAATGGCTATTTGAATTTGAAACAGGGGGACTACGACAAAAACCGTGTCTCATAGCAAGGAGGCAGACGGACCGGCGCTGAGGAGCCACCCATTCATGAAAGTTCAGAGTCATGTTGAGAAAGGGAGATGAAAAATATTATTCTGACAAAGTGCGACCCACTTAGTTGGTGGAATACGAACAGCTGTTGAATAGGTGTATGCTCAAACACCTGCAAGATACGCACATAAACACTCACCAACCATACTAAAGCAAACTCCCTCTCTTTTTGATTCAAGAACCGTGTTGGGCTGTATAGGAGCCATGTGGTTCTTTGGAGACTTTAAAGATCTCTTGAAGTTTCGTTGTAGGGTTTTTAGATACTGTGTGGGTTCTAAAAGTACAAGAATATGCTTCCTAAAGTACCACTGAGTAAATGGCTCTTTGTGGAAATTTAAATAGGTCCTGCTATGAAATCTGGCTGCAAAATCCTTTTGGTTGTAATTGGAACCTTTATTTTTAAGAGCGCAGCTCTAAATGTCAGTTCTTGAGAAACAGGGTGAATGGGGAATGAACAATGACACCTATATGTTTCATTTAACAGCTACTGTTCAGTTTTTACAATTGGTTTTGTTTAAAACTGCTTTTCTAAATATCTAGTGTGTTTTCAATAACCTTTACAGAGTCAGAAAAACAGAGGAACATGCACACTTAACTAGATCATTTTGTTACTGCGTTCAATGACCACATCTTTTAAAATTCATTAAATCTTCTCTAACTTATACACCACTCTATGATATTAAGAAAGAAAGAAAGAAAGAAAGGCCTACCACATGATTTCCCTTATAGCTGACAAGATTTTGCTATGTCAATTTCATTATCATCATTAAATTCAAAAGAGCCCATCTTTGAAATATCATGTAAACATGACCAAATGGGATGGAGCAGGCATGTCAAGAGCAAGTGATATAGATGCACTATGTCCATTTGATTAAAAGTGGATATGTTGCATGGGTATGTGCAGACACTTGTTTTTATTTTACATCAGTTATAGTGAAATTACCATATGCAAAATTAAGGAATGCTGTTGCATAAAATTTGTGAGGGTTTTTTTCCCCTTGTACTGCGTGCATCACAATACATCGCCGTTATTCTTGTTTTACAAAAGGCTTCTGGTTTCTGTTAAAAAATGCTCAGTGTCTTGATGCATGTGAATGCTAGGTTATGGCAGAACAGTTCATTTGGCTAGGTGATTTAAGTGCATTTTAGATTAATTGCGGTGTCAAGATGGAAGAGATAACACTGTGAAGAGTTTGGAGGAAGTACACTCAGTTTTGAGAAAAGCACTTAACTACTTGGAAAAGACTGCACAAACGCAGTCGGCCTGAGAGCAAAAAGCTATAAAACTAATAAATTGATGCATATGAGACACCCGAAATGAAGACAATCTTTTAAGACTTCAATTTAACAAAATAATGCCATAACTTATTAAAGAAAATCGTTCAGGTAAAACGATGTGGCCAAAACAAATATTTGCAAGACAAATAAACCTCAACTAGGCTACTGTAAAATGTGAACAATTGTTAATTATTTAATTCTGCTTAAATTACCGTATTACCTCATTAAAAAAAATTATCATTACACGCCCGAACAATATTCTATGGCTAATTATTTAGTGTTGAAACAGCATTATTCAAGGGAGCGCGCGCAGAACCAAGCCCATCATCGCAACCCTGAGATGGAGAGGAATAACCCGTAACAACTAGCCACTACAATCCAGAACAGAAGCTTATAATTTGGAAAACCAGAACACTTACCGAAAACAGCCGCGGGAAACGGTGAGCCCGGTTCTCTTTGAATGACTCGCCTCCTCGGGACTATAATCCAGAATGACTGAGAGGAGAAGAAGAGAGGAGAGGAGAGGAGGGGTCCGCGTGAAATCTACTCCTCTCTATCGCACCTGTCTCTGTGCAGATCTGACATCCTTAAGACAACTGTGTCCAAACCCCCAACAACTAACCCCCCGCCCCAACGTA
>JAUCMU010000143.1:7941406-7956325 GCA_032275025.1 Enteromius treurensis
AACGACACCTGTCCCCGGGTAAAAACACCGCGCAACAAAGCTCGTCTATGCAGCTCGTGAACAAATGGCATTCCCGGCTTGGTCCTGCTGCCGTTGTACTCCCCTTCGGACAGCCATCCAGTATCCAAGAAGTCGTTTGCAAAAAGCAGGGATAAACTGCCTTGTGTCTAACAAACGATGGCAAAAACAGTCCACGCCAGCGCAGCCAGCTGTGCTTTATGAAAACGTCTCTGTCTGGGCTGGAAACACTTGCCTTATCAGTCACCTAACGCTACAATAGTTGTGCAGTGCTGCGCCACGCTCCTGAGCGCGTGGACAAAAAGGCACGTTCGTTTGTTTGGTGCGCGCGTCGCTGCCTCCGATTTAAAGAGTCCTGGAATCCGTTAAGGGAAACTCTTATTGTCCGGTAGAAACGTAATATTTCCATCAATTCCCGGCGTTCAGCCCGCAGCGTTGGTATGAAAGAGAAAGACCACGCGTTTGCTATCTCAGCGCTGTTGTAAGTCTGTCACCCACAGCTATTCAAACGCAAGTCAATACCAAAACCTGACGCAGAATAGAGCTGCGGACTGGAGCGGAATTAATTTGTTGTTAATCATTTGGGGTTAGGAAATAAACCAGCGATACTTGGATGAGGGGATTAGTCTAGGCATAGAAGTACAAGTGGCAACGTAAGTGAATTTAATTTGGAGACCGAGAGAGCGGGCGTGAAAAGCATCAAAATAAGTCTTTTTTTCTTTTCTTTTTTTTTTTACTGCATAGCAGTTTAGAAATTAAGCTATAAAAATGAAATCGTGATTATAGAAACATATAATGAAAATAATTAAAAACATCAATAGCCTTCTTTATAAATTGGAAAAGAGTAGCCTTTTGTTTTTACGTTTAAAAAAATGTTTTAATGCAATACTACAGTATTTATTACTTATAAATGTACACAACATTATTTTTAAAAGGTGTAGCATATGTTCCCTGGTAACCAAAAGAATCAAAACTGTCTTCCTGAAAAATGATGTGTCTTCACCGATGACGTGTGCACTGCCGCGGGGGCGGGAAAATAATCTCAATTGCCCCTTTCCTCCTTTAACTTATTAACAGGGAAGAATAGATGATCACAACTTCTGTTCCATTCCACCTTTAAATACTTTTCTGCATTGTAAATAATCATACTTGCCTACTCTACTCAATAGGGCTATAAAGTTAAGGCCTAGACATTTGCAGCACACTTGGTTCACACCAAAGGACGTTAACTATCCTACCTGTTACTATACAGTTTTATTGATTGTTAATTCTTTAAGAAAATGTCAGTTCACACCACAACAGTAAGGAAAACACAACAAAGGAGCAATTTGTCAGAACTTAAAGAACAAATTCCAGCTGATGAACAATACAATTATTGACAGCCAATCAATTGCTATCTCAATTACAGTCCGACAAACTTCAGAAAGCAACAACGAATAGAAGCATTAACGTTCAGATTTTTCCATGAAGTATATTTTATAATGCAGGGCAGCAATAGAGCTGGCTCCATATTTTCATATTTTAGTACAGCGTTATGTTGTATTGTCTTTACACTGAATTTAAAACAAGTATACTTAAAGATGACTCTCTCACGATGATAATTTGCTTTCTGTACAGCAGCAATATGATAAATAATAGCCGGTATCAAGTCAATTAAAACACTTCAATGTATTCTATTCCTTTCTGTGGCATTTTGGGTCCAATCTCAATTGAACATATAAAAAAGAATTATTTTAAAAATGTGTATACAGATCAGATTTTTAAGACATTGAGGGAGGGTGATAATAACAGCCTTCTCCTCCTGTCTCTTCTTCTTTTCCTCATTCCTCTTTCTGTGAACTTCTCCACGGTACCATGAGGAGTCTAGACAACAATAGATGAGTCAGCTCAGTGCAAACAGCAAATACTTATTCAAAAGTTGGTGACTTCATAAGCTAAGGATGCCTAGGGCAGGTACATGAATGACAAATAGTCTGACATTATCAGACAGATAATAAACACACCTAAAAAAGTCCCTTTTAATGAACCCATGAGCATTTCCTCAACATGACTGAAACCAATTATGCTTACTCGCAGAAAAAGAAACAATCTAGGTGTGTAGTATATGTATATTGTGCGTGAATTAGAGTAATTAGACGGCATGAGAACCATTGTGACAACTCTGGCCCTTGCAAACAAAGTCAATATGATTTGCTGCTGTCACAGTTAGGGTAATTGAATTGGCTGGGCCCCAATGGTTCACAATTACCCAGAACGATTTTCCTTATTGTGATCTTTTAATAAAAAGTATCAAATTAGGCCAAAGAAACTTTGAGGGAAACATCTCGCTTTGTTCGATTCTCCACATTTGATCTGAAGTGAAGCTCTCGCAAGAGAGCGATTCGGAACTGACAACAAATAAATAAACAAAAGAGAAGCATAGTTTTGTTCTTCCAGGCTTTCATCCCACACTGCCGCTCTGAAATAGAGCATTTGCTTCAAACCCGGGCCACAAAACCGTGTTGGGAACACGAAACGAGGCAGTTTATCAGAGACAAAGAACTTTGAAGAGCAACATTTTTTAGCTCTTACTCCTGCTAGAGAAACAGCCAAAGATCACCCTGAATCAGTGCAGTGCTAACTCTGAAACAGACATCGTTCGTAGTTAAGATGCTAAAATAACGCTCCTGTCTTCTGCTTCTGGCTAGCGCTGGTTGCCAGGTGGAAATATGGCTGAATGGGCGAGATAAGAACGATGAGGTCACCATTACGCCACAATGTGAGGTGCAATGTGATATCTCTGGGTAATGACATATATCGTAGCTCAGGGGCAGCATTGCATGTGATCAAGCACAATCGAATTACTTGCAGTCACAAGCCAACCATCATGTCTCCATTTCCTTGTGATTTGATTGCAGGTCCTGATAGCAGCCGACGAATAGCCGAGCAGTTTATTCCATGTTCATACCCATTATTCTTAGAGATGTCTAGGATTTTAATGGGATGGGATACTTCAGTTTCGGGATACATTGCTCCAAATACACAGTGGCTTTACAGTAGCTTTGCTTTTGTTCTTGCAGTAACAAGATTTCACTCCATAATTCCATATCGTAAAGCACCATATAGATCATTGTGCTGGCTTGAAACCAAACAGCCTAATGGACTACATATTCTCAATCATATAGCTGTCTAAAAGCCTTATTTGTTCATGAGTAGAAATCCACGCAGCAAGTGCCAAACACAACAATAAGCTGAGCCCTAGGTGACTTTTGTCAGCCACCCAAATCCAAGCCTATTTCTTTACTGTTTTCGCTATAATCGCAAGCACATGTACAAATCGAATCAACAGCCATTATTACTTGCATCTCAATAAACATACTCTCCATGGAGTCTTGACTCAACGTTCGTGAATGCAAATGCAATTACAGGTCATTTGAACTTGGTAGATGTCCAGTGCTGATAAAAACGGAGCTGGTTTGGACCAGTCTAATAATCTATTGTGCAGAGAAGGGAGTTGGGAGGTAGCTGGGTCAAAATGACAATGCGTTGTTGCTTTTAATCTAATGCATTAAAAATGCCATTCATACATACAATGACTAGAACACGCCTCTTCTATGATAAGCATCCTTTTCATTTCTGTATTAAAATTCATTCAGATTTTTTATGGGTGGCATAAAATCGAAAATATCAGAGTAATGCAACAGTGATATCATAATGAAGAGTAAGACCTCATTAAAGAATGAAATTCTTGAAAGAAAACCTTATTAAGTAGTGTGGCATAACAAAACTGCTTAACTGCTTATTAAAATTGGAAAACTTTTGTCTGGCAAATCAAAGTCATGTGGTTTAATGAACTTAAACAAACATGCAGGGGGGGGGGGGGGTCATAAACAGGAACTTAGATCAGAGAGGACTCCTGCAGATCATCATAACTATGTGTCAAGGTCAGTAAGAATATTAAAATATCAGATAATTTGACTCGTTTATGACAAAGCAAGATGACAAAGTCTCGTGAGTGAGTTTAAAACGTGCCAAGGTCTTAGAAATGTATTTTGGTTATATACATATATTGGTTTAATATATATATTTTAAGGCAATTTCTATGCATTTTCTTGAATTTAACTTGTAAACTACCTTCCTAAGAACTTGCCTCATGTCTTCTCTTTCACCTTTTATTATTGTAGCTAACTTAATATTATTTTCATTGCGTGTTATGTTACAAAAGAGAAGATAGAGCAATAGAAAAGTGTCTGATATCTCTTTTCTCAGTGGTCTATGTGCCACAGTTGAAGGCCTTGTTTGGTAAGGCAGCTACGGTCTATGATGAGGTCGTCACGGCGGTCTAACTGTGAGCAGATTAGAGATCTCACCTCTCCTAGAGTGCTGAACACACCGCGGCCACTGACCCGCCAGCAACCCACACCTGACATGATCCCAGAGCAATAAACACTGGCTAGTGTGAGTGTCAGGGACATTAAAAGGCCCTGGAAAGAAAAAAGCATACAGAAAAAGTGGGTTTATTTATTTATCTTTGACAGGCTGCTGAATGATAAGCCTAACTGCCTACTCTGTCTGAAAATACACGATGGGCTCCTGTAACCGTTTAGCTTTCGTTTTGTTGCCCTGGAGACAACGGTTTTCGTTTCACCTCTCTATAAATGTTCAGATGAGTTTGGTAAAATGCTTCTAAAAATGTCAGCCGAGGGGCAGAGGGGTGTATTTCTAGCCATCTCGCATGTTTGCTGCCCACTCAGGGACGGTTTGATGAGTTTCCCGCGATTGTGTAATGGAACCCGACTGTTAACAGCACAGGACATTTCAAAGATTCCCGAGTTTTGTGTAACACTGGACTCGTTCCAAAAAACACAGCGAAAGCATTCCAGTGAGCTTCATGGAACGACAATGAAATGTAAACAGGAAAATCACAACAGATATTCTGCGCTGATGAATTCAAGGGTGGGTAAGCGTGATAAATTAAGTGTTTGTTGCAGAAGTCATCTGAGGTTTATTTTTGTGTATGGCAACAGAATGTATTAGATTAATGAATGATGTCAGACTGTGTAAAGTGAAAAAAAACTAACAAAATATATATAAAGAGTTGATTTGCAAAAACATAACTTTTTAACAATTCTCAGAAATAATGTTTTGTGCATTCCAATTCATCTTAATCAAACTGCAGTTGGGTTACCCTAACCCTAACCAAAAATAATGTCTTTAAGCATTTTGTGAACTGCAACAACAAACAGATTTCTGTGCCAAGATAATGCTGATTAAAGTTAATCATAATCATAGCCAGTCAGAAATACTAAGAAAACGCAAGAAAGATTTTCTCTTTTTTTTTATTTAGCCTATAGTAAACATTCTAAGGGTACTGGACTGTACTGTTATTTGTGTTTAACTCATGCTTGCAATCCATTGTGAGATGATGTGCTCTCAACTTGTGCCAAACTCAATGTTTTGCCTTATCTGAGTGCGGCTGTTGAAAAAGCTGAATTATTTATGCAGATGTGTGAGGGTGTAAAAAGAAAGAATGATTAAATAAATGACAAAGCCTCAAAATCATATCACACACACACACACACACACACATACTGAAAATCACAGAACGGGGCAGATGTGGCAGGTGAATTATTTTTTACTGCTGATGCAAGGCTAAGTCTTCGAAGTTATATTACATCCACGTGAAATATGTTTCAGACCAATTCCTGTATCCGCTTGGCCAAGGTCACACACTAATATTTTATTAAATGATAAATGGTCTCAGGGCAGAAGATTATGTATCATGTTTCATCTTTGTCATGATTTGTTTCTCTAACCTCTATGTTACTGATACCGAATGTAGCCAGCACATACATGATTCCAGACATAAGATGTGAGATAAAAAGATAGAGCGATGACATCTCGTGCCAGAACCAGATGGCAGAGAGTTTGAGAGTAACAATACAGCTCTCGTGACCTTGATGCTGATATCTGGAAAGAGTATATTCTGTTTATCCATATAAAGAGTCGAGTCCGAATGTATGCACGCATTCTATGCACTGTATTTGGAATGAAATTGAATTCTGTGCAAAGATAATGTAGCAAAGTGATACATTCTCTAAATCTTTTCCAATGTAAAAACAAATCTTGGAGAAATGTTTGAGAAATTGTTATTGTTGGGTAAATTATTCCTTTAATTAGATTATGGGGTGATGTTCAGTATGCAAACGTTTGATTGATCTGCAATCATACAGCATACGAGGTTGCCAATGCTGGCAACAGTGTAGGAATAACCCTTATATCCTTTGCTGCTGTCCCCGAAACCTAAATTACCCAATATCTGGTCAATTTGGACCACAATAAATCGACCCAACAAAGCTAAATGTGAGCAAAGCAGAACCATATGATACCGCTGGCCTCAGGGGCCGTAGCTAGTCTTGGGAAAAAATGCTCAAGACCACTCAAGAAAAATACACAAAACAATAACCGTGACAAATGTAACGTGCAATACTCCAGCTCAGTTGGTTTCCATGAACAGATCTATCTCTTTTCACGAGCGCTCTGGGTTATGTTTGTTTGCTTAGCAGTGTGGTAGACACAGACACAAACACAGGACTAAACACATATTTTTGATGTTTTTCCCCCTCCACAGGGAGAATGTAGCACGGATTTCTTTCAAGCAGACCTTAGATGACAGTGGAGATATAATAAAACACTCTGTAAGGAAGTGTAAACACAAATTTTGTGGCTGTGGTGAGGAAGGAAGAGATTCACCAGCGATGCTAATTACAAAGCGTAGCAAAAGAAAGTCAATAAAAAAACATCACGCTGCCTGAATCGAATATCAAACGTGTTGTCTTGTAAGTGTGCTGGAAATAAAAAATGACATTAAAAAAACTGTAATTGCTTCTCTAATAGCTACTTCCATCATTATTATTGTCAAAGCTAATTTCATGAATCTGTCATAAAGACTTTTATCTAGATCTGACAAATGCAGCCTAAATATGACACTTAAAACTGGAAAAGCCTATAATTATGCCGTTTATAGATTTTAAATCTTTTATTTACGTTTGTCAGATCTTGAAATGGTTGCTATTTAAGTCCCAGATAGATTTATTATGGAAAGGCCCTTTCCTGTTTGCAATAATGACGCTGGAAACAGCTTTAACAGGAGTTATCATTTCAAAATGTAGTTTTCCTTTTTTTTTTTTAGCAGATCATTTTATTTTTTGACGTACAACACGCTCACAATGCATAGATTTTCCACATTTATGTCTAGTACAACAACTGACTTAGCTATTTGAATGAGCATTGAGAATGTAGTGAGTGCCCCCTAGTGGTCGGATGTGAAGACTGCACTGCATCTCCCCCTGGCAAGCCTCAGGCAAACTGTCAAGAGACAAAGGATGACATAGCTATGGTAAAAACAATCACGTCTCCTGAAGCAGCCAGTGATACATGTCTTATTTTCTTCCAGTTATCTACCTTTGGAGTGAGCTGAAATAAATACTACAATAACAAAACTTGCACTGCGCTGACAATAAACAAAGAGCTAACTGTGCATAAAACTAAAAATCTGAATTTTCTACAAAAATGCTGGGCTAATGTTTTTTGGAACAGTAGCCGAAGTAGTAGTGTACTAAAATGGCATGATGCTGGTTAACACAAAATCATATCGTTTTCGTGAGAAAAACAAACAGTGAGGCACGTTTTTGGATGATTTGAAACAGTAATGTAAATATAATAATTTTATAGGCTACTACATTAATTCTTCTGGTAGAACTTGTTTGTTATTTGATCTTACTGTCGTTCAGGTGTAACTGTTATTGCAAAAAAAGTAGGCTACTTGGCGATTTATCCACATTTCCTCTACAAATACCATTACAAAAATGACAAACATCAACTTTAACCATTAAAACCATTAAAAATTTGTAATGTTTTTTTTTTTTGGCACGCATTCCATTAGGATTTATTCGATTTAAAAAGCCTCTAATAGAAGGCGACCAAATAGCCTACCAGTAGTATCTTCAAGCACCGTCACACTTTCCATTAAAACCAATACAAGTCCCATTATAACCTGTAAAACCATTACACATTCTGTGATTCTTTATATATATATTTAGCATGGATGATTTACATGTTGTGACAATGCAGTGCTATGCAGTACCATTCAGTTCCACTGTAAATGCCTGACAGTTACTAGATCTATTTTTGAGGTAATCAGCATTATGCCGCATGTTGTAGTTTGAGCCTAACTTGAATTGAACACGGAATATTTCTTTAATGTTCCATGCATTTGGCATATCACATCTAGAGCAGGTCTCAAACTAATGCGTTTGAATGCAAGCAAATTAGCACTGTGAGAATAATCCAAGTGTGATTAGACTGTAGAAACAAGGTTTTGTGTGCATATATATACACACACATACATGTTCATGTGTGTGTGTCTGTGTTTAACAGGAGATCTTAAATCCCATCTGGCAGTATAATGCCTCTTGACTAGCTGTTTCATATAGTCTGGGTCATGCCAAAGCTCACAGGGCAGTAATTAAAACAAGGCAGATAATTGGAGGGTTTTTTTTTTTGTTACAGATAATAACAGAACCCATCTGTTGCTCCAGAAATCTTCTGCGACTCTTTTCTCTCTGTACTCCCACATACATACAATGTACTGGTTTGTTTTCCTGAGGAAGATTCAAATCAAGAGTCTTGAGACCGGTTTGGCATTAACTGATGAATCCGGGGAGAAGACTACATAGATGAAAAGAGAAATTCAGCTACATGATGAATAAACAAAACAAGGCCAACGGCAACAGAGCGTTATACGTCACGCTCACACATCAGAATGTTTCTCTCTGTGCCTTGAATTATAAATGCCTCATCATTGATTGTTGGTACTTAATGTCTGTGCCACAAGAGTTGAGGATCACAATTTAATATGCAGGTCAGCTGCTACCATCGTTTTACTATTCTTGAGGATTTTTATAGCTTAAGGATTCTGGGAAACTCAGCCCTGCTCAGCCTGTAAAATATATCACCATATAAATGTGATGTTCCCGAGTGCAGTTACAAGAAAAGAGATTTACAATAGCTAATAATTCATATTAAATATATCCAATATAAAAATACAAAATAGATGCTTTAAAAGAGAATGTATTATGTATTCAGCATACATATGTGTTCCAACATGTTACATGATAATAGACTTACAATAATTATCAATTTATATGGTCAAGTTCAAGATTAATTCTGAATATATATACTATATTATATACTATTAACATATAAATGTACTTTTAAATTAGTGCTGTCAAATGATTAATCGCGATTAATCGCATCCAAAATAAAAGTTTTTCTTTACATAATATATTTGCATGTACTGTGTATATTTATTAAGTATATATAAATACAAGCACATGCATGTATATATTTAATGAAAAAGTATTATGTTTATATATTAAATATATTTAGATATAATATAAAATCTAAGAAAATAAATATACAAATGCATTTACATGTAAATACTTTCAAAATATATACTGTACGTGTGTAATTTAATATAAACAGAATAAATAAACACAGCATATATATATTATATATTATACACATATATTATGTAAAGAAAAACTTATTTCGGATGCAATTAATCGTTTGATAGCACTAATATATATATATATATATATATATATATATAAATGTAAATACATGAAAATATTTTCATAATAAATACATGCATTTTTATATTCAAAATAAACATGAACATATATATTATGTAAACAAACTTTTATTTTGGATCCAATTAATCATGATGAATCATTTGACAGCACTAAATATAATATAATATACCCCCGGTTTCACAGACAAGGCTTAAGCCTAGTCTTAGACTAAAATGTAAATCTGATCTTAAAACGGGTCAGTACATTTATTTTGTCTTAAGATGCAGGCCAGTAATGCTTTTTCTAAGGCATATTTATAAAACATACTAAAAAGTTCTAATTAAACTATGGCCTAATCCTGGTTTAGGCTAAGCCCTGTCTATGAAACCTTAATGTGAAATAATTCCCAAGTAGTGTGGTTTACAGTGAATTAATAACAGCTAAGGGGCATTGTTAGGCCCAACATGAAGTGTGGACTCGAACCTTCTTAGCTGTTATAAATTCACTGTAAATCACAGCTTCACAGGGCTTATTGCTTTTATCAAGCGGATATTCCATAAACAAAGTAAGGTTGCACGAAATAAAACAGATTAAAAAAAGGTGTAATGATATTAATAAAAACTTTACTGCACTGTGGTTGCCGAGCAACACACAGATATAAACGAAGGTGCTTACTTGTAGAGTATTTTACAACAGCTTTAAACATGGCTCAACCTATCAGAATCAAGGATCGAAACTATGGATTATTTTCTTTTTACGTTTCATAAGAATGAGTGCACTTTCTAATCAAGAGAATGCAATCAATCAATCAATTCATAATCAATGCACGTGGTTGCAGATTTAGTCACAGCGAACAGCACAAACGACCTAGTGAAAGAAAACAGATCGTCTGTATAAGACTTTCATTTGAGAGGAACATCTGTTGTTTTCATTCATCTGTGTATTTTTCAAAATGTAGAGAAAGTGCATGCACATGGTTGCCAGGTTGAGCAACCTTTAAGTAAAGTACTGGCAAAGAATACATTAATTAAAGAAAAAGCTCTGATCGGAGGATTTTAGCTCTTTAACATGACAGCATGTGAAAGCTTGTTACCAGTGCAAGAGAAAAAAGAAAAATGTTTAAGCTAAATGACCAGCAGGCAAATATCCTAGATGGTTTTGTTTAGTAAATCAAGAGAAGCAGAAATCACGATTAAGATATGATTCATTGTGCAGTAAAATGTTTAAAATAACTTAAACAAATTATAAGCATATATATAAAGTTCTTTAATAGAGAACAGATGCTGAAGGTTGTTGGTGCTGTGCTCATTTTCATTCTTAGAGTTTAGGCCTTCGATCGAAAATGTTGTGGTTTTTGAAATCCCCAGAGCTGTTATAATGAGCCGTGTCCTTTGAGTTGTTAGCACATCATATACAGTACTTGAATTCTCGTTTTAATTTGTCATAGTTAAGACAGAGCTAGGATACAGATTGTGCATAGTATTTGAATTTGATGACAACTGAGTAGAAAAAAACAGTAGCAAAACCCCTATAGTATCAACTGACGAACTGACAAACTTTCCACAACATTGCAATGGAAACTCTGAATTGTAAGTGAGAAGCATGTCAGCACACGAGTCGCATCTGAGCCGTGTGTCATCAAAGAACAGTTGAGTTCAAACTAACATAAGTCAAGCATCCTCTGATGCTCAGCCAGACCAGTGCACAGCGTGTCATTACAGCAAGTCACAGACCTATTTCACTTTTGGGCAGTTTAAGGATGTCGTGGCCCTTAATGACAAGGTACCTGTCCCGTTCTGTGAATCCTTGATCAGTATACTGCTCCTGTCTCAGCTGGGGCTTTCATGTTTGTTTACCACTTAGCAACGTGTTATGGCTTTATCTGAGCCCCTCCCACAAAGCCAAAGATCTTCAGTGCCTATGACAGGTTCAAACACAAGCTCCTGTTGTGGTGAATATACAACGCCAAGTGTCGGATTGATCTCCTCATTTGAGGACCTGGAGTCCATCCACTCATGTTACACTTTGATCCTGTAATTGTTCAAATTACACTGTTTTGGCTTTTTCAGCTAACGTGCAAACGCTACACCCGTGATAATGCCGTAAATAGGAGTAGTTAGTAAAGGAGGGTCTGTGCTTTGAGCTAATTTAAGCTTATTTTGGATCAAATATGCTGGTTTGGATCTAGCCTCAACAAGCCTCTTAACTAGCTAAACCTGTGAGAATACCTCGGTAAACATGACCAACGGGCAAATATCACAGACGATTATGCTTAATACATTGAGAAACCATGATCGCGACTGAAATATGACTCACAATGCAGCATCTGAGCTCAACCAACTCTGAACTGACTTGAGCCGAATAATGGCAGTATTGTCTTTGAAAACTGCGTTACAGCAGAGTCTCCAATTTAGTCTCTACAATTGTATGAAAACACTACAAAAATAAAGGTGACTTTACTTGAGCTATAAACCAGCAGTTAACCACCATGACCAGGCATGGACTAGCATGAATCCTACTCTAAACTAGTTTGTTCATTAGAGATGTGTAGCATTCACTTATACATTTGGCACTGTACCTGTGGATTTTTTGACAATTCTAGTGTCAATTCTCCCCCCGCCCCATTAAATTAAATAAACAAGATATTCAAATAGAATTTTAAGTAGTAAAAATATTTCACAATATTACTGCTTTTGCTGTATTTTGGATCAAATAAATGCATGCTTTGTGAGCAACACTTTTGACTAGTAGTGTCGTTCTTAATTTTACATCACATCAAGGAATATGGTCAAGCAATATGTTCTTTATAAATACTACTGCTAGTTAATAGTGAGAATTGCTCATTCAGATAAAGTATTGCTGTAATCGCTACAGTAAGCACAGTTTGCACATGCAGAACAAAGTCAGCTGCTCACCTCCTGTGTTCCTCGGCAGGTCTCTGGCGATGGGACACCAGTACACTTCACTGGGTACTCAGCCCATCCTGTGCAGCTCAATCCCAGGTCTGGTACCCAAACAGCTCCGCTTCTGCCGGAACTATCTGGAAATCATGCCCAGCGTGGCAGAGGGGGTGAAAATCGGCATCCAGGAGTGTCAGCATCAGTTCAGAGGTCGCAGATGGAACTGCACAACTATTAATGACAACCTGGCCATCTTTGGACCCGTGCTGGATAAAGGTAGGCCTAGAGAATCAATAGGAAATAACAGAGTCATTGTATAATAAAGGGTATATTTTATGTAACATTCCCCTGCACCACAAAACTAGTCATAAGTGTTCACATCATCTGAAAGCTGAATAAAACAAGCTTTTAATGTTAGGAGAGGAGAACATTTGGGAGGAAATTTACTAAATATCTTCTCAGAACATGATCTTTACTCAATATCCTAATGATTTTTTGGCATAAAATAATTTTTTTGACCCATACAGTGTATTTTTGTCTATTGCTACAAATATACCCCAGCGATTTAAAACTGGTTTTGTGCTCCAGGGTCATATTTTATTCAGAAAAACCCATTAAGGTAATACATATTATAATCTCACACATAGTTGGTTTTTCCGTTTGCAATGTCTGTTCTTGAACGAGTCTCGAGTTCAGAATAATCAATTTGAAGAGATTTGTATATATACATTACATTTATTTCTACAGTCTAAGTGCCTTAAAAATTGAATTTCTAAATGTACCGAAGTTTCATTGGAAGCTTGTTTTCCCTGATGTGAAATCTACTCTAAATTCTAGAATAGATTGAATGTTTGGTACAGAGGTCAAAATCTATTACCTATGCATTTGAGTTTGTAAATTTTTAAGACGGGAGAACAGGAATGTGATCTGCCTTTATCCACTCCATAACGAAAGGTACTTGAAACTCATATTTCACCCAGTGCTTCTTTGTATTCGGTGACTATGTAACATTATGACTTCTCAATTACAACAAAAGTCCCTGTTTGCACACAGCTCTGATTACTGAGATTACTCTGTTGCTCTGTGCGCATTATTTATTTGCTGCTCTCTAATCCCGCTCTCAATGGGCATTAGTCAGGTGCACTGGACTATGACAGTTTGTACAGATGTAGTGATGCACGCGAGTAAAGTGGGTGGGACGTGTTTTGTTTGTTTCTGTCAAAGGGAATCCCCACATTTCTCATTGTGTTTGTCCCGACACAGTAAAGGTAATGCTGACGTTCCTAAAAGGCATTTCAGAAGTTTCTCAGCATGTGTGTAACACGCACACATTAACAGACATACCTCACCGTGCGCTCAAACGGATTACATTGCCAGCATGTGTGTTTATCTAAGGTGAAGTTATGAATGTGTTGTTTTGCTCTTTAATCAGTTGGGATTCTTGTCTAAGGCACAAGTCTGTGCATAACACAGCACAGTTTAGGGTTATGTAGATTTAACAACGTGAGGTGGTATTTTCAGCAGAAACTGTTGCTTGACTAGATTGCTTTATTACAGAAATTAATATTTTGCTAAGGTAAGCAGCGTTATTGCTTTTGTTCGTATTAATCAACTGTAACTTGACAAGATACCTACAATTTCAGTGGCATTTGTCTGAGGGGTTAACATTTTTGGTCAAGCTTTAGTTTTAACTATTCTGCTTCAAACTCTACAAAATGTACTGCTTTTTAATAGTGAGTAGAACAAGACACTAATATTTGCTAATATGGACCACAAAACCAGTCATATGGGTCTTTTTTTCAAGATTTTGATTAATACATGATCTAAAAGATGAATAAATAAGTTTTCCATTGATGTATGGTTTGTTAGGAGATGGCAATATTTGACAGAGATAAAACTATGTGAAAATCTGGAATTTGAGGGTGCAAAAAAAATGTCATGTTGAGAAAATCACCTTTAAAATGGTGCAAATGAAGTTCTCAGCAATGCATATTACTAATCAAAAATTAAGTTTTACTATAGTTACGGTAGGATATTTACAAGGTATCTACATAGAACATGATCTTTACTTAATATTTTAATGATTTTTGGCATAAAAGAAAATTCATGCATTTTTTGGCTATATTATACCAAATATAACTACTTAAGACTTTTGTGGTCCAGGGTCACATATGTACAAATAAACAACACTAGTTAATAGTGAAAGTTAATTTTTCTAAAAAAAAAAAGGATACTGCAAACACTGAACACTCATAAATTAACATGTAGTTCCTTATTACAAAAATATAAAAAAAATTGTATAAATCAAAACAAAGTACAGTATGGGTGTGTGTAATTTACTCTGTAGAGCTAAACATCCAAATTTTGTCAAGTTATATTTACCACAG
>JAUCMU010000143.1:7956425-7969968 GCA_032275025.1 Enteromius treurensis
TCTCTTACACCGTTCCTGGCTGGTGGAATGATCTTCCCATCACTATCCGAAATGCCAACTCCCTTACAACTTTCAAACGACTTCTGAAAACCCATGTCTTTCAACACTAATTGACATCATAAAGAAAAAGAAAAATTATCTTAACCCTATCCTTTCTTTCCCTTTCTGGCCTGCACTTATCTAAACATTGCCTGTTATACGGTATAATGAGCACTTCCTAAGTTGTTTTTGCCTCTTAAGGACTAATTGCCTTCTGTTTTCCCCACCTGTAAGTCCCTTTGGATAAAAGTGTCTGCTAAATGAATAAATGTAAATGTATATTTGCACTCATTTCTACATTTGATAAATGAGGCCCATTGTTCTTAACGGTGGCGACTTCCCTCATCTTACCATACTACTTTAGCATGTTTAAAGAATTTATGTATATACACATAATTGTATACATACACATAATATACACATAAGTGAAAAGATGTACAAGAAACAAAAATGGCATCTAACCTCCTACTTCCCTATAATAATAGCAACCTCCAGCCAATTAGACACACCCACAGGATATATACAACACACACAAGAGAGCAGTCTATCATAGACACATAACATGAACTCATAACACTTAATGTAGATATCTCAAGTGTCCTTTAAGTTACGGGAGTCTCCCGTATATTGATAATGGCTCCTTGATGCCCATGAATTGGATAAAATATCATGGAATTTAGACCAAGCGACCAAGAGTGCTAGACAGGAATCCTAATTGGTTTACATAGCAAAACAAGTCAATCAGCTTTCAGTGTTTTATTTCTTTTCTCGGGGACTGAAGTTATCAGTTCAATGCAGCCTACGAGATCATCAATGCAGAGGGAGAGTGCCCCGAAAAATGAAAATACAAAACCCACTTCATCTAAGATCACACTAAAGCATATCCCTGTCTGATATGGGTAAAAAATAATGACAGTGTCTTGATTTATATCACTTGCTGTGTAACTACTTAGTTAATATAAGTTTTGTTGAGGTGACCCTCTGTTGAAGCCTGTGTCTGTGTGTGTTTTCTAGTGTTGATCATGGAGGAGAATCCAGGATTGCAGCAGGACTGAAGAAATGTACGTGTACACACACAAACACATGTTGGTTTTTGTGATTCATGGGGATTCTCCATAGGTGTAATGGTTTTTATACTGTACAAACTGTATGTGGTATTGCCCTACACCTAAACCTACCCCTTAAAGGAAACTGTGTGCATTTTTTAGATTTAAAAAAAAAAAAAAAAAAAAGCCCACACCATTTAGTATGTTTTTAAGCCTTTCGAATTAAAGGGACACTGAAAATGTCCTCATAAATCACCTTCATATTGTAATACCTATGTCATACCCATGTCATTATACAAATTTGTGTCCTCATAAACCAAATAAACCCGTACACACACACAAACACATAAGTGTAATAATAAATGAATGGGATGTTCCGGTGTGCTGCTAGAAGAAAAGAGAAGTACAATGATTAATCAAATCATAATTTTATATGATATCTCTCTTTTTTATTATTAATTCTGGAAAAGGAAAAAGACATATTTAAAACTAAAAACAGCAACATTAGAATAATGCATAAAAGGATAGAACAGTGACACCCCAATGACTCTTGCTCCCGATCCATTAAGATAAAAAAAAAACTGATTCTCAAACCTCAAGATTAAGCTTCTCAAACAATGTTATACAGTACATACATCTTATAGATTTAAAAAGACTTTTCTATAACTTACTTTCTTCAAACAAGAAAAACAAAACAAAAAAAAACAATCTTAATAAAAAGAGCTGAATCTGAATGCGTTGGGATGGAGCCTCTGGGTAACTCAGGCCCCATCCCAAAACAACATCCTCCCCTCCTGTTCGCACACACAGAGCCTCCTCACATCCAGTCCGCTGGCTCCAAGTCAGAATTGCTTCGGCCCTCCAAACACTTGTGTCTTACAGGAGGTAAACGCGCACCAACAGTCCACACAAAAACCTCCCCTCTGCGGCATCAACAGTAGCCTGTATTGTGTGAGACCTGGCTCGGTCTGAACAGCCAAAGTCCACCGCCTCCTCCTCCAATCAACATCTGAGCGCTGACAAATGGCAGTGGGTGGCCATTGCAACTCTAACACCTGTCATCTTTGGTTAGAATGGAGAACTAACAAGCCCCTTTGTATCCAACCATGGATTACATACTACACGATGAAACATGGAATCAGATTGGCTGAAATCAGGTTTCAGATATTATGTACAAGCCAGTGTTTTCGGAATACAGAATCACTTTGTGCATTAGTGGGAGTCAGTTTAACCAGAGAACATCTCAAGTGGAGTGGATGGATAAATGTTAACAAGAAAATAAAAATGAACAGATGAAATCAGAACCCTCTTCAAGCAAAGACCTACCCAGACAAGACACTGAAAGGAATTAATCAAATTAAACGCATTGTTATATGGAATCTAGAATGAAAGTGCTGCCTACGGCATTAAAAGGGCAGGAGTGAATCATGGCAGAAAGAGGAAGAGATGTCTAATCTCACTGAAAAGGCATGGTAGTCTTTGATGCATCGGAAAACCACAAAAGGTTGCAGGGTTCTGCCCTTTAATTTCATTGAGGCCATTCAACCGAGATCTATAGCAGCAAGTTCCCTCGTTAATTCACAGTTGAAAAGCTTAGTTTAAAAGAAAGTCACCTCTGAATGATTTTGAACTCACTGCTAGTGTTTTTCAAAGCTTTTACAATCTTCCTAAACAGAACACAACTTGATAACTTGAAGAGTCATAGTTGCGTCCGGATCAAATCAGACAAACTCCCTTTGAAGACAAGCAGCTCGACTAGAGACACAAATAGGTTTCCGATGACCTCACTGTTGTGCGTTTATTGCTAGTTCTAATCTTTAACCTACGGATTAAACCATGTGGCGCGAACTAGAAATCTGAAGTTGAATTAAAAAAAGGAAATTCTTTATTATCATTAAAAAGAGACTTTAAATGGTGTGCTCTGCTTTGAAACAATTTGCTTAAACATAACCAACAAAGAGACAGCAAGAGGGTAAATATGCATGATTATAGCTCGAGCTAATGCCAACAAGAGAGGAGTAACATTTCCTTAGTAGAAACATAGTTGACGTCAGGCTAAAACGAGAAAAACTGGTTGCGTGTTGTGTGCCACAGGATTCAGAAGTGCTGAATTCGGTTTCTACCTCTGACTGCTACCTGCGTTGTGTGAATTGTTTGTTCTTACACAATTCGACCATTTAGCAACCCAAAACCCGTTCAAAACTACTTGACAATGAATGTGGAAATGCTACACTGAAGATCTGGCTTTGGGAAAGTCCCGACAAGATAATAAAATCCTTGATCTTACTACTGGCCCAACAATTTAGAAACATGAGGTATGGATCTGGACGTGAATGTACTCCGTATCGTGTCATCCCAAATGTGATGGTTTCATTGAAATATGATGATGAGCGAGCAGCCCTACCCGTTTCTTTTGCCTCAGGGTGCTATGAACACCCTTACATGCTGAGAAGAAAGGAAAGAACAAAAGCCACAGTCCCAGGATTGGAGCTTTCCCTGCCTGGAGCAGTGTAGATTATCAGGTGTCATCTTATCCCAAGCTCAGCTCATTGGAAGGGAACGTCAGTGCATCAGACGGACCCACTCACACCGTCCAGAGGAAGCCAAATGGTTAAACGAATGAAAGAAGATGCTGAGGTGGGCATCGTTGCGCCTGTGTGGGATGCTTAAAAAATCCTCCATCAAACAACCGGTTTATTCCATCCTGCAGGGTCAGCAAGGCTAGGAAATTTGCCAGGCTCTGACAATGAGCTATTTTAGGCTGCCTGATGAGAAGTGGGAAGTGAAGATCTCTCAGGCTGAGGCATCATGGGAACAGGTCAGAGATGCAAAGGCTCAACTGACAAATGAATTGTCAGATATTAAGAATTGTTGGAGGTACAGGACAGCGTCTGGCTTCTTTCCTTTGGACTGAAACCGGCAGAGGAATTCGTCCATCCTTTCCTGCTCCAGAGAAATTCCACTTCCATCCCCCATACGTACACACACGCACACTCACATGTACAAGGAGATGACAAACAAAGGGAGCAAAAAAAGAAAACATTTGAGAAGACAAATCTGAGCAGCGGAGCAGGTGTCAAGCTGCTCCAACAGTAACGTTGTCCATACAAAATGGCAGCCTTCATTAAGTTACTGACGAATCCATCTCGCTCGGACAGGGAGATGGTGGGATGACAAAAGGGAGACAGAGGAGAGCTTAGGCGTGTTGTGCGGCCAATTCCTGCCCGATGAAACGTCGCAGGCGTTCCAGATATTGGCTGTACAGTTCGATGTCGTTGTGTCCGGCTCCTTCCACCCACAGCGGCTCCACGGCTTTGGGGCAGCGCTCGTACAGGGCCAGGCCATGGGAGAAATCTATCACCTCGTCCTCTGTCCCATGGATGATCAACACTGGAGATGTGATCTTAGACACTTTCTCAATGCTGAAACAAACAAACACAGGGTTTTAGAAGAAATGCAGAGAACAAAATGACTTCATTAATAGACCCTAACACTAGGAAAAGCTAATTTTACACTTGACATATGATCAATGAAACACCATAAATTAATGTCAGCTCTAAATCATTTTTCAGTAGTACGATAACAGCTCAAACTGTAGCTTTCCAGTACTTTACTGTTCTAATTTATTATTTATTTATCAGTGATTTTTATGCCAAGTATTTTAAATTTCCTGTATAATTTAACAGCTGAATACAAAATCTGTAATAGAATATACACTACTACTAGTTTAGCATTTTTATGTAAGAAATTAATACTTTTATTTAGCAAGGGACCATTTAAATTGATCAAAAGTTACAGTAAAAACCATTTATAATTAGAATAAAATCCATAATAAAATGATTTCTGTAGGATAATGTCACTCTAATTTTGGTCAGCATCAAAAAAATTACATACTGACTGCAAACTTTCAAACATAATATGCAAATACAAATAAATAATAACAACAACAATTACAAATTGTTATGTAGCCAACTACAAGTGTGGTGCATGTGTTGTATGCATGTGTTCATGTTCGGGTGCCAGAAAACTAAACAGCTGCCTGCCAAATACATAGCATTTGTTCGAGAACAGTGGTGGTTTTGACTGAAGCTGTGTGGCGACCATGTGTTCTGCTACACTGGCACCGAGTGACACCGCCCACCGAGTGTAGCCAACCTCCCTCCACTATACCTCTGTCAAAGCCGACATGAAACAATGAAAATGATTGTAATGAAACTTGACGAATAATAACTCTTATTCCCTTTAATCAAGAGCTGAACGTCTAATATTAAGATTGAAAAATGCTCTGCATCTATATATTTCAGTCTGTGATAGTCAACAGACAAGGAGCTCAATATAATCTCCGGCAGCAATCCACATCACAACACACTCTGTTCGCTCTCGCCAAAACCCAAACCCAGTGAATCGCTCATAAATAGCTGCAATCTGTGCTGGCCATGACAAGGCAAATCATCAGCTCATAAACAAACCGCAATGATGATGCCCTGTCAATCCTCCAGTATAAATGGAAGCAGCACACAAATAATTGAGGACAAATAGGAGCCCAACGTTTTTTGGTACTCACTTGGGAAATGCGTCAAAGCAGTAAGTCTTCTTAGTTTCGGGGAAGGCTACCCTCATGCCAGAGGTGAGAGGGGAGTGGAGAATCACGGCCGCGCACTCGTATCGTGATGCCAGGTCTACTGTGGGCACCGTGCCAATGCTTTGTCCATACAGAATAATATTCTCTGGGCTGATGCCATATCTGTTCGAAAGAGGGGAATCACAAGCCAATTAAACGTCATATAACAAACAAATAACATGTCTCATGTCAACCTGATTTGCAGCCTATTAACATCAAAACCAGTATGAATTGCAGATTGCTGGGGGGAAAAAAATGTGCCAGAACTGAGTGCGGTGTGTGATTTTCATCAGCCTTTGAGAATATTCACAGAAAATTGTGCTCTGCTCGATTCTGGTTTGCATTACACTTAACGGTTTCTAACTGATCCTATTAAGGAACTTCTAAGAAAGGCTTATATAGGCTAAGAAACAAAAAAAGTTCAATTAAAAATATTTTAGGTTGCATAAATTTATTTCACACAAAAATCTTTAGTTCCATTTGAAATATCTTTATGCTTTCACTTGTGATCAATCTGCAGATTGTTGTCTGGATCTTACAAAAAGACGCAGCACTGTAAACCTTTAACTCAACTAGAGTTGTTTTGGTTGTGCCCTGGTATTGATTTCATGCCTCACCGTGAGCGTAGAGCCTGCCACGCTGCATCTATATCTGCATACAAATTCTTTTCCGAGGGCTTCCCTGTACTGACCCCGTAGCCGGAGTAATCATAAGAGAATATGTTACAGTTGATGCGAGTGCCCAGGCCTATATAGAAGCTGCTCATCTGTCCTAGATCCACTGCGTTACCATGGGAGAACAGGACAGTAAACCTGAGGAGAGAGACAGACAAAAGGGAACGATGGGATTTGTAGTACAAAGTCACTCTCGTATGCTCATTACACTATTTCAAGGTCTGACTCAACATCTAAGTCAAGACGAATCCACAAAGAGACTTAATAACCTGTAATTTCACTCGCTGAATCACTGGGCATGTAGGCACATTTGCAGTGAGCCTGGGCTCGATACGCCATGGGGAACAGTTTCATAACTAACACGGGTGTGTGCGTGTGTGTACAATCATATAATACCAGAGTTTCCAAATCCAAAGGCAAAAAAACAAACAAAAAACATGGCTGTATGTCAAACTATTATTTTAGTATCGCTTCTTATATAGCATTACTAAAATAATAATAGTATTATTTTAAAATTTGTGTGTTTTCGGTTTCATTTTAATTGTAGTTTTAGTAATTTATGAAGTACTTCTGTGCTCTTCTAATATTTCTATTTAGCATTAATTATATTCTGGTTCTCAGCAAATAATTATATTTTATACTGTGTAAGCTTTATTTAGTAATTTTAGTTAACAGCAATAAAAATATGATAAAAGCCAGACTTCCAAAAACATATTAACAGGTACTTGGTGTAGTGAAGACATTGACAGTATATACCATAATAAGAAGAACTGTAACCATCCTATGAAAATTGAAGAGGAAATAAAGCAACAAAGGAGCAAGTGAGAATAACAGTGGGAATAAAGTGGCGCGTGATAAAGAAAGAATGTGTCCAGGAAGGAGTGGCTTCTGGGTAAAGATAGCAGACAAACTCAAAGAGGGAAGCAGGAAATGGGACAAAGGAAAATTGAAAAATAATGAAGCAATGTAAATGACCCATGGGAGGAAAAGGGGGGGGTCCATCTGTGGAAACGTGACATTTTGAGTTTTGTTTAAAAAAAGAAAGAAAGAATAACAATAATAATAATTAAAAAAAAGAAATCACAACTCATCCAAAAAGACATTCATCCTACCTGGCAGAGGGGGCACAACGGATATACATGCAGCCCACTCTGTTCCCCCTACTAGATCGAGTCAGAAACACTTCCGTGGCATCCAGTTCCCGTTGGGAATACTGGAATTCTGCCCGCTCTGTGAGTTGGAGCTTCCAGCGTCCCTCTCCTGGAGCATTCCCTCCCCCTACCGAACTCCCGCCACCGCCACCTCCTCCCCGGGACCGGAGGCCTGTCGTCCCCGTGGGTCCAGCCGGTACTGGCCCAACCTCCAGATCGGGCAGGAGGGCATAGGTAGGTTCAGGGGGAAGGAAGGCAAGCTTGGCAGCAATACGGCTGGGGCAGGGGGGGCAACAGAACAGGCAACACAACTCACTCACAGAAAGGCCATTCATTTTCAGCTGAAAGAGAGATGACAGGAGATTGTGGTCAATACATGCAACACAAAACATTTAACATTATGCAGTTCGCTACTTACATAACTTCGGTTTGTACTACTCTGAAGTATATAGTATATTATATTTGGAGTAATAATAATAAATTACATATTATTATTATTATTATTAACTGACACCGCTGGTCATGTGATCTCAACATGGCAGCACCCTCTACACTATGGCCCTCTCAGCACAGAATAAAAGAGTATTTCTAGAATACTAATATGATCTCATGAGAATGCACATAATTTTAAAGACATTTCAGATTTTTCTTTCTGTTAAAGATTAAAAATATAAATAATAACTCATTTAACATCTAATCTACAGAGCAATCGTTTTAAAAATTTTACATTCAAGCTCCTTTTCAAAAACAGAAATAAGACAGAGTTTATACAATGTATAGCTAGATAGCACAAGCAACAACTAAAGCTTAAACAAGTAAAAAGCTCCAACAGTAAACAAATGGTTAATAAGTAATACCCAGGTAGAATTAACTCAGGCATCCAGTAAACCTATCTCCCAGCTATACTGCCCTCCCAGCTTAAAACTGATAGTCTATCTGCTATTTGACACTGTATAGACTACAAATATAAATAATATATATTGCCGTTTTAAGAGGCTCCAATAAAATATCCATCAGTCCCAACAGAACCGCTCACCGCTAACTCAACAATTACACTTCATTTCAGCTGCAAACGAACACTATATTGCTAACAAAGACATGAATGTATATATTTGTCCACATACGTGTCCTTCTCTTGACCACAGCCTGCCAAAGCCGGATTTCTTTATATTTTCACACCTCTGTCGCTAAGTAGCAAGCTCGTAGTGAGGGGGTAGGGGGGAGTTAGCCAGCTAGCCAGTCAGCTACGACTCCTCTCAGACAACAAATAAAGGCCTGGACGCCGCTGAGGACATGTCTCATCCGGAAATAAAAATCCGAGCCCTCCAGGAATAAACTCGATTTCTTATTTATCGTTGCGAGTTGACTCCCGGCTACCGTCCTGGCATGTAATAATCTGCTGGTATAGGCTAATAGAGCTCTGTGTTTTTTCCACTCCAGTCAAAGACGTTTGTTAGCCTTTCCACTCTTCTTCTCTTCATTGCGTCTGGCTTGAAGTAGGAGGCGCTGTAGAGGTGTGCTTAAACATGGATTAAAAACCTGTTGGTTTGGTTGATTTTTAACAAAATTATCTATATAAAAAGAGAAATTATTATTTATAGATGATCTTTACAAAATAGCCTTTATAAAATAACAAAATAAACTCATTTTAACATGTATCGTTTAAATAAAAATATATACAATTATTTCCGGTCTTAATTCAAAAGATCATGTTAGCTTGCATGTTATGTTACATAAAGCAAGCCACGAAAATGAATATATTTGTATTTACACAAATAATAATCAATAGATTAACGTTTAACATGCTGTCTCTCAATTTTTTTTACACTTGTACAATCATAAAACCCTTCAAAATCGAATGTATATTTACAAAAAGAACATCCTAACGTAGTTAGCAAAATGTTTATCTTTGCTTTTAAAAATAAAAAAATTACAGACCTTTTTGAAAGATATCTGAAAGCACGTTATCGAGAGGCATGTAACCAATCAGATGGTCCGCTAAGTCGCACGTGACTCGACGAGTCCTCAGTGCGGAAATCGAGCAAAGTGGATTACATTCTTCCTTTTAAAACGTCCTCGCTATTCACTGGACCGCATCCGGAAATTACGCTGACGAGACATCGAGGGAGGAGCATCCCAGGAACCTCTGTCAGATCTGCTGGCACAGCAATGTAAAAAATCTGCCAGACAGCTGATGGTTACGGCCATGCAAGAGACATCAACCAAATACTCTTATTTTAATAAAGTTGTTTATGTGCATTGCATAACTTTTCTCAGCATGTTTATGAATGCATAATTTACTAAGGTCGCTACAAACGATCAAAAAAGTAGCTTTTGTAGCGTGTTTAATAATTAAAAAAAAAGGTGTTTTAGTAAGAAAGGGTGGAGATGCTGCTGAAAATTTCAGATGAAGGAAAAAACTCATCCAACATCTTGGATAGCATGAGGGTGAGTACATTTTCAGATTTTTTTTTTTAACATCCATTAAATATTTAAATTGTTTTTTCCCCCAAGGTGCTTTATAGTGCAATCTTTATTTTTATGGGAATCAGTGTTTATTAAGCTTTTGGATCCAAGGTCCCTTCTCAAAAGTTGTCCCATCTGAGCTGATATGTACCCCTGGTATATCTATTTAATAAAAAATAAGCTTAAAGTATGGTAATTAAATGTTGCTGTTGTTTAAAAAAAAAAAAAAATCTCCTAAAATTGTATTCAAGTCAAAACAACACTTTGATCATTTTAAGATTTACTGGGCCCTCCAGATGAGGGCCACTGGGCAAATATATCCCCCAAATAAAAGAACCACACAAGACATTGTGTAAATTTAAAATAAACTTTGTGATTTTATTGGTTTTATACTTACTCATACACATCATACAATCCTAAATTTAAAAAGAAAACAAAAAGGTATCTGGTGGTGTCTCTGGGGGACTGGGCACGCTGCTAAATTAATTGATGAATGCTGGTTAACGTATTGCCAAACACGCCTGAGCTGAAACTCACATCACCCATCCGAATGTTCTGATGAACTACTGGGAGAATAAGCAATCAATCTCGACACCTTCACAAAAATCAAGGAAATTCTTCTTTTACATGTAAGGAAGAAGTCACTTCTCTATTTTGCTCAATAACATGCAATGAAGGCGGTTAATCATTGCTGCCATTGAAGGGATAACGCACTGGCATACAGTGCCAACGGTCTGACAAGACACTGAAGGCAACAACAGAGGTGACCGATTCATAGTCAAGCGGTTGACTACATTCACAGTTTTGTGCCCACCACACTACAACAATCTCACCAGGAACTGGAGTCTACCATTCTCATACACTGTATGTATCCCTACACTCAAACCCTAGAAAGGTACGATTATCCTCCAGCAAGCGTGAGATCCAAACCCTCATTAAAAGGCTGTCAGGATGCCGGCTCAGCCAAGCATGGCGTGTACACATGCCAGCTCACTGAGCCACTTACACCTGCCTTTCACAAAAGCCCTCTTGAGCTGGCAGCCCCACTGAGGCTAATGCTGCAATCAAAGACAGTGCTAATTAAAGCACAGGTTATTTTCTTAATAAAGCAGCAAGGTCATTACCGGGACTTCAAATCGGATACATCCACCAAAGTTCTTTCAAGTCAAGGGACTGTATAAGAATCAAGGAAAAATGTGCACATCAAGAGACATTATGAGGGAAGATTGCAGGACAACATTAACGATAAATACAAAACGGTTGTTTCAGCCCTTTTACAAAAAAAAAAAAAAAAAAACACCCCACCACAACCAGCACAGAGACACAATATTTCACTCAATGAATGACAGAACACCACAGCGCACATTTCTCTGTACGTACGGTAGTTAATAAACACTACATACACACAAAACATGTTTTTTCCTGTTGTACCTTTCCTGTTCTTTCTAAAACCTTAAACATTCTATTTTAGAATGGCAGCCAAATAGTATTTACATTAGAATCCTGTTCAATTGGAAAGCAGTCTTTATTCGCCCATGCAATAGGACGTTTGTTTTACATTCGCATTGCAGTGTTAAGCATGCAACGTTTATCTGTTGGGGAAGTCTGTGTGTGTGTGCGCATCTTCCACTATGAGCTGTATTAATTGTAAATACATGTTTTTGAAACGAAAAGGCGTCGCCTAATAAACAAATTAGTAGCCGGTTCCATTAGCATCATTCATTGGTCTGCTGGTGGTTAACGAATACCTTGCTCTCGGGCAAAGGTCAGAAAAGTTCATCGCTGGCGTGCATTAGCAATAATGGGCCTGCTAGGTTCCGTAAAGCACCGTGGATACTACACTAACACTAACTTTTGTTGGGTTTGTGCGAAGAAACTGAAGAATGATCTTGTGCTTTGATTCTGAAAAGCCTAATCTAGTCTGACTCAACTCCATCAGGAAAAAAATAAAATAAAATAAAAAAAAATAAAAAATAAATGCATATGTAAATAGACAGAAATATCATCAAGGGATATTCTACTGGATTTTTTTTGGACACATGCTTCCAATCCTCCAGTACCAACCAACCAAATGATAATACAAAATAAATAGAATGCAATCACACAATTCAAGCTACGTACAATATATTAATATAGATCTTCTGATGCCATACACTCATTAAAACATAAAAGAAAAAGAAAACAAAAACCCTCAGTCACTCGTTTATGTCAAGGCTCTTGCTACACCCCACCCACCCCCCTTCAAACCCTATCTGATAACTATTCATGCACCCAACATTAGCATGATAAGTCAATATATAAAAGAGAATTTTTTTTAAATGCACAGGCTGGGATTTGACATTTTGGGGATAAATCATCAGAATAAAGAAAAAAAAAAAAAGAATAGCACAGTAAAAGAATTTTACATGGGTAAATGTGGGAGTAGTCATTAAAATCTATATTCTTCAATGTTTTGCAATATCAGAGAAATTCCCTCTCGATATCCAACCCCACCCACCCTCTTCCAATCGAACTCCTAAACCCCCATCTCAGGGCTCCTATAAAAAAATAATGTTAATATCCCCCCGGTGCACATGGATGCCCACCTGACAACCAATCCCTCTTCTCCCTGGCTCTCTAGGGAAAAAAAATAAACTAAACAAAAAACAACACACTCACACATCTTTCAACCTGTTACACATTCACTCACACACACCTCTACACCGGCCTTCTGGGAGAGACAGGGAGATGATAGTTTAGGGAGTGGCCAAGCAGGGGCTGTACCCTACAACCCCACCCACCTTATCCTACAATGAAGACATGAACCCAGTTTAGAATGGTGTTATTCAGCGCCATGGTTTCAAAACTTGCAGGTCAAACAATTTTTTGCTCATTTAGCTGTCAGTCCTCATAACTTCTGAATCTTCTCAGCTACCACGATGGGGTTCTCCTTGCGAATGCGGGCGGCAGCGGCTCCTCGGTAGTCGTAGGGACAGTCATGTTTGTCAGAATAACGGTGGACAGCGCAAAACAGGTTACCACAGCGACAGTCAAAGCCTACAGACACAAAGGAAAATCAAGTCTTTCAATCGGTCATGTTTCAACATTAAGGTCTCTAAAGAATAAGCAGGATACCAGCAGGACCATGTGAAATGCAGCAGTAACTTGCTACATATACAAACTATGGCGAACGAACTCAAATTGACAAACTACAGTTTAAAAGTTTGCTTAAAAAAACATTAAATAAATGGTTGAAATTTTTTATTTTTGTATATTTTGAAATGTAAGTTATTCCTTTGATGCCAAACCTGGATTTTCAGCATCATTACTCCAATCTGCAATGTCACAGGATCCTTCAGAAATCGTTCTAATTTGATGATTTGATGATTTGGTGCTCAAGAAAAATTTTGTATTATTATCAATGCATTTGCATGTAGGGAAATCGTATGCGTGAAAGAAATTGGAATAAGACTACACAAAAAAAAAAAAAATTTGATCTGAAACAACTACAATGAGATTGCCTGCTGACTCTCTCAACTAAGCAGGAAAATAAACAGCTTTGTAGAA
>JAUCMU010000143.1:7972281-7999909 GCA_032275025.1 Enteromius treurensis
GCCATCTCCACATCATTGCATTCAGTTTTTATTCACAATTTGTTTAGTGTCCCAACTTTTTTGGAATCTGGTTTGTACCTAAAAACATAATTTTTTTAAATCTATGAAACAGAAACTTTTTTCACAGATATTTTCCATTAAACCTTGATTCAACTGACAATCCAGCTCCAAAAAAAGGCCTATAAATACACCAAAAACGTTATACATGTGCTAAATTAGAAGTTTTCTGAAACCACATTATAGGTTCTATGGGAGTCATTATTAGACATTTGTTGTGCTTTTTTGTCCTTTCTGTGGTCTGAGACCCTATGGTCACTGTGAGCTATTGTTGTATGGAAAATATTCATGTGAAGACGTGAGAACAATTTTTGTGTTCCTCTGTAGAAATAAATAGAATACAGGTTTGGAATGATATGAGGGGTGAATAAGCACAAATTTTATTGTTGAGCAAAACTATTTGTTTTACACTGTAGGTTTGTCCAACAAAAAGAGCACTGAGCAGCATTAATAAGCAATATGTAACTGTTATAGTGTTAGGGTTTGGTTTAGTTGCTTATAAGTAGGCATAATTTAACATTAGTAAGTACTATAAACACATGAAAGGTGTAACAAGGACACTTTAAAATTATGTGTGACCAACTTAAACACGTTAAAATGATAAATATATAATCCCTGGCTTATAGCACATGCCAAATAATATTAAAATGTAACTAACGTTAAGTGCATTATATTTAATATCTTTTGTGCACTTTACTTTGCTTAAAAGATTTTAAATTAATATCATATTTATTTACTCTTGACATGGCTTGCATAGTTTTATTTTACAAAGACAGAAGTTAAGACAAAGTTTGTCAATACTAAAGGTGAAACGGTTTAATGTTGTTGAATTCAGTTTGCAAAACTCAACTTTAAACCCTTTGACTTATTTGTTGGTGACCCTGCCACAGGCTGACAATATGCTGCACGAAAACAAAAGTCCCTTTGTTTGTTCGCGTTTTGTTTCTCGAACAAGCAAAGAAAGATCCAGGTTAACGTTACTGAAACCTTAACAGCCTGCTAAACAAATGACGATTTACAATCCGACAACAGTTGCGCTTCAACTCGAATAAATTACAGCAAGTACGTGTTTAATGTTGAAATAGTAGTTCACCTAAACCATCTGAAAGGCATCTTACCGAATTAACGGGGGAATAAACTAGGTTATTCTGGAGCATGTCCAGGAAAAATCAGCTGAGAGCGGCTCCGCGATTAAAAAAACATGTTGTCTTTGACCCGAGGACCGCGACAAACAAACAAATCGACTTGGTGTCAGCGTCAAAACGACATCGAAAGATAATATTTTCCTTCGAAAGTAGTCAATATTACGCACACATGACCGTGTTAAAATCGCTGACCAGATAAAAGTCGTTTTGTTTGCGATATTCATCTAGCCAGGCTAACGCGGTAGCTCAGCTAACGGCTAGCTGACGTGATGGCACGCACACAAAACGGACAGCTGGGACCTCGAGACCGTTCCAAGGACACTTGCGATGGCTTAAAACCCCCGTCCGCTCAAATATTTACCCGTATTTCCGAGTGATTGAGAAGCAATCGACGACCTTGATCCACAGAAACTGACAGAGTAGGTTCCTGCTATGCGTGTGCGGCCTGCTCCTCTCGACGTCATCCGAAACAACGGGCGTGACGTCACCAGTAGCGCAACAATTCATTTTTTGGCCACCATCGAAACCTCATCACACTTCCCCCAGTCCAGTTCAGTTCACACCAGCAATGCTGCCAAGTATATATATGACATGTAGTATAATGGTTTGGTTGAAAATTCAAATATATTACGGAAGGCAAAATGCTCGTGTACAATTTCTTGGAATGTGTGGGCTTTCATTTTCAAGTTCAGTGTCAAAGTTTCCTATATCAGTTCTATTCTCTGTGAGTTATTCAACTGCATCCACATGTTGCTGTAATATTACATTCACAGTGCATGTGGCGTGAGCCTATTTGTGCTTGTTTCATTTCTCTCTCTCTTCAGAATATTAGTGTTTAATTATTATTATTATTATTTTCACTCTTTCTCTTTTATCACTCCATAAATCAGAAAATTTTGTCAGCAGCAAGAATAAAAATATGTTTATGTTTTAGGGAATAAATCACAGCGAATTAGAAGAACCTTCAGAATATAGACTGGAATAAAACAAGTTTTGGTCAAGTTGAGACTTCTAGATCACTGCATGAAAAAAAAAAAACTTATTTTGATAAAACAGCCTTTGATTAAATGCAAACAGATAAAACATAAATAAATTAAGTAAACACTTACATGTGTAGTTTTTAAATGTTTTCTTTTACAGTAGTCTTAAAGAAGACATTTTATGGAGGCGGGGAAAAACAACAAAAATAACCAACGCATGAAAAAAGATTACAGACAATATTTTTGTCCTTCATTTTTGCCCAGGAAGCAAAAAACAAACGGTGGTTATGCAAGAATGATGATATGAAAATCAAGTATTACAAAACCAGTGAATTATGCATGATTTGCTTTTATTCAGAAAGTACATGTATTCAGTATTTAAGTAGAACAAACTTTTGAATGCTACACTGCATTATATCACCCCTAGAAACTTTTAATTCTCTACCTGGCACTGGTTTCAAAGCTTGGTTTAGAATACTGACATTGATGAAATGTTTATTTGCCATTTCATGTACATTATAGGCTACTGTAATATAAACAATTTAGTGTGGATATAAAGACTTCAGTTAATACTAGTTACATTTTTAAAATGAGAATAGTTACAAGATAAAACAATGTGGACCATATATTAACCTACTGCATTAAAACATCAGTTTTAAATAGTGCATGTTTTCAATCGCTTTTCTCTGCTATCTGTGGTGCGAAAGGTCCAACCAGCCAATTGAGAGGAGAGTTATTGACAAGGTACTCCACGGCTCCATCCAGAGATTGTCGAACCTGTTAAAGCATGAAAATATACATTACACTTTCTAAATGTCACAATAGAATAAAAACCGAATAGATCTCAACGTACAAAACTGCATACACCCAGATTGACTATACCTGGCCGATCTGCCGCCGTGTCTGTTCTAAGAGAATGGGTGTGAGTGTTTTGGTGCTGCTCAGTGATGCCTGGAGTTCTCCAGCTGTATGTCGAGCATTCAGAAGCTGTTCTTGCACAGTGCCTGGGAGACCCTGTACACTAGACACAACCCCGGAACATGCCGCCTTGAGCTGATTACTCAAACCCTGTACCATCGTCAGGGCTCTCGACTCCAGCTCCTGTGAGGAGGGATCCACATGTACATACTGAGAATGTGTCTGATGGACAGTCTGCTGTAAGACGTATGAATAGTCAGATACAAATATTGTACTGTATTACAAGTAAGATACAAATGGTACCTCTTTCTTGTTTGTTGCTGTCTCTACCTCTGTCTCAGCTGATATTTTCTCCTGCAGTTCTTTGGGCTGCCCTTCTTTCCATTCTTTCCATCTCTGCAGTAACTGCTCCGGAGCACCTCCTAGTTGCTGGTTGGCACTGGCCAAGGTAACCCGGGCACTTTCCAGCAGATCCATAGTGCTGGTCATTTGAGTCACAGCTGCATGTGTAGTGTCTCTGGCTTTGCGGGCCCTGATGAGAGACTGCTCAAGCGCCCTCTCCCGAACTTTGGCAGACAGTTTACCCAGGCGGACAAAATAGCTGGGTGTAGTAGTTGCTATGAATCCTTCATCCTCACCTGGTCTTGGTTCAGCCAGTGCAGCTGTAAGCAGAAACACAACAGTGGTGTACAATAACACATGTCTAAAGTTTGAGGTCATTCAAATATTTGTTTCTTATGCTAACCAAGACTACATTTGTTTGAATTTAAAATACCATTTTTCATTTTAATTCTGTGATTGCAAAGCAGCAGCTATTACTCCAGTCTTCAGTGTCACATGCTCCTTCAGCAATCATTCTAATATGCTGACTTGATGTTAAAAAAACATTTCTTATATTTATTACATTGTCAAAATTATACATTTTAAAAACATTTATGCTGGTTAATAATTTTGTGAAAACCATTATACAAGTTCAAAAGCTCAGCATTTATTTTAGTGTAAATGTATTTACATTTACAATATTTCAGGTCAGCGTGTTCTTAATTTTACTTCTGGTTAAACAAAGCAATAGTGGGACCTAAAAGTGAAATGTTTTCTTAACACTGCATTCCCTATTGCTTCATTTCGGCTCATTAGCTGTTGCCAGCACTGAAACAAAAAAGTCTCTCCAACAGGAATGTGCTCTTCGCCCTTTCATTGTGATCATGTGCATTCAAACGAATCCCAAGGCTAATTTCAAGAGCATTTTTGGATAGTTTTAGCCACTTTTTAAATTTAATCATTTTTAAATAATTATGTTAAATAATCAAGTTACCAGGTCATTACAAGAAACCACACTCACCAAGCTCCTTTTCACTGATTGGAAGGTTCTGATCCACCCAGTCTTCAGATTGGGTGAGGGCCTTATCTACACCAATACTGACCATCTGGCCTACACGGGTCCCCATCACAGTGTTTATGCCACCGGCCACAGCCATACGTGTCTTTTCCACACCACCCAGCACAGCCCCCATCACAGCATCTTTTGCTCCTGTTACTGACTGGTACACCATGCCCACTGTGTCAGAAACCAGCTGCAACAGAGAAACAATACTGATTCATATAGCATTTTAAAAGCTTCAACTTGCATGCAGAACAAGTCAGTCTAGACTTTACCTTGTCTGCTGGTTGTTGTAAAATTGGAAGGTTTTCTTCTACCTTCTCCAGCCCTTTAATGGCATATTCATTTACCACTGCAACTACACAAGAGAAAGAACACAAAAACAAAGTTGTTATTGGAAATCCAGTAGGAACACAAACTAAGTCTAAGATTGAGACCCTATCCTTACTTTGAGGTTCCAGACGGTCTAGTATGGGTTTGGAACCAGTTGAAGCAGCAGCACCCAGCGTGCGCACCCCGCTCTCTGCAACCTCCATTACTCCTTTCAAGAGTGGCACACTGTCTTTAGTAGAGCTGTAGGCATTATACATCGCACCACAAGCTGAACTCAACAGTGGCAGGTTGCTCACTCGGGATACCACACTCTGAAACACAAACATTAAAGATTCTTGCTGTTTACTCCTTGTTGTAATTGTAGAATGTACTTTTTACACAGATTGATGGGTTAAATTAAATGTCACTTTTTGCAGGAATTGTTTCATTACGAGTTCAACAATCAGCGTTTCATAAGTGACTTCTGTTGAGAAACCGTGAATCATGAAGCGTGTGACTAACCTGTTGTTCCGGAGTAGCCTCTGTGTCCTCAGCTGTCTTCCCGTTATCTGCCATTCTGTGGAAGATGTTATTTAATCAGAAAAACTGAACCATTTACTTCTCAGGTAACCACAGCCAGTCTAGATCCATCTCATAAACACAAACACAGGGAATTGTACACCCAAAAATGATTATTATCTTATCATTTACTCACCCTCATGCTGTCCCAAACCTATATGACTTTTTTTACTTATGGTGGTAACAAAACAGTTGATGTTATAGATTTCCATAATCCTAATCCCATTATCCATATAACAGAAATCAATACTGTCAATGTTTGGTTACTAACATTCTTCTTATGTGCTCAAAAGAAGAAATAAACTCATACAGGTTTGGTACAATGTGAGGCAAATGATGACAGATTTTCCTTTTTTGGGTGATATACTTTTAAAACGTACAGCCTGGTCAGAAATAAATCAAAGGAGAAAATTATGACTAAATATACTAAATATAGAAAACTATTCCTTTAACTCCTAATAGTCCTAATCCTACAGTCTAATTGGCCAACTGATGTTGCTTCATGACAAAGAAGGAACATGTCCTAAAAAAAGGTTTTAAAACTTAATGCAATTTAATAAACTCATATTATGAAATAACTAATATATAAATTATAACTTATATGATGTCATAATATTTAATTATAATAAAACCTTTATCTTTCAGCTTTGGAACTTTACACGTTATGTGAATAATATAAATGTTGTAATCTAGTAATAAGGAAGGAACGGTAAAGGTAACCTCCCTTAAGATTGGCAAACCAGGAGCATTAATAGCACAGCCTATAAAATGTATTTTATGACACAAATGTTCAGATAACTTAGAAGAAATTAATTTTTCGCTGACAAATTAAAAACATATTTGCCACATTTCAAAGAAGTGGGCGTTAGTATAGTAAGCTCATTCGATATAGTGACAAATCAAGAGAGTTGAAAGAGCGTCAACTTTCACCCACTTCCTGAAGAATTTTATTGTTGCGCCATTCCGTGTGGAAACTGTCAGATAGGCGAGACCGAAACGATAGACAAGCGACTTTAACAGTAGCCTATATTCTTATTCTGATACTATATTACAAAATTGATACCTTTTTTTGTTTCTGAGTCGCGGCTTTTTGGAGTGCGCTTGGGGGGAAAAAACAACAAAAAACACTTTCATCCGACTGGATACGAAACTCGATCCTATGCTCGCGCGCTTTGAAAAGGATAAAAGCCTACTGACATCACATGAATTAACCGATGATGATGCCATCCCGCATTTTCATTCGCTTTCCCATTCCCTCAGACACTCTGTCACATAAACTGACCTGTTACTGATCCGCCGTCCTTCACTGACCCGCTTTCAGTAGATGTGTGGATCCAATGCTGTCCAAGAGCCTGTGTCAACTTGATGCAATAAAAGTGCAAAGTTAGGCGGAGTTCTTTGAAACAAACCAATCAGCCTTACTGAAACCTCTTATTATGAAACGACCGTCAATTATTGGTAACTGCTTCTAAATGTTTGCCTTTTTAGCATTAAACCATGATTTCCTTTGAGCCTTAGAAAGTGTTCTCATCTTAATTTTTATCACCGTTTTTACTAATACAAAAGCAAATTGTTTTATTGTCTTTCTTCCCGAAAATACCTTTAAGTAGCTATTACTGTAAAAAACCTCTAGTAGGCCTATAGGTTAAAATTGTCTTAAAAAGAGAACAAAATATAATTATATATACTAGGTAGGCTATAACAGCATTTCATGTGTATCCTGTTAGTGATCTACTTATTATCAACATTTTGAACCTTTATACCAGATTTATCAGGGTGCTGATAAGGACTCTGGCATTTTTTCAGTTATCATTATCATGAACCTTTTGAGTTTACCTGAGGTGAAAGAAGCAGTATGCTATTGAATATGACCAAACATCTATGGAGATCTTGGGAATCCAAGCGGGTTCCTCATGTAAATGGTGCTTACAACTCTGATAACAACCAAACAAGATAAGATATAGGCTCTTATGTAGATTTGAAATCAGTGGTAAAAAAGCTGCCTCTACACTTCTACTAATCATGAAATGATGGCAATGAGTAATTTATTGGTGACATGTACATTTGTCGAAGCATCCACCATGAGTATTTGAGTAATCTGTACAAAAGGACAATGTCGTATTAACTTGCAACATGTACTATTGTAGATTTTCATTAGTATATTAAAACAGACTTTCTTCTATTTCCATATTCAGTCATTTTCAGATCAACTTTGTCAATTATTATGGTCTTTTAAGTGTGATGCAAGTCAATTTCAGTCAACAACCACAGTACTTTCGGACAGTCTCCATTTAATTCATGAAAAGTAATATTCAAATTACCAAACATCATAATGATAATAATTTATTCGCCGACTCTCTGTACAATTCTTTGGTAGTGGAGAAATATTTAAAATAAAGAGTGGAGAAAATTCACAAGTGCTGAATAAATTTGAATTAGGACAAATGAATCAAAATACAAACACTGCAGCCCCCCACTACTGTTAAAACACTACATTTTGAACTTGTTGAAAAACTGTTAGTGTCATCAAAGTCTTACGTGCTCAATGTAACAAACATAAGTTTAGTGTGAGAGAACAAAAGGCAAAAAAGGGCATGTTTGGCATATTCTGTAGTACATCTGTTGGCGTTTTACGAGGAGTCAGGACCAACTAAGGATTATGACATACCAGATTAACAACTTTATGAGAATTATACAGAGAAAGAACAGGATTAGGGCAAAAAATTGAAGCTGTTTGGTGTTAAAATGCCTCAATGTAAATTTAATTTGTTTTAGTGTAAAAAACGTTTTTGTGATCTTTCATCAGGTAAAGGCTCTGGAAAACATCTTTTAGGGTGGTGGGGTGTAAAATGAGAGTGAATTATTGTGCTGATTGATGGAAATGACTGACTTGTTTTAATGCTCACTTTACAATCACACACTCATATTTCACAGCTTTTTTTTTTTTTTTTTTTACATTTTCTCTTTTAGTTTACAAAATCTTTTTAAAACTTCCAAAATCCTTTTTTCATAGATATCTTGAATACTTCACCTCTTACAAAAACATACGTATAAAAAAAGAAACAAAAAGGAAAGTATATGATTAATATAGTGATGCTTGAAGACAAAAGAGAGGAAAGCTACAAAAAGTGGACCAAGTGCTCTTTTTAGTACACATCTATTGACTCCGCCCACTCTAAAGCAAGTGCACTTTTTACAGAGGAAGGCAGCTCAATCCAGATTTCCTTATAGAAACCCATCCTATTGGTGCTGTGTGACCAACCTTAAAAGACACAACATGGATCCAATCGTGAAAGGAAACACCACAGACTTGATAAAACCAAGCAGGAACCAATCAGAATGCATTTGTTCTGCATTCGTCACACAGCTCACAATATGAGAAACACAGAAATAGAGATAAAATGCTTAGAATAGGCAGAAAAAAATAACCTCATACATCTCGTTTCATCATAGATACCTACTGTTTGTGATATCTAAAGGAAACGGTTGTACTCAATTTTGCTCTTAAATAGAATACTATGAATTCTTAGTGAGCCAGTCTAAGCACTTTAAGTCTATGGATACAATCCACATTGTCCACACAGTGCACAAGGGGAAAGGAGAAGGACACATTGATGACGACATCACAGCTACTGCAGTTCATTTTCAATACTGACAGGCGTTCCATCATTACCATTGATAAAGGCAACATGGTTTTCGTTTAACTCTTCCGGCAGCTATTTTCGTTCCCCTTTTTCTCTCTGAGGAAGTCGTGTAGGCCTCTTGGCTGGGAAGAGATGTGCTGTTATGCAAATACTGATGAGGAGCAGGAGACTTTCCTGAACTTGTGCAAAATATCCAGCAATAGGGAGGATGTCTTTTGTAGACCAGGTGGGAAGGTGGAGGCACATGCATGCATTAACATAAGTCTTTCATTTCGAAAGGCAGCATGGAAGAACATGAGATGTCTAAAGTAGTTCTGAAATGTTTCTGAAGTCCATAACCTCCCCTTGAATTAAAGGCCATTTTCTTTTTACAAAGCCTGTTCTGGTCCAAAAAAGGGTCAGAGGTCACAGTGTGACCTTGCTGAGCCTGAGGGACTGACTGGAGCGTTGCTGTGTGCGGGGTAGTGTGGAGCTGCAACGACTGCGCAGCTGAACCGGCCTCCCCTCAGAACCTCGCAGACGCAACAGGAAGTCAAAGTTTGCAGTTGTGCTCATGGCATAAAACACGTTGGCGTTGTCGGGGATGAGCAATTCTGGAGAAAGAGGGAAAAAGATTGCGCATGTGATGTTGGTATTCCACCGTAACAAACTTAAACAGATGATATATTTCAAACTGTCATGTCGTACCTCTCTCCTCAGAGATGACCTGCACCAGCTCGTAGTCAGCAGCCTGCTCACCCTCCAGGTTATGTTTGGCCATGGCCCGAGAGATCACAGCTGGAGTTTTGTCCTGACTGGTCAGCTGCATTGAGAAACAATGATGCATTTTAAATTAGTGCTATTAGAAGACACATTACAGAGACTTTTTCAAAAACCTCTAAAAATGAGGATTCTTTTTCATCTTACATTATAAAAACAATTCATAATGTGTAAGAACAAGAAGAAGTGTTAAAAAATGAATAATGAAATAATTGTCTGTTATTTTAAAAAAAGAACTCACAATTCATATTTTTTTTCTCCAATTTTAGTATAATTTTAGTCGGCTTTGACAACTAGCCGAATTAAATTTAAATGTTTTTTATTATTTTAAGTAAAGAAAATGTATTTTCCATAGTGTTAGATATAATATAAAACCCTTGCTGGTAATCTATCAGTAACTAATTATACTATATGATCAGTATATTACCAAACTATAAAAGCAGATTAATAATATTCAAGTGCATACTAACCATAATACTCTTGTAGAGGTTTCCGTTTCCCTGTTCAAGGCTTACTCTGATGATGCACGCATCCTGAGCTTGTGTGTTATAGGCAGGAGGAAAACCAGGGGATGTGGGAGACATGGGCGTCAATGAGATCGAGCGGTGGTGCATGCAGGGGGGCCCGGGCAGGGTCGGAGAGGCCAGAGATGTGGAAGCACTGGCTGTAGAAGAGGAGGTGTCCATGGAGTGCAGTGAGGTGCAGGAGGAAGAATCTGACAGCTACAGTAACCAAACAGATGTGTATTTAATACATAAATTTGATACAAAAGCATATCAATAAATTGGTCATGAATTAAGATGTTTGTACCTTCTTCAGATGAGTGTCTACAGAGTGTGTGGGTGTCATGCCTTCACTCTCTGAAGGACTAGAGTCACTGGAAGACACGCTGACCGAGTCCATGCTCTCCCCAGAGCTGCCAGTAGGAGGCGATCGAGGACTCTCTCTCACAGGAGAGCTTGTGTTTGTGGAATCGCTTCCTAAGAAGAGTCTAGTGAAGTTGGAAAGACAAAAATAGACATTAAATATGCAATATGATTAAACATTTTTGTGTCAGTACGACTGTGTTCTTATGTTATATAAAGGCTTCCTTTATTTAAACAATTTATTTCTTGCAATAAAAACTAAAACGGAAATATTTTCTATTTTCATATATTTTTAAATAATATTTTAATATTTTATTCCAGTGGTGTAAATTTTCAAACATATTTTTGTACTTAATTCTACTTAAATAATAATACTTAATTTTACTTACACTTTCATTAGTATAAATGACTTCAAAGTTAAGAGACATGGACTACTGAGTCACAGATCTGTCATTTTGATTTAATGCGGTCCTAAAAATAAAACATGAGCAATTTTAACATCAAGATTTTGGTTTTAGCTCACTCACAGGCTTAATCTCTTCACCATACTCTTGCGGGGTTTCGGTGACGTTGGGCTGTTGTCTCCCAATCCTTCAACTTCACAAGACAGAGCATAGCTGCAGGAAAATAAGAGAGAAATATTATTTTTGAAACTTCAGATTCAGATGAAAAAAATAAGCATGCAAAGGGAAAAATGTGTGTACCTCTGCTCCTCTGAGTACTGAGGCTGACTTTTAAACCAGCGCAGAAATGCGGGATCAGGGGTCAAACAGTAACTATTACATGCAGACTGCAGGAGCTTAATCTGAGCGATCACTTCAAACTCCTGCAAAGAGAGACTTTTTTCAGCATTCCCACAGATCTGAAAGCCTACAGCCATGAATAAGAGATTCAACAGATGCTTTGACTAAATAATAAAAGAATGTTGTACTTACTCTGCGCCGCTTTTCGAAATTAATCAGTCCTCCCTGTGAAGCACAGAAATATAATTTAGCCCAGATTCGCCTGATCGTTTTACTCACGAACCGTTTTATTTAAAGATCTTGTGAGTCCAGAGGAAGGTCAAATAAACCTTGGCAATGAAAACCTCAACGGTCTGGGAATGTTAGGGCAGTAATAACATCAGAGATAATTCTTTATGAGGTTTTCTTTTTGTCAGGAAATGTGTGGTTGGATGTGCAGCTGACTCACCTCCACTTGGTCAGGCAGTGCTGTATCAAGCATGGTCAAATCTGTAAGAAATGTACCCAAGTATGGAATCGTCCCCTGCATGGCACCCTGGAGACATAAAATTGAATATACTTTTTTTAGCCTTAAGGTAACATAACGTGTTAAACACAATATTTGTTTTCCTCTAAGTTTTAGTGTTGTTGTTTTATTTAGTTTTTTTACTAACTCACCATCTCTTTTTGTAACTGCAGTCTCTTGTGGGATCTTTTCTGGTGATCTTTGGCACAGCTATCCAGACTGGCAAATTTTGAGGTGCCCTCCTGTTAACAGCGAGATATCATTCGTTTTTGCGCAGGCACAAGAGGAAATGGCAGAACGGTCTCCTTTTTCTGTACTTTTTTTTTGGTTTAAACAGAGTTGAAACTACTACACTCTTATGGTACCTAAAAGCATCATCAAATTAGGCTCAAATGTAATTAACACATTTTTAAAATACAAACACAACAGGCAAAATTTAATTTTTCCCTTGGGCCTAGTTATTACTGAAAAAAACTATATGAAAAAAACCCACAACTGATGTGTGCATGAGCTCACCCTCATTAGAAGTTCCCTGCTTGTAAGGTAATTGTTCTGGTCAGAAAAAATATCAGAGAGCTCTTCAAACATCTGCATGCTATCTCTAAAATGTGAAACAACAGAGCATATCATTCTTTATATCATTTCAAAAAATCATCATAGAATACTAAACCATTCAAAATTCTGAATTTTATGTTTGTCAAAGGTAACATTTATTTGATTAAAACACAGTAGCAACAGCAATATCGTGAAAGATTATAACAATGTTAGAATACTCTTTTCTATTTTAATATATTTTCAAATGTATTTTATTCATGTCTTCGGTGTCATATGATCCTTCAGAAATCATTCTAATATGCTGATTTGGTACTCAGTAACATTTCTTCTAATCACTTGAAAATGAGTGTGGAAACTGTGATATAGCATCTTTTTTTAGGATGTTATGATAGAACAGAAAGCGTTTGGCATTTATTTTAAATAAAAATGTTTTGTAACATTGTTACAATCATTTTACAAAAGTAAACAATTTTGAATGGCATTCCTTTAGAGACTTCACTAGGAATCATAACATAACAGGTAAACATAACCACTGATATTAAAAGGATTTGAATAATTTCACTAGTCTATATATACTTTTTAGAAATCAAGAAACGACTGACAGGCTTGATTATTGACCAAACTTACTTGGAAACAGAGGCCCAGGCTTTCTTCAGTCTGTAGATGGGGTTGGACTGCAGCGCTGATACTATGGCTCTCAAAGATGAGAAGTTCTTACGGATGCGACACTCCTGAGAACACGTTAATCCATGTTTACACATTTTCATTTACAAATGGGCTTTATCAGAAATCCTTTGGGAGGGTAAAAGTCATTATTATGTCTACTTTGGTTTATCTAGATCTTTTCTAAAACAGTTATGTCTTACAAAGAAATAAATTAGGCGTCAGTCTCTACCCAAATGCACCAAGAACAGTAAAAATATATCTTTATCTAAAGTATTACCAGAAAAATCACACAACAGTAAAGCGCTGCAGAATAAATTAGCTTGAGTGAACCCGAGGTAGACAGGTTTAAACATGAGCAAAACATAAATCACACAGGGAGGTGCTAATATGTGTGTGTTGGGTTTTGCACCTGTGCAATGTCAATCCAGCGGTGGATGATGCGAGCACGCAAATGTGGGCGTATATGCCGCTGGCGGAGGATGGTGCTGAGCACGCATGCCGTTACTGCATTAAACTGAGTGATGGTGGCGCGGATGGTGGGTGCACTCTGTTTAACGTCCTTTTTATCACGCTGAGACCAGATAGCACCCAGACAGTGATGAGGAACCACCTTCTTAAACAACAGCTGTGGAAAAAAGGAAATATTTCATAGCTTGGGCCAAAGAATGTACAAAAAAAATATTGCATGTTCCCTTAGTGCTGATTTCATCTAGAGTTCTTTCTCTCACCGCATCCATATAAGTCAGCTGCTCTGCTACAAGGTCAACCTCGAAGGAGAAAAAGTCTTCCTGCAAATCGATTTCCACTTCCTCTTCTTCCCCAATGCAGAAAGGGTTGGTGTACTGAAAGCCTCCTGCAACAAATGCACAGCAGGTGTTGTTGTAAGCACAGGAAGACAGAACAAACATGAATAGACAAGAAGTTAGATAGGATGGATAAAATTATTAACAGCAACAGGATATGACTTACCTTCAGACTCATTCTCTAGGCTGGCCTGGACTCGCAATTGTTCTAGCAGACTCTGAGCCCGGCGCATTGGCTCAGAGCCTGGCATGGCCTTCTGCAGGAAACCCAGCACACGATGCAAGCTCGGATATGATGGAGGTTCCTGGAAGTCCTCTGGACACTGATCCAACCAGGCTCTTAGAATAGAGGCCAAAGCACTGGAAAAAATAATAATAACACATAGATGTTTGTATAAAGCAGAGAAAACCAGATGGCGCAAACTAGTGAGGGAATCTCTCTTAGTATAATTCAGCTGCAATGCTGTGATTCATGCAGCAATAAAGCACAATCATTCATCAGATCCCTTTTATTTCTGCTTTTAAAACTCCCTCACACACACACACACACACAATATCAGTGTCTGACAACAAACATGAGAGCTGCTCGGAAGTCACTGCAGATCCAGCGGCACAGATAACCATGATGATGACAGAACTCACGTTTTAACAGCAACTCTGCTCTCTCCAGTCCGACTATGATTAGGCTCCCCCTCACAATCCTCAAAACTACCATACCTGAGACCAAAGAGAAACAAACCTGTGAGCCTTCTGACAAATAAAGTAAAGACAAAGACTCAAAAAAAAGTTATGAAGTGGTCGTGTTATTTTAATTACTATTTTTATTACTTAAGCTTTCCTTTGTAGGACACTTTTAATTAGCAAAGATTTTTAGGTAACACTATTTCAATAGTCCACTTTAGACATTCTACTAACAATAAGTAACTTTCCAACTTTCCATCAAATATCAACTAGCAGTTATCAGATAATTAGTAGACTGTTTGCATAATACTTTATAATGATGGGTCCAAAAAAAAATACAGATTTTTGTAAGTATATGTCAATTTATTCTACTAACCCTAAACCTACCCTAACAGTCTACTTAGAGTGAGTTGACATGTAGCTGCAAATTAATAGAAATAAGTTCACATGCAAATGACATGTAGAAACAAAGTTACTTATAGTTAGTAATATGCCTGGGCTATTAAAAGTAAGTGATTTTTAAATATCAAAAACATAAATCTATATATATATTTTTTAAACAGCAATATAACAAAAAACAAGCAATATAAAGTAAGACATCAGTTATGACAATAAAACAATAAAATGAAATAATTTTTTGTAATAAAATAATACTTTGATGCATTTAATCTGGGAAGTATATTGCATAGATCCAGGCAGGGTTGATAAATAAATTATGATGTTTCATAAAATATTATGGGATGAAAATATGTATTGTGTATTTAGATATATTATTTATATGTTACATTTACATATTAAATTATATTGACACTAGACGCTTACATGATATTTTATTCATTTCCATGAATTTTGCTGGTACTGTATGATCCCCGTAGATCTAATTTTTTGCTTAACCTGTTTACATTAGCGCAACCTTGCTGACTCAGTTTACATTAATACCTTGAATACCAGATGGGCATTTCTACCACAAAATGTGACCTCTCCTCACTAAGCATACATGCGAACGTGAAAATTCAAAACAGCATCAGAATGCAAGCAGGTTGCACCTGACATCAATCAAAAACATGCACACAAGAGTACACACCTGTCCAGCAGCAGCTCCAGTACACTCTGTGTAGTAGCAAAGGCCCTGTACGTGGAGAGGAAGATGCTGGTGTAGGTCAGGTCATTATCACCGAACGCTGTGAGGAGTGTCTCAACCAAACGCTCCAGTGTCCCGGCCCGGATACTCCTGATCTTACACGTCTCCAGCTGGCTGACTGTGTGACCTGGGGGCAAGCGGTCACCCTCCGCCTGAGAGAGCAAAGGAGAAGGAGAGGAACATACTTTAAGCTCAATTCTAAAGCATGCACTCAAGTATCATGTAGAGAAACAGAGAGAAAAGCAGAAATAAACAAGGGAAGAAAAAGAACTAGACTATGGCAGTGCAAGCACGCTACAACAGGAAACTCTACAATCTGCTTTTAATCAGAGCAACCCTCCTCCTCCCTCTCTGAGACACGCTGGAAAGTCGGCAGACTTCTTAAAAATGCTTCATTAGTTGAAAAAAATACCGTTCACACACAAAAAAAAGCCATTTAAAAGTAGGCCACAGAAAGGTGAACGTCATTGAAACAGCAGGAATACTAAATCTTCTAGGCAAAAAAACAAAAGTCATTGAGTCGCAGTCACTAAAACTAGGTCGAACATTAAGCACCATGACCTCTCTAAAACAAGATGATGTGCTTTCTTTTAATTGCACTGCGTTTAACAAATTACTGTAAAGCGAACTTGCTCTTGAAATCATGAATGTCACATTTATGAAATGATTCTACATTAAATGAACTGTGTTTTCACTCGACATTTAGTGTAGAAACAGCTGTGCTTTTATTATGTTGATTCAGAAGGGTGTTGACAATATGGAAAAAGTTATTCAAGGTTAAAGCAACAGATTAAACCATGTTCACCACTGTAAATTGGAACGTAGTCACAACAGCATGCCTTCATAAAATAACAATGGCGTATAAACCTTGAAATTTATACAGCCAATTTTTGGTTGAAAATGTGCAAAAGAGAACAGAGTTTAAGGTTTTAGTGTCACTAAAACATAAGTAGTGATAACATTAAGGAAAACATAAAGAAGTGTTTTTGCACACACAATAAAAGGCAATGGGGTCCAAAATAACATTTTGGAATGACATCAGTTAAAAATGACATTAATATGAATAAATGAAGACAGAACTTTTAGTTTTGACTTTTACCAAGCAAACAAGTTTTATGGGTTTTAAGGGTTTTCTTGCAAGCATCCATGAACACTAATGACCAGAACAAAATAGGAACCCCACAACTAAATGCATCCGTAAACCATAAAAAGCTTTACAAGGCCACTCTTAATATGTCCTACTGTCTGGCCGGCCCAGCATGGGCAGCTAAAGTGTTTTTTAAATAAAGAGTGGAAGTGCATTCAGATCAAAGGCCTCCTCTCACCCCCAGCCATCTTGCGCCTTTGTTAGCAGCCTGCTGGATTTGGACCCTCTTCAGCGTCACGTTGTATATGGCTCCTTCCTCGACCTCCTCTCCCCAGTCCTGCACAGAGCTCTGCAGAGAGAGAAAACAATCAATGTTACTCCATTTGGAATGTCATGGCGTAAAACTGGGGAACAACATGTCTCTGTTCGGCATAAACAGGAACTCTGGCTTTAAATTTTAGTATCAAAAGACTGACAAAACGATAACTCATTTGGAGGAAGGAGACAGAAAGAGGGGGAGAGAAGAGAAATGAGATCAGACCTGGCACAGAGTATTAAAAATCAGTCTAAGAGCTTTTACAGATTGTTAACAGTGAAGGATTTCTCCATCCAGTCTTTGAGTTCAAGAACCAAACTTAGCCTGTGTGTGTGTATGTATATGTTTATAGACTTTCTCAGTCAGACACACACAAATCAAACAGTATAATTGGATGACCAACATTAAGTGTCTGGGTGAGTGGAGGCTTTCAGGCTGTGCACTGTCAGACAGAGAATATCGATAAATTCTTTCTGCCTACTTTAGTCAATAATACTAAAGTAGAGCTGTGATATATATGAAATCTTATAAGTCTCTCATTTCCTAAATACAAAGTCACAAAGATCTTTTCTTCAGCATTTTGATGTATATGAGTGAAATGGATTATTGAAAAGAAAAAAAAAAAGGTCAGGGTTTGGGATGACAGCAGATCTAAATGCAAACTTGCATTTTAAGACTTGAATGAAAAAAATTGAGTTTAGATAAAAAAGAAATAACATTTAGAAAATGGTAGCTTTAAAGGAGACCTATTACGAAACAAAAAATTAACACAGTTGTGTGGCCGCAGTGCGTGAAAACAACCAGCCTATAATGGTACTACCCACTTTTGTTTTTTTTAATAATGGCAATAAATTATAAACAGTCTCTCCAAAAGAGCAGTTCCAGATTTCTCTCTGCGTAAACGTCACCTTAGGGAAAAAGTCCCGCCCATTTGTGATGCTCTCTGGCCTGTTAGCATAGAAACAGCCCTGAGTGAGAAGCAACAGTGTGTGACATTACTGTTTCCTTGATTTAACGTTAAAGAGTAAAATGTAAAGAGGCAAATGTTGAGTTTTGGTGCTCACTTCACGTGCTAGCAGAATAGATGGAAACTGGATAGTTAAAAATTGCATATGAGAGCAATGTGAAGCCAACTGCTTGAATTTGTTGAGCTTATAATCACATTTGGGAATTTATGATAGCTACTAAGGGACAATGTTATTTTTATCCTTTCTATTAATTCATAGTACATTTTCTGTAAAAGTTAACAGGCCTGTACTAGTAGTGGAACATTTGATAGCACGTTGAAGCTCCGCCCTCTTCTAAAAGGGGGCCAGGAGCACCAGCTCATTTGCATGTAAAGGGACACACACAAAACCAGCATGTTTTGGCTCATACCCTTAAAAGTGCAAATTGTAACAAGCTATAAAAACATGATCTGTGAGGTATTTTAAGCTAAAACTTCATACACACACTGGGAACATAAGAGACGTATTTTACATCTTGCAAAAAAGGGGCATAATACGTGCCCTTTAAACACAAGTCTCCTTATTAGAGTGCAAAAAATCAAGAAAATTACAAATCTTAAGAAAAAAAATTGAGAGAAGACATTTCCAGTGGAACACAGCAAAAATACTTATAATTAAGATTAGTTTTAGTGTGAAATTAAATATTTAATGTAAACTATTATCCATTAATCTAAACTATTATTAATCTTTTTATGCTATCTTGTAAGGCATTAAGAAACAATAAAAAAAAGGTGGTTATTTATTTTTGCTGTGCATACTCAAGAGAACGGGGGAAGACTTAAATGAACACAGATGTTTAGATGTTTAATAAACTGTTGCCTTCATGCACACTAAAAAAATGCACCTAAAGGCATTTCTGAAATATTGCCGTTTCACTAACGATGTCACCAGACTTTTTCCAAAAAGAATCCAAAAGTCTGGAAAAAGTCAGGCTGCACTGTGGCATCATGGACCTGTCCTCACATTACCAAAGGAATTCATCCAAAACCATGCTTAACAGGTCCAACAAGCTATCCAGCTCTCTTGGGTACCAAAACGTATTTCTAAACCTTAAGACCAAAAAATAAATAATTGTAGTTTTATTACCGTGATTGAGAATGTATTTCTACAAAGTGTAGAAGTTTTAAAAGAACAACCAGCCTTTGTGCATTACTTTCAAAGTTATTAACCCTGACATAACAAACATCTCTCTACCAAGCTTTTTCACTACTGCAGCACATCTAGACTATGTCTGCAGTTTTATGCGCCTGAAAGAGTAACAGTCCCTGGAATGAAGTAGATCTGTCTGTCTGTATTTCCCCGGCCATTTCCTGTACAGTGCGTTCAGAGAAATACTCAGCTGGATGAGTCATGCAGTCCACTCAAAAACAATAGTAGGAGGTCTGCTCACCCGCTGCCTGGACCCTGTCGAGTCCACAGATTATACACTGTGCTGCCCCTTTGTACTGGAAGAAATGTTTTCCAAAGCGGCTTTAAAAGCCTGCTCAGTGGCACAGGCAGATATTAGAGAGGATAGGGCTACACATTTCTCTAAAATAAGGTGAGTACTAGCACAGTGGCCAGATAAGTTGGGAGTTCTTTGAGGTTAGGTTTATAAGTTGTCATTTAGTTTAATTCTATTATATTTAAAATTTTTGTTTTTACTCTTGCTTTTTTCTTATAAATTTATCTAATAAGTTGATCAATATTTATGTTTTTTATGTTCAATTTTGCTGAGGTTAAATTATTATTATTTTTATTTTTATAATAATAATAAAGAGCAATGCCAATTCCATGGGTTCTACTCCTACAGATTCTTAGAAATCTAATGAAACCCATGAAAAAAAAAAAACACATGAAAATCAGTACTTAAGTACTTACTAAGTATAGTGCTTTGTCAATTAACATTGACTATGTGACTTTATGGTCAGATACCTTACTATATTTTTAAAAATAATGAAAGCCCCAAAAAACATTACAACGAATGGACTTTAAAAGCTGTGGGACAGTTCCCTAAAATCCTATAAACAAACAATGAAAGGGTGCTGACCATGTTATCATCCCAAACAGAGACGCTTTCTACCCCCTACAGTCTTTTGCACACAAAAAACAACACAACCCCAAAGTCCATGGGAAACAATCCCTCACCGATAACAACAATAACAAGTGGGTTTAAGCCCATCTGTCCGCTTTGTTTTCGTCTGCAGCCTGGAGGCTGTTCATCACAAAAGTAGAAATACTTCTAGGATGAGAAACTAACGGGAACAGCCGCCTACGTGGAGACTTTCAGATCCAAATCAGCGCGTGGATCATAAACAGACGAGTGCGATGTATTACCGCAGTAAATGTAATTTAACAATATTATTTATATTCCCCACGACCCCCTCCACTCCCAAATTCTTCTTTATCCTCCACTCCAAGCTCTCTTTCCCCCTCCCGCCTCTGTCTTTCTCTCTGCTAGCTCAAAGCCGCAAAATCAACAGTGTGCAGGGGGCAAACGAACCGCAACTTCTTACCATTTTAGCTTTCCAAGCGAATTTCATGGTGAGGCCCTCTCTCATCGTCCGGTAGCGGCATTAGAACACAGCCCAAGTCCAGCGAGAAAGGGTAAAATGTTTTCAAGTATAGTACGCAGAGCTATCCTGTGTGAATTGTCCTCCTCCAGCGCGCGCACACATACACACAGATCTCTTGAGTCTCGAGCTGCTACCCTCGAGCCCTCTCTCTCTCTCCCTCCCTCCCTCTGGCTCTGTAGTCCACCCCCGCTTAGTGAATGACACAACTCCGCCCACTGCACTCTCTCTCCCTCCCTCCAGCTTTAGTAGTTCGCTTTCTATTCCTTTTTATTTTGGAATGCTGCGTACATTTTCTAAATAACTTTTGCACCCCGTCATGGATCCGCGCTGAACATAATCAGCATTAACACTGAAGAACTTTTTAAGAACGCACGAGAACGGACAGTGCACGTAAAAATGTCTATGAAATGTCTAAAAACATAATTTGACTCCAGAATTGTAATTGTATAAGACGGTGATAGCTCTCAAAATATAGTAAGGTAAAATGTATAACATTTAAACATTGATTTTCATGGCTGTGGTTATGCCATTAGTTTAATTCTGATTTTTTGTATTCCATTGAGATATGAATCTCTCAGAGATTCCTGACCTAAAACCAAAACCCTGCCATTTTCTTACAATCTACTGCAAGTTCACATTCAGATCTGCCTCCATCCAACAATCACTGGACTCAAGTAAGTACCCAACGTAAAAGTTCTTTATATTTTAGCAGGCTAATCCGTTTTACTTACACAGTAAAGAAGAAGAAACCTGTTGCTACTTCCATTTCATCGCACAATTTAAATTGCTCTAGATTGAAAGATTCTGATATGAGTTTATGACTGAACTCAAAAAGCCAATATGAGGAAGGCTGACGCTGTTGTCGATTGTCTGGATGAAGGGATTTTCCATTATGTCTCTTATGTGCAGGACCTCTGGCTTTTCATTTGTTTGAACTCAGTGGAGACAAGGTTGAAATTAGCAGGTGCCATGTGGACATTCATTCTCTCTCACACACACACACACACACACACACACACTCAGGCTCTCACACGTCCAGCTACACGTACGCTTCCTAGAGGACAATTAAGACGCCATAGAGAATCAGTGTGATCGCTCATGCAGCCACACTGGGGAGCACAAAAGAAAGCAGTTCAATGCCCTTCACTTCCAGCAAGGCCAGCGATGAGATCATAAACCTCAAGGGCTAGTTTTATGAAGACAGATTCAAACAGTATACTCCCTCAAACTAAATACATTTTACAGGCAATGTTGCTCAATCACAAACACTTAGTATATATTAAAAAACTATATAGATTTTATTTAGGCATTCCACAGATAATATTTGAGCTAAAAGAAGAAAGCGCCATTGACAATCCTGTTAATCTAAGATTAAAATAAAATGAGCAATGAATAAGAGATTTGCCACATTAATTTTTTGTTAAAAACTAAAATGAATGCAACTTTTGTTTTTAAAAATACATTAGTAAATTCCGAAATTAACATTTTTTGATGTTATATATATTTACCCTATGTTGACAAATGGAATATTGTGATTTTTTTTGGAGGGGTTCCACCTGAAGGACTTTCCCAACCAAATTAGGGTACTAAATACTGCTCTAGAGAACACTAACCTATTACTAGTAAAGCATCAAAAGAAATGCAATATTTATATTATAACACTTTTAAATTGATCACAGGTTAACATGTTGCAATTTTTTCTTAAATCTAGCTTTTTCTTGAATTAGTTAAAAATAGATTAAATTAGATCAAATGTATCTTTTAAAATTGGGGAACATTTTTTTTATTAGAAGCTATTAAAATAATGTCAATAATAATTATTTTTGTAGCACATTAAGAGGTGGTTTTTGAAGACACTTTTTAAAATTAACCAAAATGTTGTCGAGTATAGTCCAAGAGCTAATGGTTTTCATTTTAGAATTTCATGGAATTTAATCAGGCACTGTGGTTAATCCCTGTGGTTAATATCCTATACTGTGGTTAATATTCTATAAACCAGGACCAAGATTGTATTAGTAAAAGTGCAAGCGAGTAACCACAGGAGAACCCTGGCAACCTATCACATGACTCCCTCAAGCCAAACTACATCACCCTCAACGTCATGCCTACAGTCACAACAAATTCAATAAGTGTGTTTGATATACAGAGGAGTGGTCCGGTCAGAGAAGGCTGGTCAGGGAGGTCAGTGGGGCTCCAGAGGGGAAACCCTATTTCTCTGGGATCTGCTCCAGTTCCCAGGCAGGTCTTACTGGGTGTCCTCTACTCGGCTGCTCCTCGGGGGCTCTGGGAAGCGTGGAGAAGCAGTGGGAGAGGTCATGACCTCTTGGTCCCCCTCAAGGGACAGCTGTTTGCTTTCAAAAGGGAGTGATGTCATTGCAGTGCACGACAACAAGGTCTGACAAATGGCAGACGCTTGGGCAAAACCCGGCTGACGTGCACATACACACACACACACACACACACACACACCCCTCTGATCTAATACACTGCTAGCCCTAGGGAATTGATAGAGATAGTGTGTACCTATATGCACAACCCGCACCACTACAGCAGTAGTGATGCCAATCTCTAAAGAAAACAGCCTGCATCTTTTGATTACATTAAAGATGTGGGAACTAAATCTATATTTGCAGGCCACTAATTTGTGAAAATGCAACCTGTTTAAGGAATAGTTTGCCAGTTTTCTTTTAAGAACATCGCTCCATAAAAAATTATGATTCCTCTTCATTTAGTTCTAATTGAAACATAATGTAATTCTAACCTAAATTTAAATTGAGTATTTCTGTCACATCATGCTATTAAACACAGTAATTTGGGAGTTTTATTTTTTATGAAAGGATGAATGTATGTTTGTTTTCGCCTGCAGCCTGGAGGGCTGTTCATCACAAAAGTAGAAATACTTCTAGGATGAGAAACTAACGGGAACAGCCGCCTACGTGGAGACTTTCAGATCCAAATCAGCGCGTGGATCATAAACAGAGAAATGTGATGCATTACTGCCGTAAATGTAATTTAACAACATTATTCATATTCCCCACGTCCCCCTCCACTCCCAAACTCTTCTTTATCCTCCACCCCAAGCTCTCTTTCCCCCTTTTACACTGTTACAAAAGATTTGTATTTCAAATAAATTCTGTTTATCTGAATTTTTTTAATCATCAAAAAAATTCTAATTCTTGTTAGGAAGGCAAAATAAATTATAATAAGTGTGTTAAAGAGTGTTTTACATGGATTTTTATCTTTTTTATTTATATAATCCTTAACAGCTTCTGCACACCATTCACTTTCATGTGTATGAAAAAGAGCAGCCTAAACATCCGGCATGAAAATCTCCTTTTGTGCTCCATAAAACAAAAAATCATACAGGTTTAGGAAAATGAAGTTCATAAACGATAACAGAATTTTTATTTGGGGCTGAAATATCCCCATATACAGAGCAAAATGTTTTAATTTGTTAAGGGATTTTCTGGTGTTTATTTTCAGGTGGGGAGACATGGGGGGGATCTTAGGAAACAGGCTGAGAGGGAATCTTAGTGAGCGTGTTTTGACCCCTAGGGAGGCTGAGGATATCTGTTCTGTCGACACCAATAGAGACATACTGAATCTAAACCTCCCTAGAGTACAATCGCAGTCTCCAGTCAGTCTCTCCTCCAGCGGTGGACTCACACACACAAATACACGTAAACACACACAAGTTAACACACATAGTGAAGCTATGGAGCACATCGACATGAGTAACGAGAGTGCTGTTATTGCACCACTGTGGGGGGAAAAACACACATTCCAGGAAATCTCCCACTTCCTGCCTGCAGCCTCCCAACTCTATACGCCTGCCGTCATTGTACCTGACCGACCAGCCAGCTATCATGTCTACACCACCAAAGGCACTCAAATAAATCTAAGGGATAAAGAAAATGCAAGTCTGGTCCGTTCTGAATGCATGGGAAGATTTACGGTCAGTTTTTGGACTGCTGTGTTGCACCAGCGTCACTACAAGAGTTATAAGCTGAGCTGACGCAGACAGAGAGAGCTGGAGCTAGAGGGCGCTGGGAAGGAACCTTCAGTGGTGGCGTATCTCTCTGTGTTATGACGTGCCAGGCAACACAAGTCCTTCCTGGAGGTTGTCATTTGCAGAAGCGCCGTGTGCTACAAAGCTCAACATTATTCACACTTTAGTCATTCTCAAAAATCTATGATCCACTTTTGCCATGACACTGTGAGATCATTTTCCTGTTTTGCTTTCTGTAAATTAAATCAACTTCACAAGAAATCAACACAATCTTACACAATGGAAAGATTTGAATCAAATGTTTGGAAAAGTCAGTTTTTGATGCATTTATTTGATTTAAAAACCACCAATATTTCCAAATATTATTAAAACTTAAATATCTGGTAACTATTTAAATATATATATTTGAAATATAATTTACTCCTGTGATGACAAAGCTGAATTTTTAACAGCCATTACACCAATCTCCAGTGTCACATGATTTGATAACTCAGTGATACACAGAACCTAAAGAGGTCATAGCCATGCTGTATCATGAATAATCCAGGAATTAGACTAACTGTTTGGTAATATAAATGTATTTACTATTTTTGATCAATTTAATGCATATCAAAAAAGTATTTCTTTAAAAAAATATATACTGACCTCAAACCCTGTTTAAAGGCAGTGTACAATATACAACACTTCCTGGCATACCGCACTTTCTGCAGTATGTAAAATATACTAATTTTCTCATATGCATCAAATACCCAAATGGTATATTAACATGCATTAACAAAAAAGCACATTGCATGAAATACTGTATCCCATAACCCAATGAGCTCCAATTGACATTTTCACTGAGGAAATCCATAATTTTTCTTGCCAAATGTAAAAATGTTTTGACATGTAATGAGTTTTTAAAAAGACTAAATACTGTTGTTTTCATAGATAAACAAATAAGCATTCGTAACTGAATGTAGTGATATATGTATTCAATGAATAAAAATGCAGTATGCCAGTATTCCATTCTAAACAATATAAACCATGTCTAAACCTATTAGGTAATATCCCTTTGCTGGGTAAACCATTTTCTTTTTCGCCTTATAACTGCAGAAACATAACTGCAATCAACCAAGAGAGATTAATGAAGAACTGAAAGTTCTTAAGAATCTCCTGTGGTTTTCAGAAGAAAGAAACAAAACAAAAAAAGAGAGAAGGATCTTCCACGCCAAGCACCATCAGAAAAAGCACAGGGTAGATATGCCACAGTGGAAACACTGTCATTGTGAAATGTTAAAACATCTGTTAGCATCAAATAGCTGGAACTGTGAAAGACTAACAGAAACTCATTTCCCAGAATCTCAAGACAAGGAATGAAAAAAAGATTTGTTTATGTACTTCAGTAACTGTTTACATGCCCAGTAGAGGGCATTGTGATTTGATGTTGCTCAAAGTTTGCAAAGTCAGCAACAGAATGAACAATTTGAATAATTTTATGATAAGAGTTATGATCTGCTTCAAATGGCAATTTAAGAGCTTTACACTGAATCCAAGAAACTCTCTCTTTTTTTAGTTAGTTATTCAGTATGATGCAATCTTCTCTTAAAAGCAGTGTTTTTATGAACCTTAAATTAACTACATTGTTTTTTAGCTTTATGTGAAACATCTGGCTCATCTGGTTATTAATTAGTAGCCATTCATCAATAAAAAAAAAATACAATACTACATGCTGTGCATACTTAACCATACTTAAAATCCCTGAAATGAAAAAAGAGATCCGTCTTGTGCTTAGAGTATCATCATAACAGAACCTGACAGGAACGGTGACAGACTGATTATGCAGTCAGCATTAAGATTATTATAATCATTCAAGTATGGGTAAGTATTCCGCTCAGTGATTGGTCAAAAACAGAGAAAATCCTGGACGGCATCCTTTAATTACAAATATGTTGGCCAGTTGTTTGAGGCGAGTCAGTAGGTGTCATTAATCTTCTCCTCTGACCTAGAGCTAATAAGCTTTAATTAGCTAGTGTGGTAAGTCTGGTTTGGACCCCCACGTTAACAAAACCATCTGCCAACATAATCATAAACAGATGGATGGATGGATGGATCACAATCTGCCTGACTGTGATTCTGCAGAATTAGTCTGCTAGGAGTGTTTGCTGATAAGACAAAAATAAATAAATAAAGTTAAATAAGTTAAATAAATTCAACACTGTGCCTGGTCCTGTCTGCTTGAGTTTCAACCCTTCCAGTCCTTATTTTTCCCTCTTCTACCACTCTGACAGAGGGGGCAGTAAGCCAGGCCACATGACAGGGATCAGGCCAGCCACGGGGGAGGAAGAGGGAATGAATGAATGGGCTGTAGATGGGAGGAGGGAGCTGTTGTTTTTTTGAGGCTAAAGAGGACCGTGTGTGTGTTTGTGTAACTGCTGCAGTGACCTGAGTGGCTCCACACCTGTCATCTACCACAGCTAAGAAGATTCACAGACCTCCCAGAATTAGAGTTTCCGGCACACACACTCAAACACAATCTTTTTACATTACCTCTAACACACACACACACCATTCCTTGCACACTTGTTTTCTCCATTATGCCAGATACAACCATTCACACTCATTGGTCTACCCTGTATTACCCCTCGCTCTATACATGAGGGGTATACATTTTCTGCTCCAGTTATTTTTCATCTTTGGACTTCATCCTGAGGCGTCATGGAGTCAGACAGGGTGACAGCAGTCATATTAGCAACTTTAATGACTTGTTCCATTATCATACACTCATTGAACCAAACTCCACCCTGGAAGTTCAATAGTGCAGTCATGCAGACTGACACATTTATGGAGAATGCAACTACCTAAAAAGCATGCAATATTATGAAAGGCTCTAGTCATACATCTATTTATGCAATGGTTCAAAAGTTTAGGGACAGTAAA
>JAUCMU010000143.1:8008982-8034083 GCA_032275025.1 Enteromius treurensis
CAATATTTTGTTGCTTAAGCTTATGTATTCAGTCATTATTCAATGGTATACTAAAAATCCATATGAAAAAACTTACTATTCACTGTTCGCAGGTCAAATATTTATATGCGATTAAAATGCGATTAATTTCGATTAATTAATTACAAAGCCTCTAATTAATTCCATTAATTTTTTTATATAACTATTCCTGGGTAAATATTTCACATTATTACTCCTATTGCTGAATTTTGGATCAAATAAATGCAGAATTCTCTAAAGGAGTCATACACTTTTCCACTAGCTTATATGATTCTTTAGGGTCTTAATGGAACGTTTGTAGTATAGTTTATTTTAAAATTTCTCAAAGATAGTTTTAAAAACGCTAATTTTACCCTGTGATAAACAGCTCTTTTGAAATCACTCTGTTCTGTGCACTTCCCCTTTAAATCTTCACAAGCTCCGCTGACCCCGCTCCTCTTTTCCGAGTCACTTTTAGCCATATTTATAGTGAAACTTGCTAATTAGCACATTATTAGGAAACGCGATTTACAAAGATTCATTAAAATACTTTATACTCACTGCTTAGGTGAGGCTGGATCATGAAAGATTCGCACAACATAAATGCATTTCGGTTGATCAAGGGCGCATTTCCTTCAGAACCAAAAGTAAAGTTAATCCTCTGTGTCTTCAGTCACTCAAATGTCTGGGGAAATGACTACTGCTATGTTCATTAATACATTCAACAACAAAACACCTCAAACGCTTAGGAGTCTTGCTTTTCTCTGTGTCTCGGCCTGATGACGGCTCACTCAGGGCGGGGCTGAGGTAAGACACCAGTTCAATCTGTGTGACACTGCTGTCAATCAACTATTGTGGGAGTGGCCTCTGTCTGTGTGACGCGACAGCGCAATGCATTTGAGAATGGCTTGATTTCAGAAGGGGCAACTTATTTTTTATTAAATTAAAAGAAAACTACTAGGTGGATCTTTATCATTGTAGGGTGGTTGTGTATACACACTTCCAACACTCATTTCAGTTCAAACAGCTTGTAAAAGTGCATGTGGCACCGGATGACCCCTTTAACAAACATTCAAAATATTGCGGTTCAAAAACTTTTGACTGGTAGTATATGTCAAGATTTTACATCATGTTCCTTGTGAAGATTCTAAAATTAAAATGATTAGTTTATCAATTAAACTATTTGTGCACAATTTTGGTTAATTCAATTCAATGTTATTGTCAGCCAATTGGGTTCACATGCCCTGCGTATGTTTGGTATGCCATGTCCTTGCGCAATACATATATCCTCCTATTAGTTCACCACCTCCCCAGCTGAAACGCTTGGAGCCAAGACTGGAGACTTGAATTCAAAGATAAACAATTTATCACATAAACTGAAAGACAGGCTCAACAAAAATATCAGGCACTTGGGCAGATAACAAAATATACATTGATACTTGATGCAGCAAACTCTCTTGCAGCACAGACTCAGGGGGACACGGGATTGGCACTCCCGGCAATGATCTGGGAGCTGAAATAGGCACTTCCAGCCGTAAACTAAGGACTGGCTCTGGAACTGGAATCGGGATTGGCACTACCGGCCGCGATCTAGGGGCTGGAATCGGGATCGGCACTACCGGCCGCGATCTAGGGGCTGGAATCGGGATCGGCTCTCCCGGCCTTAAACTATGAACTGGATTCAGGAACGGATCTTCCGGCCATAATTCAGGGACTGGAATCGGGAACGGCTCTCCCTGCCGTAAGCTAGGGACTGGATTCGGAAACGGCTCTCCCAGCCGTAGACTATGGACTGGATTCGGAAACGGCTCTCCCTGCCGTGGATCAGGAACTGGATTAGGGATAGGCGGAACAGGATCGGCGGGGATCATATCGGGCATATCGGCCCACAAATCCAACTCCAGTCTGCTACGTCATGGGCTGGGAACCTCGGAAATCCAGAAACGCTCTATTGAAGTTGGCACTTGTTGCCCCTCATATTGAGCTGGTTTGGGGAGCAGTTTTCGCCTTCCAGCGAGGCACGAGCCGGGCAATGGAGGTCTGCCTGGTCGTTGCTTGTGCCAAGCAGGAAGTGGTGTGAGCCAATTCAACAGCCGTTGGAGGATCTCCTCTGGGCTGATCATCCTTAAAGTTTGTTCGGATATGGGCGAAGCTTCTGCAACGCTCTGAGCCAAAACTGGAGACTTGAATTCAAAGTTAAACAATTTATTACATAAACTGAAAGACAGGCTCAACAAAAATCTCATTGATCATAAACATTGATACTTGATTAAGCCAACTCCTGATCCCTGCCAACGAGAGCCTAGGGGATTAGCCATCTCCAGATCACTTCTCACTCCTTTAATCGCCGTGCGGCAAAGACAACAGAGATTGGTAAACTGAGGTGAATCAAACACAGTCTATTAATACTTCTTGAAGATCTCCTGATCGTTTGCTATTTCTCTTTACAGGTGCAGTGATAAGGTGATAGCAGGTGAGTGTGTGTTTCGAAGAAAGAAGGTAGTCTTTAAAACAGGTGAATTGCCCTAGTGCAGAGTTCCAATAAATTGTGATGGGTTAAATCAATAAGCAGACAAACGCGAAGTCAATCACAGTGAAGGTGATGGAAATATGCAGCAGTCATTTCAAAGCATTTTATTTAATAAATACATATTAGTTAATATTAATATTTAGTTGGTATTTTAATAATTTTAAATAACTGCTGATCTAAGAAAAGTCTGTCTAAGCTCTGCCCAGGTACGAGTAGTGTTGAGTTATTCATTAGTCTGCTTGTTTGATGAGGAAAGGATGTAATGTAATTGCAATAAAACAGGTTATGAATCCATAAACCTGTAGCAGCAGACTACTATTTTGCTGTGCGGAACTGCAGAAGATGACAGCATGGTTTGAACTTCGCTTAGAACTTCCGTAGTTGAGTCCCAACAAAATGAAACTAAGAAAAGTTACTTGTACTCAAAATGAAAAAAAGACCACCGTTGGTTTAAGATGTTATTTTGTCAGCAAGGCTGGTAAATGTTTTCCGATCTGTGAAGCCTATATAAAAACAGCATTCTTAAAATCAGCAATCACGTGCTTTTTGATTAAGCTTGGCGCAAACAGTTGCAGTCTAACTTGAATGTGAAAATTTCTCAGGACCACACCTCCTGTGAGTAAGATATTTCAGGCAAAAATCGATTGAAGACAAACAAAATAGACCATGGAGTCATTTTACACTTTCCTGGTGCTCTTCGTCGTTATCTGCAAGTCTAACGCGCTCATCCGACCCAGTAATGGGCTTCGTGAATGCCGCATAAACTCAACTTTAACAGCTCTAGAGGTGCTCCCAGGTGGAGGCTGGGATAACCTGCGCAACATAGACGTGGGACGGGTGATGAACTTTAGTTATTCCCAGTGTCAGACCACGGAGGATGGAATGTATCTCATCCCAGATGAAGTCTTTGTCATTCCAAGGAAAAGGAGCAGAGTGGAAACTCACTCTGAGACCATCATGTCATGGCTGGAACAGAAAAGCTCAACATCAGGATCCATCAATGCAGACATTTCTTTCCCTTCGGTGGTTAACGGAAAATTCTCTGAAGAAAACACACGCATGAAAACACACCAAGTGAGGACGACCAACACGAGTTCAGGTAAGTCAAAAAAAGTAAAAGCAGCTTGGTTTCTCGATGGCAGAAAACAGCGTATTTTTAAATGTTAAACCTAATTGTTTTAATTAACTTCTTAAAGGGTAGAATAAAAAAATAATAATAATACGTTTTAGGAAAAGTTCTGTTTTGCTCTCTTTATCGTCTGAGAATGTGTCTGTTCAAATATATGTTTTGAATCGACTACTATTCATACGAGAAAGTTCTATTCTACTATTATTCTCTTTTTATTCTATTTTAATTTTATTGCTAGTTTACTTTTTTAAATTTTATTATTATATTTATCTAGCTACTGTACTTACTTTTATATACTTTTATATTTTAACTTCTATTTTGCCGTTTTACTTTTACTTAAATTGTTTTACTTGACTGTTTTTTTTTGTTTGTTTTTCTTAATGTGTCAATTTGTTGGGGCAGTTGTGCAATACATTCCACTTCATGTCGTACCATGTATGTATATGAATGGGACAAATACAATTTGAATTTTGAACACAAAATCTGCCATATAAACATTTATATTTATATCGTATTTTACTGAACTTAAATTATGCCATCTATACTACAATAACTGCTATCTGTCACGGTGTGTGGTGCAGGAAGGAACCTTTTCAGGAAGGAACTATTTCACGAAATAACAATCTTTAATAATCCAAAACGGGTAAACAGACAGGCAAAACGCACACATAAAGGAGAAGTGAAAAAGTTGAGGAGCACAGGCATTGGCGTAACACCAAATTCTGGGCCTTATATGCACAAGCAGTAGCCGTGGGCAGGGGCATGTTGTTGGGTGAAAAGTGGGAATTACCAGGTGGGGTAACTCCCAAGTGGGGGGAGGGCCCCTGAGGAGTGACAGGTGGATGGGACCAGATTCTGGGCCCTAGGCACAAGCAGTGGCCATGGGCCCCCGTAAGCTCGAGGTTCACAACTACCTACGACACCATTTAATACATCAATCAACTGATACATTTAACCTAAATATTAGCATTTACATTAGTTAACAACATTTATTGTGATCTTAAAATTATATTTAAAGGAAAATCAAATTTCACTTCTCAGGGGCCCTGGTAATTTAGTTCCACTTACCCAACTACGATGCCCCTGAGCAGAGAGGAAGACAAATAAACTAATCAAACTAAATCACAACCGAAACATGACCAAATAAGCAGAACGAGGAAGACACAAAACTAAACTAAAACTAAATAGAAAATAAGACGTGTGTCATGCTGTAGATGCGGTGAAGCACGAGCAGAGAATCAAGTTCTTGTTTCCTTTTTACAGAGCAAACAGCAAAAACAGTGAGAAAAGGGGAACTCTGGAAGATGCCAGAGGAAGTGGCACTGCGAGCTGCCACTGCCAGGATTCGCGTGTGTACAGTATGGGCTAGCGGAGCTTACTCCTTATGTGTGTGTATGTTCTACATGGGAAAATACATTGTAGCTTATTGGACTTATATACTGGTCGCATCTGGTGTGTCGTTCACACCTGCTCTCTCTTCGTTCCGTAGTACATATTTTCCTGGCGGCTCCTACAAGTTTTCAGTAGAAGTGATTTTCATTAGAAATTAAACAGCAGATATTGAAATTGTTTTATTTATAAAAATATTATTATATTGTATATTTCATTATTGTCCAGTTTTTATTAAGTTACCTCCTGTATCTCAGTAAACTCCCCACTGGAAGGGTTTCAAGGCAAGCATGGCAGATACATCTCGAATATTTTTTGGTTCTTTTTTTTTGCGTTCACATTCACAGGTTTCATCCACAAACTAGGTCGCCTGAATACTAACGTTACACTAATTCATCAGTTAGTTTTGTGATGTCTTTCTTCGTTTAAACCAAACAGAGGTTAGGTTATTAACCGGCGAGCATACCAACCCTGATCAACAACAGACTAAGAGAAAGGAAAAGAAGGCGGCGCTTACTGCTAATGCATAAACAACGTACTCTACGTGCTAGAAACGACACTAAACATATCTGCAAGCTATTAGAATTATAACATATATGAAATATAACATAAATGTACCTGCATTTAAATATATATATAGTGGTAACGTTAATCATACACACTTACTTCTTTGAATGCCCTGGAACATAATGACATCTATCTTTTATAATAAACATATGCAAAACAACAGTGACACCTGATGGGAATTTCTTTTAGTTGTAATTGTTTTATCTTCTCTTCTATCTTCTCAGGTGCGGAATCATCTGTACACCGTGAATGTGTATCCCGACTTTACTCTGGACTCCCGCTTTGCTCAGCAGATTGGGGAAATGGCAGACGCTGTGGAGAACAATCAAACGCGCCTGTCAACTTATCTATCAGAGAAACTCATACTTGATTATGGTACCCATGTCATCACAAGCGTTGATGCTGGGGCCATTCTGGAGCAAGAGGACTATGTAAAAAGGTCTTATGTCTCTAACAGTGAGTTAGACAAGTCTTCTGTCTCGGCATCAGCAGGCATTCACTTTTTTAACAAGGTTAACTTTAACTTTGGTAGCAATGAATCCCAGGAAACTTCAGAAACTATCACTTACCAGCAAAACATTACATATTCTTTAATTCAGAGCCACGGTGGGGCTTTATTCTACCAAGGGATCACTCTGCCGAAGTGGCAAGAGAGCACTCAAAATAATCTAGTGGCTATTGACCGATCTGGTGTGCCACTGCACTATTTCCTCAATCCAGCGATGTTTCCTGATCTTCCAGTTCCAACCTTACATAAACTTGCCCTTTCAGTCCAACAGGCTGCAGCACGTTACTACAACATAAATACCATTCCAGGATGTGTAAATACAAATTCTCCAAATTTTAACTTTCAGGCTAATGTTAATGACTCATCTTGCGAGGGTCCAGTCACCAATCTGACCTTTGGTGGTGTTTACCAAATATGCACTCCTATTTACTCATTTTTTCAGAAAAAAGGAAATGTCATCTGTGATGAGCTTGCGCAAAAAAATCCAGATACTGGTGACTATACGTGCCGTCAACCTTACAGTGCCTCTTTGTTACACTCAGAGACAGTAGAGCAGGGGTACAATCAATATGAGTGTCATCAGGAATGCGATTCATGCTTGATTATTTTTGATTGTTGTGACACTGTATGTGGAAATGCTTATTATGTCCGTCGTGCAAGAATTGACACTTACTGGTGTTTCACAAGTCAGACAGTCCCTCAGTACTCTGGATACCTTTTTGGTGGTCTGTTTGGTCCCTCCTTACAAAATCCACTGACCAAATCTCATGACTGTCCTCCAAACTACTTTGCACAAACATTTTTGACTAGTGGTATGAGGATTTGTCTAAGCAATGACTATGAGGCAGGAACAGTATCTTCTGTGCCATTTGGGGGTTTCTTTAGCTGCCAGTCTGGCAACCCTCTTGCAGGGAACCAATACCGTTGTCCACCTCAGTTCAGTCAACATCTTGCCTCCATTAGTGATGGCTGTCAGGTATTGTACTGTGTCCAGTCAGGGGAGTTTACTGGTGGCCAGTTAAAACCTATCCGCCTCCCACCATTCACAAGACCACCTTTAGTCAATATGATGGCGACAAACACTGTAGCGGTTATGTCAGAAGGCAATCGGGCCTGGCTGAGGATAGGAGACACCAAAAAATGGAAACTATCAAAGCCTGGCAAAGTTACTCAAATAATGGTAACAGTCGAGGCATCATCTACCCGGATGTCAGGAGGTGAAAAGGCTGGTGTGGCCTGTGGTGTGATGACTTTTATAGCAGTTGTTGTGGCAGGAATTGTCATTTTGGTGAAACGCAGAAGGAGATTTTCACACTTCAGTTCAAGCAAGGGGTATGAAGAGATTCACTATGATGGGCAAAGTAATGTAGAAAGTCAGAGAGAGCAACAGAATGCAAATGACAACCCCACTCAACCTCTGTTGGCTTAGTTATGTCAAGTGCATTAAGATTCATGAAGTACTGTAAAAAATTAAATCTTGATTAGCTTTGTATTATTTTTTTGTTTCGTGTATTTGGTGATAGGGAAGATATTTTACGTTGTGATTGGTATATGGGCTGCTATTTACAACTGCTTCCCTGCTTGTGAATTATGAACAGTATTTTGTATTTTTATGTCTCCATTATTCCAAAAGAAAACTGATTCTATGTTTTAATGATACTATAGGTCTATCTGCAATTATATGTGTACGGTGTGTGTGTGTGCAGCATTCTGTAGATGACTTGCACTCTGTTTTTGTACTTTGTTGTTTTCATTTTTTATACTGTCTTTGAACGCAGTCTATTTTTTATTCTTTAATAAAAATCCCTATTTTTCTCTTAAGTGCCCATTAATGTTTTTTTTATGATCAAATATAGTTTTAATGAAATTGCTACATTTTCTGCTTGTTGAACTCAAACTAAAAATTTAATCTGAAAATAAATTAATAGGCACTTTTACACTTAAATAAAAATAACTTTAGGCATTAGCCAACCTGTTATGCATAATATAAGATGGTTTAGATACTTCCGTGGCATGCCCAGAATTTTATGTATTATTTTTAACAAAAATAGCTTTGATTTATGTTTGCAGGTTCCCAATCACATGCTCTACACTTTACCACAATGGTAACCCCCAAAACACCAACATACAAGAAAGGTCTTTAAAAATACAAACATAAAAGAGCATTAAACATAAACAAGTCTCCCAAATTTATCATCTTAATAAAAAAATGCTTAAAATAACATTTTATTTCACGATTTTCTATCCTTACCAAGCACTGTGCAAAGCATGATGGGAAGGCAAAACAAAACAGAACTGTTTCAAGTCGGTTTAACACAATGCAGTTGATTAAAAAGGGAACCAAACCAACCATTTTTTTTAAGTGTATGAGTTTTGAAAAAAATATATATATTTATATATATTTTATATTTTACAATTCAAAACAAACTGGTAGTGTCTAAAGCTTCTTCTGAACGTGGCTTAAATGGCAAATAGTGATAACAAATACACACATGGACACACACACACATATGTTAGTTTTTGTGATTTATAGGGCCTCTCATAGTTGTAATGAAGTTTATACTGTATAGACTGTACGTGGTATTGTCCTACACTGACCCTACACCTAAACTTACCCCTTACAGGAAGTTCATAAAACACCATTTAGTACATAAATTATATAAATAAGTATTTCACAGTATAAGAGAGCATGAACCAGCATGTTTGGATTGTGTATGTGTAAGAAAATGCGTCCTGAAAATCCACCTGAATGATGATTTAAATGTCTCTAGAAGTCAGAAAACATTCCAGCAAGGCCAGAGATGACAGTAATGTTTTGAGTCTTCATTACCCATCATGCCTTTGAATTTTTATCTCACAGACCAAATGCAACACCACCATACTCCAGCAGATGGCCGTCTCCTAAAATTAAAGCACGGATTAACTACTACGTTTTTACCTCCTAGTAAATAGATAGACTACGTTGAACATTTACATTTGGATTAGCACAATAATATGCCAATGCATCTACTGTACTATATATTTGTGTCATAGTAGCTCACATGTCCCCTATGAACTTAAAACAATACATAGTGTCTAGTAAAATTAATAAAATATTTACCAAGAAGTTTAAGGAAAACCATTACTGGTAGGAGGAAATGTTTATCGTTTATCACTAAATTAAACTAATGGTTTAATCTACCAACACTAACATGGCAAAGACCTAAGACATTTTAGCACAGGCTACTCTGTGTAAACATCTCTAGTTTACTCACTGGCCATAAAGATTAAATTGGCAGCACATTCTGAAACAGCAAGCTTATTTATGGTCAATCTTCTTAGATTGTTTGGTGTGCTGTTTTTTTTTTTTTTTTTTTGGTTGCCAAATGCAGTAGCTTACCATTTTAGCAATAAACCAACACATACAAATCTCTTCTGCACTGAAGGGAGTTTTTAAATATATTTAGTGAGTATTTAGCACAGAAACAGCCGGAGGCTGCTGGAAGTACATGTTATTGAAGAAGACACTTAAATACCCAAGCACACAAAGGTTGCCAAATGAATCTGAAGCTATGAATTTTGTTAGCTTCCACAAACATTTTAGACACATTATCTTATTGATCAGTCAGTTTTATTGAATCAGCCCACCACCAGCACCATGACATCTTCAGACATCAAAGAAGGTAATTAAATCAACAGTCAGAGAACAGGAGCCAGCCTGCAGAGTGGAAAAATACGAGTGTGTTTGGAAAAACGAGGGCATTTACATCCAGCCATTTCAAATTGTGATAGTTCACATAATGCCCAGTACACTTTTTAAGACACATGAGCCTTCTGGAATATTCTGGAAGGAATTAGTGATGATATGATGTTCACAACAACACAAAAACAGCTTTTGTCTCACACACACACACACACACACACTTTGAACTAGACTGAGTACAGCTGCTCTTATTAATTAAAAAGTTCACATACTTAACGACCAGTGAATAATGTGTTGTCCTTTTAAGAAAATGCAACTTGTTTTTAAATCCAAAACAACAGAATTGTCTGAAAACAAGACAGATTTGCACAACCTCCCCACAAATGTGTGTAATTTAATTTATGGTTCAAATAAACATTAGACACATGAATTTCATTTAAAAGTGAATTTGTGATGATATATTAAATGATTAACTTAAAATTCTTCCTGACAATATACAGTAGAAATGTAGACAGGCTGTAGGATTCTTTTATTTAGTACTCTGCGCATAAACCGTAAAATTAAAATAATTTACTAGCAAAATACATCTACTAGCAAACCCAGATCTAACTCCCATATGTCTATGTTCCTCCGTCCGGTCCTTCCGCAGTGTCTTCATCCTTCAAACACTTTGAAGTGTCCACAGAGGACAGTTTGGTCCCTGGAATGCATGATTAAATAAATAAGTGAAAATAAAAGGAGCTTGTGTGTCTGTGTGCAAAATAAACCAGCCAGCCAATGGTGTTCGAGCATCCCAGCCAGCTGTCATGCTATTGGCTGAAGTGTTGAAATGGACTGCTGGACATTGAGGAGTGAGTTGTCTATGAGTCAGTGTGTTTTGTCATTCAGTTGTGTAGTTTGAGAACACGTCGAGCACTTAGAGTTCATCTCGGGAGGCTCGGGATGCAGGCGGTGGTGTGTCCCCGGTGACGCTGTTCTGAGCGACGGAGCGAATTTGTTCTTGCTGAGCAGTTTTTTTAGCATACTGTCTGTCCCAGTCTGTGCTGGTGGCCTCGTCATCCCAAATAGTGGAGGTCTCTGTGTCGCTGAAGTAACCCGGCTCACCCGTATAGTGTGTTGGGTATAACAGCAGCGGTTCAACAGAGAAAGCACGCAGATCTCTGGGATCAAAGTGAGACATGTATGCCGCACTGAGAGAGAGACATGAAGGGGAGGGGAGAAAGCAAGGGCATGAGAAAAATTACACAAATGCTGCATAGAAATTTCATATATAAAAATCATACATTGTTGCTGATTCAAGGTATTTATTTTAGTGACTATAATAAAAGTTTTTGTTTAAATAATATATGTTTGCATACTAATGAGTATATTTTTAATATATAAATGCACACATGCATGAATTATATTTAGAAAATCTTTACATATATATATATATGTATATTTATTTAAAGTATATTATTTAGATATATAGTATATAGAGATATTAATCGCGATTAATCATTTAACAACACTAATTACATTTTTTACAAAAAATCGTACTGAACCTAAACGTTATCCATCTTAATATTTTCAAACTAAAGTTTTACATTGATGTATATTTAGTACAATCAAATGATTCTACAATGGGTAAAGCTATCTAAACTACATGAAAACATTGCATTATTTACTAGACTTTACAATAATACATCACTAAATTGACACACTTGGGTACACAATGACTCTTTCTATCTTTCTCTCTCTCTCTCTCTCTCTCTCTCACACACACACACACACACACACACACACACACACTCCACAAACAGACAGAAAGTGGAGTATATTTATACAGTAATCCATCTGTTTTATACCAGCGGCCCTTCCCCCAAAACTCAGAGAACCATCAATGGGAATTTTGTCCCTTGAATGCCGAGAACAGGAAGAACTGCCCCTTCCCAAAATTCCTCAAAGTAGGGAGAGAGACCCAGAGAATGCAAGATAACAGAGGAGAAGGACCGCAGGGTACTGAGGGTGTTAGGTGAAAGAGAAAAGGGCCAGTAAAGGCGACACATGCTGGGGGCACAGCTAGTGCTGAGCAGGCCTCCCAATAGAGGAAACTGTGTAGAAAGGCATTCATTGTGTGACCCAGTAGGAGCACCATAATTTTTTTCCCTGCTCTGAACAATCTAGCACTGTGTCTGTCCCACTCAGCAGTGCAGCCTTGGTTTGTACCTGTGTGTAAAAGCTTCTGAAAAATATCTATCCATCGATTGACCCATCAATCCATCCATCTATATACTCATCAGTCACGCATTCATACATTTATCTCTCTCTCCATTGATCCATCCATCCATTGATTGATCTATCAGCCATCTGTGCATTCATCCATTGATCTATCTGTCCGTCTATCCACTGTAATCCATATGTACATCCGTTCACTCATCAATCTATCGATCCACGCACCCCTCCGTGCATCACACTTACTTTGGGTGTTTGTTGAACATGACTGGCAGGAACTCATCCACAGGGAGCATCTTGCCTAACGACTGAGCAGCGAGGATCTTCTTGGCCCCCTGCTGTGAAAGGGCATAACCTAGAGTCCAATATGAGTAATCAGCCTCCACCAGATTATTAACTCCCTCTACGGACACCTCCGGCTGAGCTACTTGCATCCGCTTACGGCCCACATATCTATAGACAGCGAAGAAGAAAGAGATAGACTGATATCCTTCTGTGAACGATGAAAACGTCTCATCATGTGTTTGTTTTCAGCTGGTGTTGTTCTTACATGAGGTCCCAGTTTAGCTGAACTTTTTCAACATCCTCCATGACGGTCTGTAACCTCCTTTTAAATCGTGGCTCAAACCTCACGTCATCCTCCAGGACCAGCACACGCTGAAGACCTCTCTCCAACACCTGTCACTCACACAAAATGATTTGTCTGTTGAAGAATCTTGTTTCAGAAAGTGGAAAATTTTACTCAAGTGTTGCTCATCTGAGTAACAGGGCAATTATACTCTGTCTGTCTTATATAAAACACTAATTAATATCTTAACAGAGGCCTAAAATAAAGACACAGGGAGTCCAGTGAAATATAATTTTTTGTTTATCTAAGGTCAAATAAACAAAACAAATCTAATAGTTTTCAGACAAATTAGTATCGACAGCATTTGACAATCTCAATCATTCAACTTTTACATGAGTTATAGATAAACAAACAGACATTTTAGAAGTGTTTGAGTATTTTTTTTGTGGTAGGTATACGTTTCCTAATTAATGTTTTATTTATCACATATAATACTTATATAAATACTTATATAATATATTTATTTTATATATATTTAATCTATTTGATGTTACACTAAAAAAGGAGAGTTTTAAATTTGAGACACACTTAGTTTGCAAAAACTAAAAACGTCCTACAAAATTATTATAAAGTCATACATGCAGTGCCCTCCATTAATATTGGCACCCTTGGTAAATCTGAGCAAAGGTGGCAGTGAAAATCTCATTGTGAAATAAATGTTTTTCTCCAATACTTGTTGGTCACAATGATTGCCACCCTTAGAATTTATTATGAGTAAAATATCTCTCAAGTATATTCCCATTCATATTTACAATTTTGAGTACTCCAGGGTGACTATGAACGTGAAAATATCCAGCCCTAGCTTCCTGTTTCACAGAAATATATATAGGAGGGAAAACAAAGCTCAAAATCCCTTAATGATCAACACAATGAGAAAAAACAAAGCACATATTTCTTATATGCTGTAAAAGTAAATTGAGCTTCACAAATGAGTGAAGTGGCTTTAAGAAAAGAGCTAGAGCAGTAAAAATGTCAATTTCCACCATCAGGGAAATAATTAAAAATTTCCAAACAACATACAATGTTATTAAGCTGCCTGAAAGAGGACGTATGTCTCTATAATCCTAATACACGGAGAGGAGTAGAGTTTGAGTGGCTAAAGACTCTTTAAGGACCACAGCTGGAGAAGTGCAGAAAATAGTTGAGTCTCAGGGTCAGAAAACCCTTAAAAAATATTCTATGTTAAATTTTGTTAATTTTTTGAACGAAAGATCAAAAGGATAAACAATGCAGATTCATTTTCACAGCCACCTTTGCTCAGATTTACCAAGGTGCTAGTATTAGTGGAGGGTACTGTATATACCCTCTTTTATTAATTATGTTTAAAAAAAAAAATAAAACCTTAGACCCTATTCCATATTCTATTTATAGGGAGTGTCACATGTTTGTTTATATGTGAGTATGTCTGTACCTGCTTCCAGGTAAAGTGGTGGCTGAGGAAACAGCCAATCTCTCCACGCGTCAGCACCCTACCAGAGTAAGGATCTTTATAACCTGGCATCATTTCTATACCTAGAGCTTGAAGGTGAGATGTATTCAGAGCCCTGACAAGAAATAAAAATGGTCAAATCAACAGTTACCCAAACATCCATCACAAATACGATTCCACAGGGATATCCCCTTGATAACCTACTTGCCATCTACAGCATCAACCAGCGTGGCCTCAAGTCCCAGCACCGCCATTGTGTTCGACATCCGTTCCCTTCGGTCCAACCTCCGCTTCAGATTAATCAGAAAGATCTAAGCAGAAAAGAGAACAAGAGAGTCTGAGAAATGAAGCAGGGCAAAATAAGAAAACGTCACTTCAAAGAAGCTTAAATCAGCTGAGGTTTCTCTGCAGAATATCTATCATGAGTGTCCAGTCAAGCAAGACATTCCAGAGCTTCTGCTCTCTCACCTCGTCAAAGCCCATCTTGTCCTGGAGTTTGGGTGGAGTGGAGAGAAACTCAGATGGATTTAGGTTATGATCAACTGCAAGGAAAGAAATTTTAGTTGCATAAAATGGACATCTGACTATTACACATTGAAACATTATGGAGCCACTTAAGTGACATGGTGGTGGGAAAATTCTGGATGAGTGGAAAAGATTTGGGGCTGGAGAGAAAAAATATTTTTTTAATCTTTTGCGTTCCCTCACAAATCTTTTACAGTCTCACATGTATCATGAACACACGCGTCTTGAGAGAACACAACAAGTTTTGTGAGAGAACGCAAAACGTTGGTGAGATAATGCAAATATCTTTGCGAGAGAACAAACAGTTTTTTTTCCGCCCACCATGTTCCTTAAGGGGCAATGTTGAACATAACAAAATGTAAATAAAAACCTTAATAAGGGTTGAAAATATAAAGTGTAAAAGAGCTGGAAAGTGCTGGAAAGGGTGGTTTATTAGGGGCAGTGGCCATGGGTGTGCTTCTTATTGGTGTGTGTGCTTGCCTGCATTAAAGGGACCAGGCAACGGTCCCCAAAAAGAAAATGACTTTATAAACATACTCTACTGTTTCAAAGTTTGGGGTCAGTCAGATTTTTTTTTCAAGACTTTTGTTTAGCAAAACTGCATTAAACTTATCAAAAGTACCAGTAAAGACATGTATATTGTAAAAAATAAAAGGCTCTTTCAAATAAACAGGGTTCTTTTGAACTTTCTATTCAAAGAATCCAGAAATGATCATGGTTTCCACCCTGAGCACCAAACCAATAGATATTACACTGCTTTCTGAACATTCATGTGACACTGAAGACCACACTAAAGGTTGCTGAAAATTCAGCCATCACAGCAATACATTACATATTAAAAAATACATTAAAATATAAAAGTTATTTCAACTTGTTATAATATACAATAATATTGTTTAGTTGTATTTGATCAAATAAATGCAGCACTGCAGAGTATTCTTTGACAAATATTTAAAAATCACATGGCCCAAAAATTTGATTCATGTAAATGAATGAATGTTTAATGTATCCATACTGTAATGTGTTTGTGAGTGATAATACTCACTCATGGCCTCAGTTACAGTGTGTGTGAAACTCTCCTGCTCATCTTCCACACTCTGCTGGGCCTTCAGAGGTACAGGCAGAAAACCGTAATGTTCTCTGTTACACACATACATCTGTACACCTACAGAAAAAACAACAGCATTGTACAGACACATGATGAAACCCTACACAACAAGAAATATGAGCGTTACATCATTAATGTGTTTGTGTGGTTTGGTGTTGCCATGGCTTTATTCTTGGGTGTGTTTGGAGTCGGCTTTGTGTTAGCTGTGTGTGTATGTGATTTACTGTAAATCCACTGCACGCTCTCTCTCTCTCACACATTATTTCTTAATGGAACATCCACAAACACCCGAAGAAGCAATAAAACTGGCCAGCTGGAGATGGTTATATTAGCCACAAGATTATCTGACATGAAAGCTGTTATATTAACACAAACCCTCCACAGCAACATGACAGTTGGAGGTCCAGTGATTTATGTGTTAAGTTTGGGATCCATGTCTGTTCTGGGTCACAAAAACAGAAGAACAGTACTGCCTTCATCTGTTTGCGTGCTTAAAAGCACTTATTTCCAAAACATCACATGCACTTAAAAAATAACATTACATTCAATAGAGATCTCTCACCAGCCTGTCGCGCAGAGAAAGCAAAAACCATTATGTCGTCAAACGCCCAGCTGTAGTCGGGGTGAGGTGGGTAGAAAGCCATGTCGAGTGTAGAGCTACGTCTCAGATCCAACAGGAAGGTGGAGTGCACCATAGGAACTGAGAAACAGCCCAAACGCTTCCACTCACGGATAGGCTGGTAGTCTGGGGTGCGTTTGTAATAACCCTGAGAAAAAGATTTCAGGCTATTGAAGCACTTTTCATAATTACAGTTGTAACTGTGAACGTTGAATGTACAATTTCCCTTGAATGCATTTTGAACAAAAGCATTAAATCTTGCCTTAAAGGTTCAGTTCACCCAAAGACTAAAATTCTGTCATTAATTTGTGAACTTTGTATATCTTCCAAACATAAATGTGACCCTGGACCACAAAACCAGTCTAGCTTGAGTGTATTGGTACGTAGCACTAGCCAGACATTTATGCCAAAAATCAGGATATTAAGTAAAGATCTTGTTCCATTGAGATATTTTGCAAATTTCCTACCGTAAATATATTAAAACATGAATTTTATTTGCAGTACGCATTGTTAAGACCTTCATTTGGACAACATTAAAGACAATTTTCTTAATACTTAGATTTTTCTGCACCCTCAGATTCAAGATTTTCAAACAGTTCAAATATCTCAACTAAATATTGTCCTATCCTAACCAACTATACATCAAAGAAAGCTTATTTATTCAGATTTCTGATGATGTACACATCTAAATGTCAAGAAAATTGACCCTTGTGACTGGCTTTGTGGTCCAGGATCAGGATATTTTTGCTGAAATTCGAGAGCTTTCTGACCCTCTATAGGCACCAATGCAAATAAAAGTCATATACAGGATTGGAAAACAATAAGGTTGATTAAAAGATTTGTGGGTAAACTATCCCTTTAATATTTTTGAGCCTGAGTTCAACAAGGTTTACCTGAGGCGTGATGCCACACCAAAAGTTTGAGTAAAGGGATCGGGAATCCAACATGGGAGCCACCAGTGTAAAATTCTCTGCCATCATGAGATCCAGCACCCGTGGGTTAGTCAGGAGGTTATCACTGTCAGCAAACTGAGAGAAAAAGAGAGAGATGTAGCTGGAGAACTCTAAAATAAAAATACTAATTTAGCATCAACATAAGTGTCATATGACGATCGTAGTTGGATTAATAGTACCTGCGTTTTTTATTTAACATGAGTATAAACAGATGCAACATGTCAAGTATGACAATAAAGGCATCTTGATCTCACCAGTATATAATCAGCCCAGCGTTCTCGTGCAGCTTTCAGTGCTGCCTGCCTGAGCTTCATTACATGATTAAAACGAGATGGAGCCCAGTGTTTCGGCCCCCACTCATCTGTGTATGACCTTTATATAGAAGCAAAAAGATGCATAGGTTTAGAACAGACTAGCGACAAAATAATGACTAATAATTTTTATCCTGTTCTGGAAGTCATTAGATTTAGATGGGAAAGACATTAGCAGGGTGTTGAAAATTCCTGACATATACAGCCATTTGTGCTAATTGACTTTGAAACCTTCTGTTCTGAAACAAGACGTTTTCAACCAACCGTGGCTCCTCCATGGGCCTCCACTCCACGTAATGGTATCTGCTCTGGCTGTTCTTCAGCCATTCTCTCAGCATGGAAGTGGTGTTGTCCATATTATGGTCCGTTGCAGCCCTTCAAGAAACGATAAAGGAGAATTTACCAATCCTTTCATCAAACAAGACAATCTCCATAAACAGCTGCTCATCAGGAGCAGAGAAAGAGCGATGGTCCCACAGGCAAGGGTGGAACAGTCAACAATGTGTTTTGAGTTAGTATTTCCTTCTCCTAGACTTGTGGCAAAGCTTGATAAGATTATGAAAATTCATGTGAAGATGGCAAAAATGCTAGTTGATGACGCTAGCAAGCAGCCAGCGCTGTATTTCCAGTGCTGATAAATTCCTCATGGGCATTTATGGGCTAGCAGTGAAGTGAGGCACTTAACAACAGCTTGCCAGCAGCAGCTTGTGAGAGGTAAAAGACGTATTGCCTAAGTTTCATATTAGCATTTCAGGGGCCTGGCTTAGCATATGTTACTAGCAAGTGAAAATGCATAAACTCCTGACTTTATAAAACAATATACTGTGACTTGCAACTACATCGTTCCAAAAGAGGACTAATTTATATTTTGACTACATTAACTGGGACGAACATGTGACGTAACAGTGAGCTTTCCCAGCATTACCATTCTGTGGCTTTGTGGAGATTACATGTAAACACTGACACAGGCACACAAACACACTCAGTGTCCTCAGTTAGTCAGGGCCGTTTGGCTGTGCCAGTGGAAACCTTCAGTAAAACCATGTGGGGAAAAAAACAACAAATATTGACATCACCTCAGTCGTCACATTCACATTTCCTCACTCCACCTTTACCAGAAATAAAAATCAACTGGTGTGTATATATATCCATATTAACAGAGCACTGCAGGATGTTCTGCAGCAGCGTCAGGATAAAGCCTGAGGAAATGGAGAAAATTAAACTGGATTAATTTCACCTAGACTAGTGCAAAAACTAAATGACTAAATGAGTCATAATAATAAATTACACAAAGCCTATTCATAACCAACCTTTTTTATTTCCAAGTAGTAATTATACATCCTTTAAGCAATAAGTGTAGGTCTGCTACATTTAGCTAAGAAGATAAATTGCATTTGACTTGTTTTGAAGCATAAACTTTAGTCATTTTACTGAGGTTTGTGCTTTAAAACAATATAAAATATGAGTCTGGTTACAATATATTATCTGGGGGAAAGTCTCTTTTGTAAACAAGTCTCTTTATGCGTAAAACAAGACAAAACATGAATCTACTGACAATATAAAGTCTATTTCTGTTATTTTACCTCTCGTGTCAAACTATGTACATCTATCACTTTATCTATTTGATTGTTTTTTGGATTTATTTATTTATTTTCATGGATTTTCCCCCTGTTTTTTTTATTGTTCTGAGGGACACATCCATCCTGTTCCTGCTGCCACTTACCAAATCTATGGCTATTGAACATCTGCAGTGAATAATACTAGTGTAAACCCACAAATACACACATAACTCCCTCAAACAAACATTGTCAGACTACAAATAAGAGTGTATGCAGTGTGCATCGAAGTAAATTCATATTATTATACACTCTTTGTCTTTAAATAATAAGTGATAGACCAGCTATTCGACACTATGACTGCTATTTTTTCATTTACACAAACACAGACAATTACTCAGCCAAGACAGTCTCACTCATAACAACATATTCCAACAAAGAGTGCTGAAAATACAGACCAAGGTGGTGTATGTGTGTTGTAAATATGCTTAATGGGTGTCCAAGATTTTATGAGTGTATAACAGCAAAGGGAACAGACTTGATAAGCAGTCTGGTTTTTTACCACTGGTTCGAAACACCTGACTCACAGGTAATGACAGGTAATGCAGTGTTGGAAAGATGACTGCTTTCATACACACTGCTTTCCTGATGACTGCAGCAAACGCAAGTGTGCCACAGTTGCTTTATAGGAAAACAGGCCTTCGAGCTAGAACATCTGTGAAAAATTCTTTCAAATCAGGATGAACAGTGAAGCAGAAAAGCAAAAGAGCGCATGCATGTGCATTTTATTTTTATGAAGATAGATACATGTATGTTAGTTGTTTCTTTGCATGCAATGCTCATACTTGTGTTCAGTTCTCTGTTCATCCAAGTTCTGCATTTATATGAATAAAAATAAACCTGTTGTGGTTCTATCACACTGTTGCAGCCGAAATAAACATCTGGAATATACAGACTTGCTGCATGTCTTTAAATGACTCTCTTATGGCAAATGATTGCACATGTGTTCTTCTCTAAGCCTCCCGAGGAGAGACTCACACAACGCATTTTGGGTTATGCTGCTCCATGACAAAGAAAACTGCACATATACACATAGTGAAGTGTGCAAGTATCCCTGGTGAGAATGAACTATGCATGACTTTATGCTACATTACTATATGCTTACATTATGTCTGACTGTAAATCTGACTTCAAAATCTCATAAAGAACATGTCTGGGTCATATTTCTCCTAAAATCAAAAGAGAAATGTACTGTTCTATATGCTGTATATTTCAGTATATAACATTATATAATTAGAATTTTAAAACGGCATTCATAAGTATTTGTGATTATCAAGCTTGTTACTTTTTATTAATTGTAATATAATGTCAATAATAATAAAAAAAATAATAGTTTATAATAATAATAATAATAATAATAATAAAATACCCAGGCATGTATCAAGTCTTTGAGGCTGTGTTTCAGCTCTGGCCGTAGGGGGTAACACTCATATTCATGACCGGACTAGTAAACAGCCAGAGGAATTCAAACCTGCAGCATTTAAATAACTCAAACTTCTGGTTTCTGAAGGTTCAGTCAGTCATATATCGGGACAGACAGAATCTCTTCACCTTTCACTCTCACCTCTCGAACCCTAACAAATTTCCATACCCAAGGGCAAAAACACACTTCTGACCATGTCACACACACTTTCTAAACAAGGTCTATATTATAAACCTGTATATTGATTTTTTTTTATGCTTGGGACACAAATCCTCAATCAAAGCTGCAATGAATCCAAGCTTGCAGAAATATTCTGTGAATGGACCTCATGACAAAGGTGGTAAAGGATGTGTGTGTTCGTGGCAGGACATTTAGGTTTTGTATTTGTGTGCGCCTGCTGTGCTTGGAGGAAGCAGAACTTTGCTTATAAAAACCTGATTTTCTTTCACCGCTCGTTTGAAGTTTATTGTAAGTCTCCAGCTCATTATCTGACTGCCCGAGGCTCACTCTCTCTTTTTTTCGCTCTGTTTCTCCTCCATGTGTCATTATTGACAGCATCTGGACACCACATGCTACTCACCTCCAAACAAGCACATCTTATACTTTCTCCACCTGCACAATACAGCCATCAGAGATAAAGAGGACTATCCCCTAATAAAAGAAGCAATCATGTTTGAGTAAAACACAGCGATTACATGAAATAACTCTGAATTAGATAAACCAGCAAAAAGGATATTAATAAAGTCTTCTACTGTTCAAAGCTGTTCGGACTACACCCGAAACAAACTTCCTTCTGGGCTGATTACCCATTTCAACTATAACAATAAGCCTATTGTATTAAGATGAGCATGTGTGTACATAATGACTGAGATCAGTCTTTAATTACTACAAAGTATGTGCTCATAACATAAATTTGACAGTAGAATGAGGTGCTCATGGGAACTTTATTATGTCTGATCTCTTTGGTATCACCTTAGTAAGTGTTTATGTTATTTAGGTTTTTGCAGCAAGCTGATGCAAGTTTTTTAATGTCAGTATTGATAACAACAATTATCAAACAATTTTTTAATGACAGTTGCAATGGAGAGCATATTAAAATTAAACTTATTTTCAAATATATCTGGACTAATATGGCTGTAGATGCTCTAATGACTTTCAATAACATTCACGCAACACACCATACACATGCATACTCATAATTTAAAGGGATTGTTCAATGCAAAATTTAAAAAAATAAAAATGATGGCATGATTCACTCACCTTCATGTCATTCCAAACATCTATGAAATTCTTCTCCAGAACACATGAAAATATATTTCATAATCTTTCAACTGCTTATGTCTTTACTCTGTGTACAATGAAAGTAAACAGGGTCCAAATCAACATTGGGTCATTGACTGCAGACCCTTTTGATCTTTTGGGATTAAATAGATTTAAAAGAACAATATAAACAGTTTTGGAACAACATAAAGGTTAATAAATGATGACAGAATACTTATATTAGGTGAACTATAACTATCTGTTTTGACAAAAACATATTATGCACCGTTGCATACAGATTGCATTGTTTATTGACAAAACATACAAAAAATGTCTATTAAAATGTTGATTGGTTATAAAACGTGTGTGTGTGTTTGCTTGCTTTGCAGTGGCTCTGCCCCCATGCATGGGCTGACGTGGCTGCCTGGCTCTAAAGATTGAGGAGGGGGCCAAGGGGCTGGTGAAACCCTTGCTGTACTCAAATTCCTCCAGCCACCCTCTGTCAACACAGCTCTGCCATGTCACACACAAACACTAGATCTAGAGTGTGACGCTAGAATAGATCTCATTTCAATGACCCATTGTTCCTTTACACATCTGTTCTGGGGTCACAAATCTGATAAAAGCAACAAAAGCTTATAAATTAGTTGTAAACACTAAATGCTTTTCTCAAGAGTGCATATAGGATAACACACAAAGCAAATATTCCCACGGTCTGATACACTGACAGAGCTTATCTTCCTTGTGAATATAAACACATCTGTAAAACACTGTGAATAGGTATGTGATTATGAACACGACACAGAACAAGAGCAGACTAATAGAGAAATGAGAAAGGGGTGGGAGAGAACAAGATTGAAACAAGGAGAGGTAGACAGATGGATTGATTGCTTGTACTGCAGACAATGTTAGACATCCCAGTGGTTCACCAGCAGAGAGCAATAAAACTGCATTTCCCCTCCAAACTACATAAACCTCTGTCACCTCAAAATACCTCACTATATGTCTTTGCAAGTCTGTTTGCTTGCTGTGTGCATTTTGAGACAACCTAAAACAGCGGTCTGTGATTGTGAGAGAAGTCAAAAGATATGTCTATAAGAATGTCTGCGATATTCACTATACAACCATGTCATTTATACATAATGGTATTGTGCAGATTATTTGGTCACCTGCCCTGAGCCAAAACACTGCACACCAATAAACTACTATTCCAGCTCGACTCTAGACACCCATGACTAAAGTCTGCAATCGTCAGGTCGTCTGGACTTCTGCACACTATTGTTCCCCTACACTTGACCCGCTGCAGGGTTGAGGCCATTTGGGTTGAAGCAAAGAACAGAAACTAATTCTGGACATGCGGCAAAGGACAACAGTGAACGAGAACTGCAGAAATACAGACCCTATCAAACACTGGGCCAGCAAATCTAATAAAAACACAAACACACTCAAAGCTATAATGACGTGCACATGATCATTTACAGATCTGACCTTCAGATCAAGAGCTCCCCGACATGTCTCTATTGTTTTCTCAGGTCCTTTGTTATAACTATCCAGCATGCTTTGTTTATTCAACTTGCCAAAGTGCCCAGCATTCCTCAACAACGGCATCATATCTGCTGGAACGAAGACCTAAGTCTAAAGGAAAACGGCTTGCATGGTTGTCAGGAAAATCACATCATACCGATAAGGCTAGTGAACAGACACAAAAGAGCAGTCCGCTCTTATAAACGAGTCTGCGTTCAGTTCGTTTGACTGTAACTTGATCAGTCATTTCTAACTTGTGTCAAATGTGTTGGCACCACAAGCTTGAACACCGTTTTACTAATTACAGGACTGTGCCTTTAGGGAACATGGCGCTGGATTCATACTCTTCCCTCTTTATTACTTAAGACTGACTGAACCATTAATCAAGACACTGTCAGAGGAGATTGTCTTCTCTGTCTCTCTTGTTGGTGCTAACAATTCTCTTCAGGGCTATAGTAGCTCAGCTCCTGCTAAAGTCAATCACAGAAACTACCTGTAATCAAAGTTCCTTTTTTGTGATATACATTAAGCAGATTGGCGAAAAAGACTTGGTTTTCAACATCAGTTGCTGATTGGATGAGAGCAGATCTGAATGCGATCTTAAACTTTAATTTCCTGTCAACCATCTTGCCTACTTTTTTAAGCACAGTAGGCCTAGTTACCTACCTAAAAATCTCCCAAACTGGGTTACAGTAATAAACGTATCAAAAATATTGCTTATTCTCTTCCAGTTATGCTGTTTAACAGTATTTTTTAGGCTGGTAATTAACACATATATTATATTATCTTCCACCTAAAACTCAATTGATCCTATCTGAGATATTTAGTTAGGCCACCTAACAAATAAGATTAAACATAGTTGGGCAGAGAGTTGTCATTGTGGTGGACCAGTGCGCGTGGTCAATAGGGATGGAATGTGAATTGTTAGGCCCTGTGTATTTTTCAACAGTTCCCCTCCCCTGCCCTTTCCTCTCACTCCATCCTTTCTTCCCCCTAATTCCCCACATTCTTTCACAAAGCAGCAGGACTTTCAGCCTGTCATTTGACTGTTCCGTTTGTTCAGTAAACTCCTTTAGGCCTTTACAATTGTGGCATGGCATACAAATGTCCACAGCCAGCTAAACTTGGCATGAAATAAGTATTCACTCGAACTATTTTCTAAATATGTTTTAAAGATCTTAGTGTAAAAAATGTATCAACGCATGTTTTACTTTTTTTTTATTGGATATATGAAAACAGCAAATCAGTATGTGTTAGCATAACTTAACCCATAGTGCAGATGATACGCAAAAGGATTCAAAATGTATTGTACTTCAATACATTTTGAATCGAAATAATTGTAAAAGAAATAATTGTAAAAAGGGGTAAAACATAAGGCATGAGAGCGGAGTGTACTATCCGACAGCCCAAACACATACTGAATGTTTTATAACCAAAGCAGCACTGCTCAGATTGTGGAACAGAGAGGAGATTGAGATGAAATTAAAGTTATGCGTGCCTTCAACCGATTGATTTGGAAAGAAATGTAATGTAAAACACTTGTATACCCTAGGGCAGGGTTCCTCAAATCTTACCCTGGAGGTCTGATGCACTGCAGAGTTTGGATTTAACCCTAATAAAACACACCTGAGCATGCTAATCAGGGTCTTAAGGATCATTAGAAAACACAGGTAAGTGAGTTTTATCAGG
>JAUCMU010000143.1:8073077-8092068 GCA_032275025.1 Enteromius treurensis
CAAAGTAAAAGAAAAGGGGGGAAAAACAAGGTCATATTATGTAAGTTTTAATAAATAAAAATGTGGGGGAAAAAATCTAATAAATTCTCTTTTTTAATTGTATTTTTACTGTATCGAAAACATACCGAACCGTGATACTACTGTATCGTATCGAACCGAAACAGTGATTTTTGTGAACTGTTGCACCCCTACTAATTATCCAAAAAAATTATTAAAAAAATTCACAGAATGTTGTGATGAACCAATCAGAATCAGATATTCCAGGCCTGCAATAAATTCTGTTAATGTTCTGCGAGTATAAAGCAAAACTGTATGTCTGTATAATAAACTAACAGCAACTGGTAACGGTGTGGTCACGCCAATGATGACTGTGCAGCCATTGTGGGAGGAGTTTATTTCCTTAAGGCAGACTTTAACAAAGCACTGCTATAAACAGAACAGCCGATTCAAAAAAGACTCGAACGAGAATGAATGCTCTAAAAAAGAGATTAATGCTCTAAACAGGACCATAGCATGTCCAAAAAGACTGGATGAGAGACATATTTCCATTCCAGTGATGACACATGTGTGCAATTACTCACTCTAGGGTAAGGCAGGCCACTGCTAGTGTTAAATGCAGGCAGCAGTCTGAGTCCAAGATCTTTAGCCATGTGCAGCAGCTCGTCCTGGTACCAGAGCATTCGGCCACTTTCTTTCAACATTACAGCCATAGAATGGCCTCCCAGCAGTCCACTATGGAGAACAGTAAAGTTTTAAACAACCAAGACGGACTGTGTTAAAAACATAGTCTTTTACTCTGCCGGCCCATTTGAAACTCTGACAGATGCCTTACTCACCCCAGCACCCGGATGTTGGTCTCAAACACGGACACCACGATGTCATTATCCAACCGTACATCCGCCACCACTCTCCTCACCGCCTCCTCAAACTCCATCGTCTTATTTAACAGCTGTGAGATGTCAAAGCAGGTCATGAGCAAACAACCTTGGGTTTGACTGTACATATGAGTGTTTGTATGAGGTTTCAAGTTCTGTTTGAGATGTCACTCACTGCAAGGGTGTCGAGAGTGTCGATGAGGGTGAGGGAGAACCTGAAGGAACAGAAAAACACGTTTCCATCTCAGTCTTTCTTTAAAAAGAACTAAATAAAAAGATTTCTTAACATCTCCATCTTTATTTTCTCTCCAAAAGACTTACTTCCCCAGGGCATCATCTACATCCCCTCGACTGGGCTCTAGTCCACGTACTCTCCCACGGCAAGTCAAAGGCATCAGCTCATCTGCGGGGTAGGCATGGTCCTGTCAAAACAGGAAAAGATATGAAATGTGATGAATTCAGGCAGATTTGAATCATAATGCTGTTCTCTCAAACATTAATCTGCCTCCCTTATCCTTTTTGTTGTTTTTTTAACTGGAGGTTATCGCATTTCAGTTTCACACATCTTACGTTTCCAACTAGAGACACTTCTGGGCATAACAGAGGTCTCTGGGAAGCATTTTAGAAGTTTAGAAAAATGTATTGGTAAAATTAACATTCTGGCTTCATTTACTTACATCCATGTCCAAATTTATATGATTTTATTTCTTCTGTGGAACTTGAAGATATCTTGAAGAACATTTAAACTGTTTTTGTCAACTTGATGAAAGTCAGTGGAATCCAAAACAACAGTTCACTGACTTTCATTGTTTGAAGCAGGAAAAAAATAATAATTCTTTAATGCAGCACCACCTGTTTAGTAACATAAAGTGCTGTAGTTACATTTGTCACATGCATTTAAAGTAATTACTATACTCTTAATAGCAGTAAGTCATCCATAATTACATAAATACGTAATTACAACTAAAAATTAACCAATCCCTAAACCTGTAGTACGTAATTGTTACTCTTATCTCTGTAAGTTGATTGGAAGTAAAAACAAGACACAAAATATTTTTCTTTTAAATAAATGCTGTTCTGCATCTTTAAAAAAATGCATCAGAGTTTTAGCAAAAAAGATTAAGCAGCACAATTGATTTCAATATTTATAACAAAAAAAAATTATCTAGATCACCAAATCAGCATATCAAAATGACTTGTAATGCTGAAGACTGGCGTAATGGTTGCTGAAATTTCAGCTTTTCCATCACAGGATAAATTGTTTCAAAATATATCAAAATAGAAACCATTTAATTTAAATGTATAATTATATTTCACAATATTACTGTTTTTACTGTATTTTTCTCAAATGAATGCAGCCTTGGTAAGCATGAGAAACTGGAATAGGAGGAGCATTAAAATTTCTATGTACCCAACTGTTAATAAAGAAAGTTATCAGTCACTGTGTACATACCATGTAGTTTTGATAAGCGTGGTCAAACATTTCCAGCACTTGGTTCCTGAGAAGCAAAGACATGTTCAAATAAAGAAAGCTTTCTGAATCATACAGCAAGCAAGTCATCATTTTGTGTTTCCTCAGACAGACCCTTACCTTAGTTTATTCTTCTCATCTCTACTCATAGCCTCCGACAAAATGATGGAGGTCCCCATAAAAAACAGCAGCAAAAAAGCAGGCAACATTGTTGCAGAATAAAGCATCCACATGGCTCAAATCCACTGGTTTCACACTGGACTTCACGTAGATGAAGACACCTTGCGCAGGTGTCTGAGTCAACTTTTCCTATCTTAGATTTGTTTATTTAGCACTAAGTTAGAGTTCCACCTCCAGTCCATCATTCTCAAATGTAAAGTTAACCAAATATAATGCAGGGAAGATTTAGTAACACCCACATTCACTGTTCTAGCTCAATAACTTTTCAGTTCCTGTTCTTATCTGAACGTCTCACTTGGATGAATGCAGCTCTGGTGCATTTCTGAGATGCTTCTAGTGGGAAGAAATAATGACCAAGTTATATGTCCCTCACGCGATGGTCCTTTCGTTAGTGTTACTCAGCCAGCTGCTGTTGTCTCACCTGCCTGTCACCTTGATAACACGTTGGCACTCATGTGACACGTCTGCATGCTACACTCATCACCAATAAAACAACAACAAAACTACATCACTGTAGATCCCCAGCAGAGACAGGCTCAAGAGGAGCTCCAGATGGGGCCATGGAAAAAGATGCTTCGTCTCTAATAGCAACCATCACCATGGGTGACACGATCAGCGGTTTATATCCCCAGAAAGAAGGAGAGAAAGCATCCTATTGATCCTATTAAAACTGATAATTATAACATGAACAGTATGCGAGTCCCAGTGTCATCTTCGTGGTACTAAAAACAAGTTTAAACCATGTAGAGAATGCTGCTGCTTTTTCAGGAATAAAATATCCAGCGAAATGTTGTTGTCAATACGATATGATGAAAAAAGATTTATTAAGCAGACACGCTTTGTTGTTTAGCTCGCCGGCTAATCAGTCCATGACAGTTCGGCAATACTGAACATATGTTGTTGAGGCAGAAACGCTGCTAAAACTAGCGGAAAGACCATCTTAAATCTGTTCTTCGGTCATTAAGGAGTGATTAGAAGGTCCATTCAGCTCTCCGATTCCGACAAATAAAAAATATTACGTTTAATAGTAGTTTTACGGCAGGTGTAATACAAAGGGCCAGAAGTCTCTCTCTCTCACAAGCCGAGTGAATGACGATCACCAGTCTTACGCCAGTCTTAGGAGGACGTCAACATCCGCATCCGGGTATGCGCCCCGAAGGTGTTGTGTAAAACTACAGTTCTTAGCATGCCTTTCGAGCTTTTTTTGCTTTTACATTATAAATAAATATTAAATATGAAACAAAAGTATAGAAAAAAGAATAATAATTATTATTTTAATTAGCAGTAGTAGTAAAACATTAATATTGTTTGTTATGCATCTTAATAAAACTACACTTTATATGCTTGCGTTAAATTCCTTTCGGTAAATTGTTAAAGTTGATTAAAATGTATTAAAATAATTTATTTCAGAACAAAGGCCAAAGAATAAAAGTAAAAAAGACACACAAAATATAAAACATAAATAAATGTAATAAAGATATAATAAAGTTAACATTACTAATAATAATCTGGGAATTTAAATATTAATAAGATTAATATTGTTATTTGTTATTGCATTTTACAAAGATCACACGTTTTAGTATAGGTCTGCTTTTAATTTAATTCGGTAATAATTACTATGCAATACAACTGTAAATTAAGTTTATTTACTGCATATGTAAACCGTACCACATTTTTAAATGGATTTTTTTTTTTTCATCATTTATTACTCCGGTAAGCAATATGCTCCAGCCACATTGTGTCTTTTACTCGACACGAATAATTTTGTATCTAGAAATGTATAACTACAGAGTCACTCAACTAGATGGAAGTGAACTTTTTTTTTTAATCTGTAAAGAATGAAATCCCCCCCACACTGTGTAAGGTATTGACTACAACATATTTGTTAATGCAATGCATTTACAGTCCTCTAAATAAAGTAACTGTCTGCTTTATAATTTATTTTACGTTTCAAGATGTAGCAAGAAATCTGCTTAACGCTTCCTGTCAAGCACGCGTCACATGATTGTCTCGTGCAGTGACGTCACTTGACGTTAAACAACACTCCGACAGTGCAGTGACTGTGAATTGAAAACTGCCCGAGCTCATTAAACGCTTTTAGCGAACGAGACAAAAGGTAAGCGACTATCTTTTATATCTGGAATAAATTCAAATGTAGTTGGTCGGCCATAATTAATAGTTATGTTGTGAGAATAGAACTTGAGACTGTTCAAAACCTGAACAAGAAAATGCTCAGTAGGCGAAAGTGATTGACGTTTTCTTATTGTTATTATGTATGCAGAGATGTCTAATAGCGTAAAAAAGCTCACTGGGCTCGTGGCAGCTACTTTCACACCACTCACTGCGGAAGGGTGAAATATTTCATTAATAGTATTACAAAATAAAAGTATTAACGTTACATTATTATTTGCCTGAGCTGTCATTGATCTGTTCTTCTTTGCTGCTGTATTCCAGGGAGATCAACCTCTCTGTAATCGTACCATACATTGATTACTTAATAGAGAAGCAGAACGTCAGGAGTGTGTTTAGTAAGTCAAACCTATTCATTTAATTAAAGGTTTTGGTGAATAATGCAGCCTGTTTTTATCATCTATATTATCTGGAGCGTAAACCACCTTGTTTTTGATAGTTAATGGCACAACAGGTGAGGGCTGTTCTCTAACTGTGGATGAAAGAAAGCAGCTTGCTGCAGCTTGGTGCCAACATGGAAAGAGCAAGTGAGTTATTGCATGTTTCTAGTGTTTATGGACGGACAATGATTATGTCTAAGGAGACAAGGGTTAGATACAAATCTAGCTAAACTTTAATTGACAAGTGTAAGCCATTTATTGTCTAAAAATGATTAAAATAACAACACAGATAATAACACACTTTTATGTGTGTGTTAAGGCTTGAGCAAGTGATTGTTCATGTTGGCTGCATGAGTATAAAAGACTCTCAAGAACTGGTAAGCTCACGTCTTCACATCCCCTTTTTATTTATGTGCATTAACTGCATTGTTTTGTACAAATACCCCCACCTTTCTTAATGCACATCTCTATTTTCGTAACAGGAGCACCACAAACTCTTTTCTTCTAATTTATTGCTTATCCATTCATGTTTCAGCATGTGCAGATAAACAGCTCCTCGTGACTGTTTGAAAATGCTGAGTGGATGTTTTTTTGTACTTCCTTAGGCTCGGCATGCCGCCAGTATAGGGGCTGACGGCATAGCAGTAATATCTCCTTCCTTTTTCAAGCCCATTAATGCAGGTTTAAACCCCATTTTTCGAAACACTGAGTTATTTGTATTTTTTATGCTTCCAACCATGCCTTCATTTTCTCTTCCTCTTTTCACAGATGCACTGAGGTTGTTTATAAAAGAAGTGAGCGCCCATGCTCCAGACCTTCCGATGTATTATTATCACATTCCAAGCATGACTGGTGTTGCATGTAAGTGCAGCTCCCACATGTCATCATTACCTGCAGTCAGAACACTGACTACTTAGTAAATTCTTTAGAATTGCATAGTACAGAATGAGTCAGATTTACATGTGAGAGATTGACTCCTGTAGTCCAGTATCTGTTTTTTTTTCCTTCAGTGGATGCAGCTGATGTGCTAAATGGGATAGAGCAGATGATTCCCTCATTTCAGGGAGTAAAATACACTGGGGCTGACCTAAGGGATCTCGGACAGTGTGTCTGTTACAGTCAGTCCCATAACTGGTCTGTCATGTTCGGAATAGATGAAGTATGCGATCCCCTTACTAATTTATCTACTGCATTTTTCCTGCTAGTATAGCGTTAATGTTGTTTTAATAATACTTTGCTCAACACTCTGTTTTACAGCAACTCTTGGGAGCTTTGGTATTAGGTGTTCATGGAGCAGTAGGGAGGTGAGTACCAACATCATAACTCTTTATCCAGCCTCAGTTGTTATGAATGCATGACCTTTCACAGTTTTTCCTTCAGTGGTGTCAATCTGGTTCTTACATTCTGTTATTAAGTGGCTCATTTGCTTGTTGGGAGTAGTGTAACCTCAGTTTTGGATGATGTTATTATTTTAAAGGAAGCTTTTTTGGGTGGACTTTTAACACTTTTAAACAACTGTCAGTTCAAAAACAACTGCTACACTTAAAAGTTATGGTTAGACAATAGATTACAGCAAAACCAGACTCATTTGAGCTTCTGGCTTGAGTCTCAGTAATGGCAGGAATTATGGGTGGAGGGAGTTAATGACCAGCTCTCTCATCCACATTCAATACCACAACATCATATCCTTTCCTTAATGCTTTAGTGAAGACCTTGCAATGCTCTCTGTCCTCTGCAGCACTTACAACTACCTCGGACGCACAGTGAACCAGATGCTTGCTGCTTTTAATAATGGCAACCACACACAGGCCAGAGCACTGCAGGTATATCCTTCATCCCATTTTGCATGTGTAATTGTCATTTAGGGATGCTTTTGGACTTTATTTTATCAGCATGTATTCAGGTTTAATGAATTTATGTTATTTTAGCTACAGAAAGTAATGACTTGTTTTTATGTTTACAGTTTGAAATAATGGAGGTTATCACATTTGCTAAGAACCTTGGTGAGTTGATTGTTTTCCACATACTCTACATTACCTTTCAAATGTTTGGATTTCTTTTAATGTTTTTTATTCATTTATTTGATAAAAAATTCAGCAGCAATTACTCCAGTCTTCTGTGTCATATGGTCCTTTAGAAATCATTGCAATATGCTGAATTGCTGAAACTTGTTTTTATTATTATCAGTGTCAACAATTGTTAAATTGTTGCCACTTAATATTATGTGGAAACAGTAGTAAATGTTTGAATTTTAAAAATAATATTTTTTGAAATAGGAGTAAATGTCTTTACTGTAATGTGTGACATATTCAATGCATAATGATTATGATAATAGTTAATATATATAAAAAAAAAATACTGATCTCAAACATTTGAAAAGTGACAGTAAGACCTGATTTTTTTTTAATTTAACAAAAACATTTTATTTTATTATTATTTATGTTCTGCAGGTTTTGATGTGTCTGTGAATAAGCAGGTGATGAGTGAAGTGTCAGGGTTAGCACTGGGTCCTCCTCGACTCCCGCTGCTGCCATGTCCTGTCTCAAAGGCCCAGGCTATAGCACAGAAAATCAAGGACTTCTCTCAAAAGCTTTAAAGTGAAAGACATTTCATTGAACCTGCCTGAAACTCCAAACAAATAATTTCTGTTGTTAGAACAGAACCATGTAAACCATGCCACATTTTTACACTACAGTGTATTGGTGTACTGTACCTATTTTCATACTTTATACTCGCTTTGCTTTATTAACGTTTAGTTGTTTTTTTTTATTGTCAGCACATTTAAAGCCATTTAGCATTTTGTTTCCTCTAATTAATCATTTTAAAATTAAACTAGAAGTTTTAGTGAACCTAGTTGCAAGTAACCCTCAGTGTTACTGATTTATTCACACCGTGATATACTTGATCTTGTATATCTAAACGCATTATGAGTATTGCACATTTTGTTTGTTTTTGTCTTATGTGTTAAAAAGCATGAAAACATAAAGTAATTTTTGTTCTCTTTTTATTCTTTAATACTGTTTTAATTACCTTCTTTTAGCTGATGTTGATGTAATTATTCCAGGCTGCTGAGGCAGTGGTTGCTGGACCAGGCATATCACCACCGTGCCCTTAAGCAAGACACTTACAAAAGTATTTCTATGTGATAAATGGCATTACTCACAGCAAGTGCATCTAAGTAATTTCAGAAGAAAATCAATTCTGCTCAAATTTTGGTGCTATTCTCTATCGACCCTACATGTTTTGTTGAAAGTTTAAACACTTTTTAATTTCTCATGTTTGCAGAATACTGCTCAAAAAGGGACATTTTTGTATGTTGCAATTAAATGTATTAAAATGATTATTAATTTTTGAATTCAAGACACTGGTTTGAAGTTCTTAAGAGGTATACGAAGAGTTTAAGAGGTAAACTCTGTAGGTCAGTGGCCCTTCAGGACCAAGTTTGGACACCCAAACGGTCCAGCTGTCATAATTCTGTTATGTCATTGCCCACTATTATCTGACTCTCCGTTCAAAGCCTGTAGGGGAAATCTGGAACAAATCAAACCTTTTAAGTAAATGAAATGTTCCTGCCTCCTTTGTTTTTTAGTTTAATTTAATCTTCATCTATCTACCATAAACAGTATCTCATACTTAACATTTCAAATTTTTTAGTGTGAAAAATTATGTAGGAGGGGTATGGTTCATGTTACACTACTGTCTCAGCAGGACACATCCGAGACTGCACTATCATCACCTAACCAGTTGTTTTATTGCTGACTCCACAGTCTGACTGAAACAAGCGCAGTATTTCACAGTACATGACCATTTATCAGCGGCAGCAGAAGGAACAACATTAACAATTTCCTTCCAACGAGAATACAAGTGAAGAGAGCTCTTTGAAATTCAGGTCATGACCACGTTTCCTGTAGAAAAAGCTGACTGACTACAAATTAGACACTTTTCTTTAACTGGACAGATGGTGTGGAGACCCTTTAAATTACTTTTGTAACATCTCATGTTGTTACCAATAAATTCTTTTTGTTTTGGATCGTTGGAGAGTGTCTGGTACAGAAATGTCACTAGTTTTTTATTCCTTGGTCTCTGTCTGAAACATTTGCTGCTCACTAGTGTTTTGAGTGCACTGATGTTATCCATCTCCAGTTTCCTAACTCTCCTGACCAAACAATGTTAAAGGGCAACTGGTTTGGTTTTCAAAGGGGTTCAGAACTCATTATGGCCAGTTTTGAAATTAATGTTCATTTAAGCTTGGGGCTGACACAAAATAGGCACATATACAGGTGCTGTTAGAATATCTTGTATTATAAGAATATATTGTAATAAGTTAATGTATAGCATAACAATAGATTTTCTATGGCGTTAAGGTCAGGCAAGTTTGCTGACCAATTAAGAACAGGGATACCATGATCCTTAAACCAGGTACTGGTAGCTTCGGCACTGTGTGCAGGTGCCAAGTCCTGTTGGAAAATGAAATTGCATATACATAAAGTTGGTCAGCTGCTAAGTGCTAAGTCCTGGTATACAGCAGCTGCATTGACCTTGGACCTCAGAAAACACCAACACCAGAAGATGACAAGGCACCCCAAACCATCACTGACTGTGGAAACTTCACACTGGACCTCAAGCAATGTGGATTCTGTGCCTCTCCTCTCTTTCTCCAGACTCTGGGACCCTGATTTCCAAAGGAAATACAAAAATTTACTTTCCGCAAAGAACATAACTTTGGATCACCCAGCAGAAGTCCAGTCCTTTTTGTCTTTAGCCCAGGCTTCTGACACTGTCTGTTGTTTAAGAGTGGCTTCACACTAAGAATACAACAGCTGAAACCCATGTCTTGCATACATCTGTGTGTAGTGATTCTTGAAGCACTGACTCCAGCTGCAGTCCACTCTTTGTGAATCTCCCCCACATTTTTGGATGTTTTTTTTTTTTTTTTTTTACAATTCTCTCCAGGTTGTGGTTACCCCTGTTGCTTGTACACTTTTTTCTACCACATCTTTTCCTTCCCTTTACCTCTCTAATAATGTGCTTGGACACAGAGCGAACAGCCAGCCTCTTTTGCAATGAGTTTTTGTGTCTTGCCCTCCATGTGCAAGCTGTCAATTGTCATCTTTTGGACATCTGTCAAATCAGCAGTCTTCCCCATGATTGTTCAGATTACAGAACTAGACGGAGAGACCAATTAAAGGCCTTTGCAGATGTTAATTAAATAGCTGATTAGAGCGTGGTACCAGGTGTCTTCAGTACTGAACCTTTTCACAATATTCAAATTTTCTGAGATACTGAATTTGAGGTTTTCTTTAGTTGTCAGTTATAATCATCAACATAACCAAAATAAACGCTTGAAATATATCAGACTGTGTGAAATGAATGATACATGTTTCACTTCTTGAGTGGAACTAGTAAAATAAATCAAATTTTGAAGATATTCTAATTATATGACCAGCATCTGTATATCACTTTTCATTACATTTATTTGAGCTAATTTATGTCCAGAAACGTATGTAAATATATTTATGTAACTTGTATAAATAAATATTTCACAGATAACGGGTTAACAGACAACTCTTGTTGAATAGTTAAACTTGGCAGACTAATAAAAACAACTGTCCCTGACAAAATATCGAATAAATGACTTAAAACTAAATAATTTACATTTATTTCAGTTCTTCAAAGTCAGTAAATTACAAAAGCGAATCCCGATTTACATGCGGAACCAATGATAGCGGTTTAAAAAAAGGGAAACCCTGAGGGACAATAATACATCGACACCAAATATTCACGTATTTCCGGCCAGCTCAGCGTACGGAGGAGTGTTGTGAAGCTGTAATCCAGACACAGGTATTGCACAGCTGTTAACTTTATCATATACACCTGCTGTGGGTAAATTTTACATTACAGCAAAATGGTGCTGCTGACAATGATCGCGCGGCTGGCGGACGGACTGCCGCTGGCGGCTTCAATGCAGGAGGACGAGCAGGTAAGAGATCAGTCATATCTGTATGTTTTATAATGCACTTTAGGCCTATGCGTGCTGCAAATATAAGAAATCAAAGAACAGTATTTTCAAAACATTAAATTTGCTTCTGAAATTGTCTAGGTATCTGGATTTGTATTCCACGACAGCAAAAAACTGCTTTAATCTGGCCTTTATTTGCTCAAATTACAGTACTTGGGCGTCTGTTGGAGCATTTACATTCATTTGAGATGTCTCATTCGGAATCTAACAGTGTAGTAAATCTTGAGATATTATATTTGTCTCAATCTCGTTCTTTCTCGGTGTGAAAGATGTAATTGGTCACACAGAGAGAGGCTTCATTAGATGGATTCGCATAATTTTGATCAGTTACAGCGCCCTCCTCTGTCATAATTTGTACACGCACAATATGTCTTCCCATCATACTAAATATACATTTTTATTTTCTAATAAATCGATTTAAAACGCAACCAAATAAGTTACATCATTTAAAAATGTATATTAGAATTATTTAAAATATTTTTCTATAGTTTCCAAGTATATTCTGACATTATTATAATAAATTTGGCACTTGAGTTGAACCCTAAGTTAATGATGTCAGAGACATGACCCCAAAACCTATCCATGTTTTATCTGAGTACATCCAATAACCTCATGCAATAAGTGTAAAGGAATCAATATAAACTTAATATTATGATAGTATTAAAACACTTTCTATTTACAAATCCTATAGCTGCTGTATAATAACTCTGTGTAAGGAAGTTTTGGGCTTTGGTAGATGTGAAAAGCTTCCCTAGAATTACTCCAAATAGTGTTAATGTGACTTAATAGTTGCCCAGCAGTTACCTTTACAACAGTCACTGGATTTAGGTCTAACATCTCTACGTTTCCTCCTTTCTTGCTGCCATGAAGGGAAGTGAAAAGGTTTGTTCACCTTTAGCTTTGTAAAATCCCTCAAAAGAGGACAGAGTCAAATGTATCAGCGTAAAAGTGACTGTGTTTTATCCAGTAAATTTGCCCTTTTGTTCTCAGATGGGTCGGGATCTCCAGCAATATCAGAGCCAAGCCAAACAGCTCTTCCGCAAACTAAACGAACAGAGTCCGAACCGATGCACCTTAGAGGCTGGCTCAATGTCATTTCAGTAAGTTTACAGTACACTACAGCTAAAATAATTCATCATAGGAAGATGAGTTTATTAATTTCAAGACCACAGTACATTTAAGTTCTAGTTTTACACATGAAAATATGTGTTTGATGAAACGCATGGCTAATAAGAAAATATCTACTCCCCTCTCTTCAAAGCTACGTCATAGAGCAAGGCGTCTGCTATCTGGTGCTCTGTGAGGCCGGGTTTCCTAAAAAGCTAGCCTTCGCTTATCTGGAAGATCTGCAGGCAGAGTTTCATGAGCAACATGGCAAGAAGGTGCCCACGGTCTCCAGGCCCTACTCCTTCATAGAGTTTGGTAAGAGCCCTCACTCTCTCAATAACCACAGTTTCTTTTACTCCCCATCAAGAGACGAGCTTGTAATTCTGTTTTATTACCTGTCTTAAGATACATACATTCAGAAGACCAAAAAGTCATACATCGACAGCAGAGCACGCAGGAACCTGAGCAACATCAACACAGAGCTACAGGATGTACAGAGAATCATGGTGGCCAACATAGAAGAAGTTCTGCAAAGAGGGGAGGCCTTATCTGGTAAACACTTGTAACCACTATTTTAGAGGAATTTGAAGTACAGTAAATTAATCATAGATACATGTTAAGCTAAAACGAAGATCCCTGAGCTAAACCAGCCAACATTTCATCTCTTCTTATATATATTTTTTTCTTCAGCGTTGGACTCAAAGGCCAGCAACTTGTCCAGCCTGTCCAAGAAATACAGAAGCGACGCCAAGTACCTGAACACTCGCTCCACATATGCTAAACTAGCTGCGGGTGGAGTCTTCTTCATCATGCTGATCGTATACGTACGCTTCTGGTGGCTGTGAGGTGTGGGATGTGCGGACGGGCCCTTGAGAAAGTTACAGGCGAAAAGCAGACGGACTCTCACATGACGACAAGTTCACGTTGTGTTTTAAAGCTACAGCCTGTTCTTAAAGACTGTTGGATCTGGCGATTTCCCTCTTAACAGGCTGTCAAGTCCCTAACCTGATCCTCACCGGTGTCTGTTTTAAGAACTACACAGAAGTTTGTCTGCACTAGTTTGGAGTGTGAACGAAAGAGAGAAAGCGTGTTTTCCTGTATACTGTGTGTCTTTGTGAAATCCCTCCTTTGATGGAAATTCATCTTATATACTGTATAACAGTAAACCATAAAGCAGCAGTGCATCCCAAAAAAGGTGAATTGATAATTCATTTACAGAAGTCTAATAATTCAGATTTGTAGTTTTAGCACATTGCGGGTTGGATCACTTCAACTGGACTCTTAATTCTCCTCATGCTATGGCTATTAGGTAAGGTTACCTTCTAGCCAGGGGACTGAACATAAAACAAGCTTGTGGGTCAGCCGTATTAATAAATCTTTGGGTCCTCCAGTGATTTAGCACAAAATTATTGTACTGGCCACCCATATAGGCTCTTATCTATAAACCACATACTCATGAATTCAACCTGTATTTCTTAAAGCCTTATAAAATGGAGTGGTTTATTAAGTCTTAGTTTGAATTAGTCTACATTTGTGACACATTTAGATCAAACTGATATTTTGGACTGTTTCCTTGGTGCACAAGTTGCCTAACAAACAGCAGTTGCACTGCAGCGAGGAGATTTGCGGTCATGTCCAGTTACTCAATCAAGACCAGATCATTGAAACCAGTGTCAGGGGTGAAACTAATGTCACTTTTTTCAAGAAGCAGAGATTTAGGACAGCTGCAGTCTAGAACTACATGCATCTGTATCTGTGGTCCTTGCCTTGCAGATATATGACCTGGGTTCCTACAGCTTTCTCTTTCAGTGTTTACATTCATCTGTATTTTACATGCATTGAAGAACTTAACCTACAGTAACAACCAGACACCCATGTATCAACTGGAAGAGCTTAGAATGGTCTCACCAAACCTTCAGTATAAATAAAATTATTCAAACTCAATTTTCGTTTGCTTTTCTTTCTGTTTTTACAGTTCACGCTGACATACTTGTTTCATTTTTGGACTGGTGTCTCACTGCACGGTCACTGTCATTCTTTTTTATAGGAATGGAACAATGGGTACACTGGCCACCGACGAAACACAAAGGAAGACATTTAGAAAAAGGTTTGCAACCAGGCTGTATTTTTTATACTATACCAAACAACTTGGTTACCAACGTTCTTTAAATTATCTTACTTTGTGTTCGGCAGAACAAAGAAATTCATACAGGTTTGGACCTACTTGGGGCTGAGTAAATAGTTTGGGTGAACTATTCCTTTGACATTTATATGCTTTATCAGCTATAACTGGTGTGTAGCAATAACAGATAGATATGGACATGACATTATAAAAATGGCATAAACAACACATGACATGACTTGAGTAAAAGCTGAAGTAATCAAAAAGCAGAATTGTTTCCGCTGTAAAAGGAGGAAGGATACCTCCCACTGACATTTTTCTAGAGCGCAGTGTTACAAGAAACCAGTTTAGATCTTCTGAGATATTGAGAATTGGGTAATTTCCTGTTCATTTAAGATGGGAATTTTGCTTGTATAATTTTATTTCCTACACTAATTTTATTGAGCTTACTGTTATAAAACATGTAGTCTGGGGCCTATAGCAGACGTTTGTGTATTACAGTATTATTGTTAAAGGATCCTCCTGCTATTACAAAAAAATAATGAAGTTGAAGCAGCTGCTATTTTGCCTCCGCCTTCATGGACTAACTATTAAGGCTATTCCTTCAGGGATTTCAGTCTCTGACAGTGTTATCAAGATCATAACAGACATTATGTAGCTTATGTTTTAATTTATAGTAACATAAAATGCATTGATGCACTGATGATTCACCACAGTCATTAGTCTACTTTTAAAGCATGTAAATGTTGCAGCAGGTGCAAAATACTTTCTCATACATGACATGACTGCTGGTGGGAGGGGCTCTATCTCTTTCTTTTTTAGGGGACTTACAAATGTGTTCTGTTTTTCGACTGATAATTTGAAGACATTTTAGGCTGGTGACTTTGAAAAATATGGGACAATTACATGGTGTATTGTCAGGCAAAGTCATCCTTCTAATTATTTACTGCCTTAAAGTACTATATGGTAGGTACTTTATATTTTAGAACACATTTTTAAAAGAGTCATTTGCCATCAGTGGCTATATTAATTACTGTAAATACCTATATATGTGCTATTTTCAAAATTGTTCAATGTAACATGTAACTACCTTGGCGTATTTGTTTGATTGTTGATGAAATTCAAATTGCAGAATTGCAGATTCCAATGTAATAATACCAAAATACAGCAAACTATTTTTTTATTAAAATGTCAAACAACAAATATTTGATCAAAATGTCTAATTTGTCACATCTAATCTGTAGAGTCGTTTACATTGAAAAGTGACCGCTATTACGACCAGGAAGGACAGTAGCTAATTTAGTCTGTCATGCGAACATTTTTAATTCAACCATCACATTCAGACAAAGTGTTTTGTCTAGGTTAAGTGTTTCTATATTGGTTTATTTCTAGTATTAGTATTTTGAGTTTGCTGTGATCTTAATTGAGCTAGTCCTGATTTGATGTGTTCATATTTTTCTGCAGCTCTGCTGAGTCTGGACTGCGTGAAGCCCTGTGTGTCAACAACGCTTCCAGTGTCACTTTCCAGAATGGAACAGACTACTGCAGGTAAGACAGGCCAAAAAACTCAAAAGTGGGACGAGACGGCGCGGTATTATAGGGCAGCACGACCGACCCGACTCGACAGCGCAGGGAACACGTGTTACTGCCAAATAACTTAACGTAGCCTACAGTTCGTGTTTTTTCCTGCACGTTAACACACGATGAAGATCAGTATTACGTTATTATATTTATTTTGCTTATTATATTTCATATTACGACATTAACAGTTGTTTTAGCTAATTTGAAGCACATATAGGCGATATTTATAGTAGCCACCTGTTCAAAGCAGAAACTTCCATTGTTCTCCTAATGTTTTTAAATTACATTCATCAAGGCATATTTTACATGTAAGGATATTTGTGCAACTGTATGATTAGGCTATACTAAATAAATAAATAAAATAAAATAAAATAACAGCTATTGATAGCTAGCCTACTTTTCTGCCCGGATATTATCCATTAATTTAACTGAAATGCGGAAATTAACAATGTTTTTTTTTTTTTACTAGTAAAATGCGGTAACCATGGATTGATTTTGATGAATTGAACATAATTTGTGTAACCAGAGTTGAACAACAAATATGGTTAAATGGTTAGTTTTAATAAAACCAAGGTTATTTTCGTTTGTTTTCTGATAACCCTGAAACACAATGCAGTGTAAAATTCATACATCATACTAAATTTACAAACACTGTCCCCAATTCTGAAAGTTTTTTTTAATTAATTAAATTGTATTTATATAATATGGAGTGAAGAGAAGAGACTTACAAACGTAGCCATTATGTAAAATTAAATTTTTAAAGCTAAAAAACATTACCTTGGACGATATGTAATAATGGGTAAAAATGTGGCATTTTTTCTTTAATACGAAAAATCATTATGATATTACTGTAAGTTAAGATTATCCAAGAAGATAGTATCTCCAACCGTAAATATGTCAGAACTTAATTTTTGATTAGTAGTATATATTGCTAAGAGCTTCATTCGGATAACTTTATAGTATTTTTTTGCACCCTTAGATTTCAGATTTTCCCATTTGTATCTTGGCCAAATATTGGTATTATCATAACAAACCATCCATCAGTGGAAAGGTTTTTTTTCATCTCAATAAATCTCAATAAAAAAAGCACCCTTATAACTGGTTTTGTGGTCCAGGGTGACATACCTAGGCTGTTAGACGGGCTGCATATATGAAAAAAAAAACACCTAACCCTAAAAAAATTCGAACAGAATTTTTCTCAGCTGTTTTTTGTAGTACTAGGTGTCCTTAATAAAAAGTTTACCAAAGTTTGACCACTAGAAAGGTGTAATTTTCAAGATGGTGTCCAAGATGTGCAGGACACCATCTAAAATATCCTACCTCCTTCCTTATTTGACCTAGCTAAGTAATCTTGGTGTCTAACCCCATGTTTTCTGGGTCTATGAATCCATTGAACTTGTCTAAATTGCACTGAAATGATTACACACTTATGGAATACATGATTTTTTAAGATTACTGTAAGGTTTTATCTTTGTTTGGGGTAAACTAGAGATGTAAACCATTTATCCTATGTCATGTAACTTCTACTCAGTATGTGTTTTTGGACACCCTTTTTTTTGGTAAAACTCAGATTTGACATTCAATGTAAAAGGTATTGCACTCAAAAGTAACTTAAATTGGAGTTAAATAACTTCATAAACAACGAAACAGAGGCCTGTGTGTGAATCCTCTAAAATAGTCACTCATTTCAATTTGAAAGGTAATACATATGTTATGCATCCTCTAGATGTTTTTGAGTTTAAAGGTGACATTATAATAAATAACTAAATTCACAATTTTTAGCAATTCAGAAGATGGTGGAAGACAATACTGACATTTGATATTGCTTGAAATGTTGTTGGCAGCACAGTGTATACCATTTTGTTGTAACCCAAGAAATGTACCCCGTTTGCTGTAAAAACTTAAGATGGCTCTGATGTGGTTGAGGTTTATCAGAAGGGAGCTGATAGAATCAACAACGCACGAGGCAACGTCGTACACATTTCCGCTGGTGAAACAGTACCCTCAAAATGTCGACAGAACTCCATAAATAAATGATAAAATCCAGCAACAGAATAAAGCTTGTGAAAATCACTATAAGGGTCATTCCTGGGATCCGGGAACATTTAGGCTTCAAAATTTGGAAGCCGTACTGAACACATACTGGCCAAGCTCGGTATTCTATTAGAATTCCCACTCTATTAGTTTCACATTCCACAGTCTATAAAAACATAACAGGGTCGACAATTTTGAGCTAAATTAGCTGTAGCTTTTCCAGTGATTAACATTTAGCTTTCTAACCTTCTACAGATTAACATATCGTTAGGGTTAACTTGTCAGGTATGTTTTTCAACTTTTTTTTTTTTTTTTTTTTTGATTGGACAAACGTACTCCATAATATAGCCTAACAGGGTGGAATTGTAAGAGTGGGACATGCAGGAGTATTTCAAAAACTTAAAACAAAAAAGGTATGAGTGAGAGGTGACCCTTTATACAGTAAAATTCCAGCAGGAAAAAAAATAAATATAATATATTTAAATTAGTAAATTATAATATTTTTAATGTCTATTATCTCTGTTTAAGTATATGTATATATATAATTTCAGCAATTTATTATATGTATATTTGACTATTTTAAAGAGAATATGAGTACATAAATCATGGAGACAGAATGTATTCCTGGTTTAGGAGGAATACAAAGGAGTAATGGTCATTTTAAGAACCTGATGGCCGCCATTTTGAAAATGGGGCCTTTCCAGGAGTCAAACTTTGGTCAACTTTTTGTATGTTTTTAAGTACATCTGATACTACATGTAATCCACTGAGAAACCTTTTTTGGGGTCAAGCCATATTTGCAGCTGACTATATATCCTAATAATAGTTCAGGTTTATAACTGCAGTTTTGTGCAGTCCCAGGGTGTTTTTTGAAAAAAATAATTAAACCTTCCACACATCCGATTTAAACCTCGTTATAGATTGCTAGATGCCTGTCGCTAGTTGGCATCATACGTCAATTTGCATATTCATTACGTCAGTGCGTTATATTATCTTGCTTCTCTGTGGTCACATAATGTTATTCAATGCACC
>JAUCMU010000143.1:8092168-8110783 GCA_032275025.1 Enteromius treurensis
ATGGGTATCTATGGTATCAAACCGGACCAGGATGGAAGACTTGGTTATCTAACCGGATGTGACCGGACCAAGATGGCTGACATGGATGTCCATGTCTAATCCTCCAGGATGCAGCGATAACTTGGGTTCAACTTTAAATGTAGTACCTACATAAGCAGTATGCGATTTCGGACGCAGCTTATGAATTCGGACATATTACTCGCCTTATACTGTTTTTTGCATACTATATAGTAGGGAATTTGGATCATCAAGTATTGTTCTGCTATTGCTCACCTAGTGATAGCTGCTTTATGAAGCCATTTTTTTAGTCTAAGTCTAGTTTAATCCTGTTTTTTCCACTGTGTATTTTGGATTACACTCTCGTCTTGAGCAGTTTGGTACCATTTGGACTCTGTTTGCCCGTCTGGACTGTTGTTTGTGTTTACGTTTTACCCCTGTTGTCAGACCCTCTGGATTTTGTTCACCAATCAATGACCCAAGCCAGACCTAGGAATACTCTGTCTAGCCTTATACATCTGTTTGCTTCCTGTTTTTGACTACGTCTGTTAATAAAAGCTTTGCATTTTGGTCTCGTCGACTCTGTGACAGCTTTACTCAGTCAACTTCTTGGCTGATAGAACGTGTTGGGTACCAGAAAAGACTTGCTGGTAACAGTTTTTGTTTATTAGACGCCTGCTTAGATGCCCTGTTACCTGAAAAAATGGATTCTGACAGCATCTGGGATGTAGACATGATCTAACATACTGAAATGAAGTGAAAAGTGCAGTAACTTCTTCAAGCAGATGATAAGATTAGTTTGTTATATGATAAGTTATTACAAGAAGGATGTTCAAAATGAATGTAGTCTTGAATCACTGGCTGTTTTGTAACAACTAGACACACCTGCAAAACTGCCCTGAGTTCAAATTAAATTAATTAATAGCCTACATAATTAAGTGTTTTCAGGAGACCTATGATTAGTTACAGTAACCATGTTTAAGCTAACTTTAAGCTAAAAATTAAAGGGATAATGTATACAGATAATATTTTAAAGTACATGATAATACACGCCAATCTTCAATATAAAGTTGCAAAACAAACGATTTTGTACGGTTAAAAATAAATGGATGCGAATGAGACCGGAAGCTAGACCCATATAATTTACACGCCCATTTTTACTTAAAAAAAAAAAGTTGGACATTTGATTTCATTTTAGTTGCGAAACCCTGTTTTAATGTAGGGCTTTACAGCCATCTAGTGGTTATACTATTGCATTACATTTTATTTATTTCAACCACATACACATTACTTAATATATTTATCAAAAGTAAGATGTTAATCTACATTCACGTCACATTTAGACTGAACATACATTTTGGAACTTTCAGTTGTTTTCTTGGTGCAAAAGTAACACAACAACACTAGCACTGCAGCGAGGAGATTTGTGGTCATGTCCACTTACTCAATCCTGACCAGATCATTGAAACTACTTCCTTCAAGAAGCAGAGATTTGGTCAAAAGCAGTCTAGAAATACATATAACTATATCTGTGCTCCTGCCTTTTGCCCAGATATAATATAAGACACTGCTTCCAAAAGCTCTCTCTTTCAGTGTTTATATTAATCTGTATTTTACATGCATTGATGAATTAAACAGAGAAGACTTTGTTCAGCAGGTCATCTTTTTTTAAAATTTAATTTCACATGAATGTGCTTCCTAGTCAACTTAGTTTGAAAGCATGACCTGATAAGCTTAGACAGACATTTTTAACAAGACATACTTAATGAAAGGTTACTTAAATGTCACATAATCTGCTCGCTCAGTAATTTTTAGGCCATGTTTGCTAGATTCTTCTAACATAACCCTGCTGTAAAAAATAGCAGAACCCTGTTCAAAACACAATAGAAATGGGTAACACTTTATAATAACTACACGTTATGAGTCATTAGTTAAGCATTAGTAAATAGTCAGTTCATCTTTTATAAAGCATCGTTCCAGCATTAATAATCATTAGTAAGCAGTTCATACATAGCACTATAAATGTCTTGTTCTTGATTTATAAGCATATCTAAATTTACAAAAGAGATTTAAATGGTCAGTTATCGTCCTAACAGTAAAAACAAACAACACAGAGGGATACAGAACTATTCATTTCATAAAAAAAATATATAAAACTTTACAACTGTAAACTGTATTTATTTTTTTAATGAAACGGAAGATTTGTTTGTAAGTAAATGAGTCTATGAATATAAATTAGCCTTTACATCCGCTTTATAAATGCTTTACAAGGTATAACTAGTCCTCACTTTAGATGAGCTCACAAAAACAGATGTCTGGCAACTACTAAATGCTTTATAACTACCTGACTTAATCATGAATTACAGCAGGAAGATGTGTTAATAAAGCTTTTATCAATAAACCGAACACAGTATTATCATATGTCTAAATAATAAGATGAATTAATGTAAATTTAAGTTATTTATTAATAATTTACTTAGACTCTAAATTAGTCTTATTAAACACTGACAACTCCTAAATAACTGGTTTGAAAATAATGTACTAATTGAAAAATGATAAACTGATCATTAATAAAGTATGACAACACTATTATTAAACATTATATATATGCTCAAGAACAAGGCATTTATAGATGCGCTTGCAAACTGTTTACTAATGCATAGTAATGTTTGAACAATGGTTAGTAAAGGATGAAATAAATGCTCACTAATGCTTAACTAATCATTCATATTGTGTAGTTATAAAGTGTTACCTAGAAAGGTAATGGTTTTAATGGTTATAATAGGAATTGTTTTGGTTTTAATGGAAATTATAATGGTGTCTACTGGTATGTGATGGATTCTATTGGTTGGATGCCCAAATCACGCACCAAAAAGGAATTTTGTAATATTTTTACTGGAAAAAGTTTGTGGTCCATAATGATATTTTCCATTAAAATGTCATTATGTACCACAAACTTTTTCTAGTAAAAATATTATTTATTTATTTATTTATTTTTGGCAGGTTATCATGTGATCATATTAAACGTTCTAAATATTTTTTTTGAATAGACTTTCTGAATAAAGTTCTGCTGTTTCCGCACACAACCAACAGAGTGCGCCCAGCTGCTGTTTAATAACCCAGAGTTACAAAACGTCTCCAAACCTTCCTGTTGTCGACCCGGGGCGCTAACAGTCTTCCGTTATTTTGCTTCAACAAGACGGAAACCAAAAAATAGAGCTGATTTTTCCGACTAGCTGCAAGACAAGGTGCAAACCATTTTTCTTTTTTTTGCAGAGACAACGAAACGCTGACGTCCGTGCCCCGTTATGTCTGCGTTTGTGCAGGAAGTGGGCACAGCCGAAAAGAGAAGCTGCCACGGTAGCGTGCATCACGAACCACAATGCTCAGGCTCAACTCTTCACCCCTTAGTTTCTCTTTACAGAGGGGGAAGTGGGAGTTTGCTGAGGCTGACCTGCCGATAAACACTGCCAGGCCTTGAACTATGTTGGATTTTTTATTTTCTTTGTAAAGACGAATGAATAGATAAGAAACATGCACATTAGATTCGTGGATGCGTCTTTAGCTTGGAGTTCGGAGAACATTCAGTTATGCATGTTTAGCAATTCTTCGCAAAAACTTTCGATATGCATCACACAGGCACCAGATGACGGAGCTGATTTGTAGTTCGTGACCCTGCTGTCACCGTTTGTGTTATCTATGTCCCCACACACTTTGTTAAACAGAAAAGATCACGCTATTAGGCTCTGTTTTAATAGTCAAAAACACCTAGAAATAGACAAAGTCTACTCAAGTCAGAGATTAATTGATTTAAAAGTTATAAACAAAGTCACAAAATAGTTAAAATGCTCTGTGTCACTGTGACCTGAGATAAAGGTGTATCTGTTTTTCTATCTCATGTTCACCTTCGCAGAAGACCCTTATCTGACATTGTGGGTAGCTGTGTGAGAGGGGAAGTGTTTGCACACTGTTGATCATCAGCAATCTTGCTCTAGTGATACAGAATAAGAGACAAGTGCCCATTTACAAGAAAGGGCAGATTCAGAAATAGTCGTTTGTTACAAGTCCGGTGGAGGGCAAGGGAACATTTTGCCACTCCTATCTCTTGCTCTCTTTTCTACCGTCTTAAAGTCTCTCTATTTTCTGTTGCCATGGTGGCAGGGGTGCGTGACAGTCATGTGAAAACGAAGCCGATTGGATTAAAATACTTGGTGTGATCAGGGGTCGGGATACTGGACACGTACTAAACACACCATAAACTGAATATACGCACACATTGTCTCTGAACAATTTGCAGGGAAAGTTAATGATGTGTGTGAACAAGTATTGGAATTGTTTTGGAGAAAACTGGCAGCTGGAAGAGATAAAAAAGAAAGGATGAAAAACACAGAAAATAATACTAACTTAGTATTGCTATAAGGAATATGTCAAATTTTGTGAATAGAATGCTTTAAATACTTGGTACAAGAAAAAAATATAAAAATAGTAAAAATAATATAATAACTAATACATAAGGACATACTACCATTAAAGGTTTGAGTTTTTTTTTTTTTTGGTAACTTTAAGAAAGGGATAACTTTTTTATTGTTTAGCTACATTAGTTAACATGAGCTAACAATGAGCAATATTTGTACAGCATTTATTCAATCTTATATCAATCTTGGTTAATGTTAATCTCAGCATTTACCGAAAAAAAAAAAAAAGATGAAAAGTTTTTGAATAAAATTAAAAATGTTTAATGAATGCTGTAAAAATATAACCGTTTTCAGTTTTATTATATATTCTGCATTTTTTGTTTTAAATTAAATTATTTATTTAACTTAACTTTTTCTGCATGTTTGTTGCTATTACGTTTTCTAACAATCGTTGCTTGGCAGGTGAGATGGCAACGTTTCTTGCAATTTTCGCCAGCATGACAGTGGTTAGTGTTTCTTCTGAAAAGTTTTGTGTGACCCAATTTATTTTACTGAATTGATTAAGGTTGATAGATTGCATCTAATATTTCTTTATTTGCATGAGGACTGTTTGTCAAGTCATTCTCATTTGTTATAGTGACACTTTAACCAGCATAAATCATACAGTGTCAATATAGTGCAGTTCTCACACACAGTGGCTTTTTCTGTAGCCATATTCTGGTTGCAGTATTCATCACAGTGTGCCATGAATCTCAATATCAGGCTTCCTCTTTCTCCCGCTCACTGTTCAAATTGACACTGTGATTTCACCTTTCTCCATCAGCTCTCCTGCTGTCCTGTCTCTCCTCCTGTTTCTCCTCTCTCACGCTCCCTCGATTCGCACCGCAAAGCCTAAGCAGCTGTACTCCAGTCTACAGGGGTCGTAAAAACCAGGGACGAAAGAGGAAGTTCTGAGGGAGCTCGTGAGTTATTGCCCCCCAACCAACATGGGGGCCTGGGAACTGCCTTCCTCCCTCACCCGCCTGAAACAAGACTGACGGCTGAAGCTTGATGCCCCTTCACCCTGTGTGTACACAATCTCCATTACATACACTAAAGAGAGTGACCTTTGTAGCGAGGTCACACTAAACTTCATATGTACAGCTCATCAGCCATATGGTAGTGTATAGTACTGAGTTGCTGTAATTGGGTTAGATGTGTAGGGATACTTCATTTTGCTGCTTAACTAGGTTTTAAAAAGGTTTCAAGGTTCAGTTTGGCAGCTTTTGGGGCATAATATTGATTCACCCTAAAAAAAAATATTAAAAAGAAATCTGAAGAAACTTTTTACTGTAAGGTGTCATTTGTTAACATTAGTTAATGTATTAACTAACATGAACAATGCATTTATTACAATATTTATTCATCTTTGTTAACTTTGTTATTTTTTATTAAAAATACAATAATTCATTGGCAGTTCATGTTAGCTCAAAGTGCATTAATTAATGTTAACAAACACAACTTGTGATTTTAATAATGCATTAGTGAATGCTGAAATTAGCCTTTTCTAAGGCTTTTTCTAATAAATGCTGTAGAAGTATTGTTCATTCTTAATACTATATTAAAAAATGTTGTTCACTAATGTTAACTAATGAACCTTATTGTGTTAACCTTAAGTGTTACCAAGAAAGTTTCTAAAATTCTAACCATATTATTCAAACAAATAAAGAGTTGCTTTAGTAGGTAGTTTGAAATGAGTTTGCAAAATCAATATATGACCCCTGGCTATAAACCAGCAATAATCAAGTCACTTTTGTGAAATTGGGATTTATACATCACCTGAAAGCTGAATAAATTCCACTGATGTATAAAATGTCTGTTTGGCCAATATTTTGCTGAGATCTAACTATTCGAATATCCGGAATATGAGGTTGCAAAAAAAAAACAATATGTATACATACTGTACAAATATCAGTTTTTTTGGCAAACTTAATTAAATAATACACATTCAGATTTAGTCTAGATTGAAGTAACTCCGGTATTTTAATGTAAATTAAAAAGTAATTTGTTACTTTACTAGTTACTTGAAAAAAGTAATCTGAGTATGTAACTTGAGTTACTTGTAATGTGTTACCCCAACACTTGTCCTTAGCTGTGCATATTGCTAAATTAAAATTATATTTTGATATATTTATGGTAGAAACTGTACTAACTATCTTAATGAAACATGATCTTTTACTTAATATCCTAATGTTTTTAGCACGAAAGAAAAATCTGTAATTTTGACCCACAAAATGTATTGTTGGGTACTTATGACTGGCGTTTTGGTCCATGGTCACATATAAATAACATAACTCTCACATTAACACAATATTTAAATCTGAGCTGTGTATTTTATTTAGATTAATTTATTAGTAGCTTAATATGCAGGCACATTAAGCGTCTCTATACTTTTGGGCTAAACCATCTTTTTGTCTGAAACTGTCGAACTGAAAATAACTTGATCTCATCTTAAAGCTGGTCCTCCAGACTGACCAAGCAGGTGCTTTGCTAGGAATTGTTTAAAAAGTGCTTAAACCAGTAAGCAGACCAGCTTAACCGAGCAGGGAATAGCAGACAGTTCAGGAAACCTGTCTGAAAACAGTAATTTTGTGCCATTTTTTTGGGGAATCCTCAAGAGAGATTCTTTCGAAAATTGTGCATTTTAATATGTTTTTGTTTTACACTGTTTATGCACTTTGTCTGTTCCTTACTATAACTGCACCGGCTCAAAACTACCACAGATCATTTATGAATGATACATCCCTTATGGTAGCTGCTCTGTTTTGTGTAAACTACTAGCTGGTTTCTGCAGAAGCACTTACTACGTGTCAAGCTGGTGACTGCAGATGGCAGTATTAATAGTGTCCTATGTAGATTAGCTATGCTGCTGTGGGAGTCTGTATTGCAGTCGGAGGTGTAAATACCAGTCATGCCTGGCCTCAGGCTGGATTTATGACACAATTAACCCTTGGCAGGAAAAACATAGGCTCACTCACTTTACACTTTCCCCAATGTCATGCTCTTACATGTATATGTATGTGTTTGTATGTATGCTGCCTGTAGTAGACTGTAAATCTGTATATAGATTCAGCAACAGTACAATAATCTTTCTCTCTCCCTCTCACTTATTCCCGCCGGACTGGCTGAGAGGCTACCGACCATAGAGAATTACTTTGACCTCAGTGCACTTTTAAGCCGGTGGGACCAGCTTTAAAAAATCAAAGGGTGGTTTATTCAAGATGAACTCTAAAACGATTTGCCATACCCTATGACTGTAACCCACAAACACACACTTGTAATGGATCTTCACAAGTGTCCTTTTGGAGACCCCACCGTTATATGCCTCATACCGTAATCACTTACAGTTATGTTTCCTTCACTTTTTTTCCATAGGGTCACATACATTTTGAAAATTGGTAAAATATTTAACTTTATTATTTCCTGATGAAGCCATTAGGTTCCTTAAGTCAAAATAATATCTTTATTCACACAAACTATCCTGTTCATAAGGTCACATATTGGTTCTTTATTGGTTCTTAATACAGTGTGACTCGTCCACTGTATTACTTATAAGTATACACTTATTAGTATACAATTCTATTTTATAACATTATATATTTATTTTATTTTGCTCTTTTATTACTTTAGTTATTTTATTATTTCTTTATTTAATATTTTATTACACTTTTATTCATTTTGTCTTGCGGCCTTCAACTTCAAAGCAATGTTCTTTTACATATACTTGTAACTCTTTAAAACGATAATAATCACCCCGATTCTGCAAGGAGTGTGTAAGCATATAAACTGTATGTGTCCACACGCAGACTTTGACCTCAATGTCTCTAATGGTGTCCTGAAGCTGAAATGATATAGCCTTCATTCTCCATGTCTGTAGGTCAACTCTCATAAACACGAGCGTTCTCCTTTTCCCACAGTGCTGTATAAATAGCCCTCTCACAGTGTATGTGATGGCTAGATGAGTAGACATCACATTTGCAGCAGCAAATTCCGTCCACCTGCCCCGGCCAAGACCCAAGGTCCGCTTTCAGGATACGCACAAATTTCTCCCCCTAAGGAACCTCACGCCTTTAACTGCCTGCTCTCTCCTTACCCCATCTTCCTGTAACCTCTCTACTGTCTTGGCCCCTCTGAGGACAAGAGTGGTTTTCATGCCAGGATGTGTCAGAGGGGGCCGCAAGCTGACCCAGAAGCCTGACCACTGTGGAACGTTGAGAAGTGGTATGGTGCTGCGGTGATCCCAACACTTGCGCAAAATGAACCTGATTCTTGAGAACTTGGCTTTTGTCCATGCTAAGATCATGACTGTTTTACTTTGAAGACACAGCGCAACACAGTCCCTATAATTATTGCTGTATTACATTTCTCATAAATGTTAAAGATTCATTAGGTGCTTACTACATAAAGGGAGCATATTATCATCAAACAGTCATCTAATTTGTCAATACACAGGTTACACCTGCACACTATTGTTACCAAAATATGATTTAAAATGGCTGTATCAAGTTGAGTGATTTTAAACGATCAGATCAGGTATAAACAGATAAATAAATTAAATTAAACAGCTTAAATATATATATATATATATATATACATAGTGAAATGCATGTCTGTGTGCGCTAGAATGCCTTGCAAATTCAAATAAATTTCTCTAATTTGAATTAAGGTAGCAAACAGGATACATAATTTACATAGGTGTTATTTTTATTTGGAAAATGTTTATTAAGATGAATTTTGAAAGTTGGCTTGAGAAAGCTTTGTTTAAAAATTCTGGAAATGTTTCAGGCTTGGTGTTTATAGGCCTGATAGCTATCATTCCTTTTCAGATTCACTTTAACCTTCCTGTTTGTGTTTGCAACTGTGAAAGAAAGTCTTTCAATTCTGAATGTATGTCACATTTTTGAATTGTGTTGTTCTGTCTGTTAATGACGGCTCTCCTGAGGTCATTAGTCCGGGTCATTTTGCTGTTCACCTCCTGATTTTGTGTATAACTGTACAGACACTTCATTGTGTTAAGAATCGAACACACCTTACTTTAAAAAAAACAAATATTCCAGCTTCACGTGTGTCATATTCATAATGCTAATGCAAATTATGCACTCTGCACGTCACATCATTCATCCTATCACAACAACATGACAACGCTTTCAATTCACTTTACATTCTGTAGAAAAGAACGGAGTGCTAAAAATATGCCGTCATTTCAATCCACACGCTAGCACTTACATTAGATTTTGAACTTTTATTTGCGGACAGCTTTTGTGTGTAAAATGTGATGCCTAATTACCTAATTTGATGATGCATGGATAAGATGATGCATAAGTAATTAAATGTATGGGTAATTATTTGAAGAAATGAACAAACAGGTCAAACTAATCCATGCCCTATTTTCCCAGACCTCACTTGTTGTCGTCCAATTGGCTCTCTTTTTTTATAATGACAGTAGGAAGTAAACATATCATGAAAATGCATAAGTACAGATGTGTTGCACACTTAAAATACCTTAATCGTTTTATATATTATGTATTTGGAAATGCTAGAGCAGATCTTAAGCCTATATGTGATCAACACTGTCTCATCTTACAGATGCTGCTTTGGTTTTTGCAGTGACATCCAGCTCATATGCTGCAGGCGAGAGTGAGATAATCTACCACTATATATACCCCTTACTTCCTGTGCACCATCTCTTATTTCTTTTAAATAGAGCGAGAGATAGGTAATGCTTCTGGCCCGGTTTTGTTAGTGTGTTCATCTATCTGTCTATCTATCTATCTATTTATCTATCTATCTGTCTATCTCTCTATCGGTCTGTCCAAATTTTCTCAAACTTGTAACTTCCTTCTCAAATGTCAAGGCCAAATTTTTGGTGTGTACTAAGTGTAGTTTCCCACGCAAATGGAGGGTGGGCAGAAGAGGTGGGGGTGTAGGTAACCAATCGTGAGGCAATCAGTCTACTGATGCCACCTAGTCGCAATATATCAGCATTTTATCTGGCTCCTTTGACGCATGCATACTGCGATAAATCACTTTGGAAGGCAGGCCATTAAAAATGGCCCCAGCAGTTTCTGACCTTTGCCTTTTCATGGGTACATTTACTCATTTTGATATTTACATTCGCAGCCCTTGCATAAAGTGTCCATCGATCTGAAATAATGATTAAAAGACTGAAATTTGAGGCTTATGAAGGTGTTTTCATTAGTACAGTATAGGTGCTACTGATGTACCACCAGATATGTTGTTGGTTGCGCTACTTTTACAGAATATGTGGGCTGTGACAGATTTACTCTCTTCCCCTTACTGCAGAAAAGATACTTTAGATCCAGCCCAGACATTTTCGTTTTCTGGAAGTTTAAAATAACAATAAATGAAACAAAGTTTTACAGATGGTTTCAGCTGATGTTTTTTTCTTTTGCTGAATGAGCCCAATCTGAGTTGAGAGGCACAGATGGCACACCCAAAGGTTAAAGCCGTTGTTTTTGTAGGGACTTTAAGGGAGTTTCCAGAAGAAAATCCTAATGAAAATGATTAATAGGTTAGAACTGTTCAACGTGAAGGCAAAAAATAAATGTGACTTTGGTCAAACAAACAATATTGCTATCATGCAAAAATATCTTCACTAAAGGTCTCTTAAATTTATGAGAAATTAATTTGATGCCAGTCAAGGCCATAAAAAAACCCAGATCGTAATCATCTGATTCCTCCATATTTGTAATATAACAAGAGCAGTAATTGAAAATCACATGTTGTGAATCTGAAAAGGTCACCCTTGAGGAATGAGCTGAGACCTGCGAGCCGTCTGGGTCTGGAAAAACAGGGAAAGAACAGCAATTCTTATTTTGGCACAGCGACGACAGCAGTCAGCTAGAGTAAAGCTGGACCCCCCGACAGGCAAACTGGAAGGGTTAATTTGCTCTATTCAGTGCAGAGTCTTTCATCAGAAAGCACTGGAGGACATGAACAAAAAAGGGATTGATTTGTTTATTTTGCCTTTACAACAGGGGCCCTTCAATACAACATCTTAAACAATGGTGTCCCACAGGCACATCTTTGATGATCTCTGGGTGGATAGTACTTGATTCATGGCATATAATGTTTTGATGTGTGTAGCTGAAAAAAACTAGGGCAGGACAAGAGCAGCTTGTTTCACCGACTGATATCATTTTTCCACCTTAGCAGATGACATTGGCTGTTTAATCATTTTCGTTACAAATATCTCTCAAAAGGTTTGAGTCTGTCACTGTTTGAAAATGTCTGTTGCCATTTCCTCCCATAGTAATGCTTAAACATGACAATAAATGGTTTAATTTGCCGCACATCTAGCATGTGCCCGCAATTTGTTAACTGCTTATCTGTTTAAATGTGACATGTACACAGATTCAATCAAAGTTAAATTCTTCCTTGTATTCTCATATACTTTTATACTTATTTTAGATATGTATGATAAATGTTAAAGAAGTATGATAACGGATAATGATAAGAACACACATATAGGCTACCTAAAATTTGAGACAGTGAACAAATCTGCTTTTAATTTGTGCTAATATCTAAATTAAACAATAAAGAAGTCATCAAATTCATCGAAACAAATACTAAAATACATAATTCGCAGCAACGTCTCGAAAGCGGATTAATACCAAAATTGGTGTTGCTGGGTTGTTAAATCATAACACAACAACCCCTTTTCTTTATTCTTATTATGTTTTCTATTACTAACACGTGAGCCTGCCAAATGCGAAAGACAAGGACTAAACGGATAAATCACTCTAAATCAAAACCCCAGAGACAGGGGTGGGTAATTTACTTACTAACGTCAGCGGGTGGAGAGGGAAAAAGTATGAACGGGTTAAATTTGAGTCATAGCCTAACGTTACTCGTCTTTGCAGAATAAGTGAACATTCCTCCGCCACTGCAAGAAACAATATAGGCACAAACTCGAGCCTCCTTTCAAAAGCCGCCGAAGGGTAAATAAGTTCATAGTTTAACTTTACGAATATTTTAAGCGACTTATAGGAAGCAAACCTTTGAGGGGATCGTTTTTAATAGACGCATCACAGACTGTAGGTCCATCACTATAGTCCGGGGCGCGCGGAAGAATACTTCACTCTGTGACTTCAGTGTCTAGTGCGACAAGAAGAGAGAAGTTCAGAAAGTTTGAACACAGCGCAACTGCGACGAGGAAAAACTTTCAAATGAAGGCAGTAAACGGATTTAGGTGGCCAAACGAGACATTCTGACAGACAAAAGACAGCTTCTCTATCAAGTACAATTCGTTTACATACTCTTGAAGATCATTTTGAGATTCGTTACGCTTTAACCTGACGGAGCACAGCCTCGCGCTGGCGGCTCTATGTGGATTCTACTCAAAATATGGGCCAAATACCCGGTGTCTCTTCGGGCAAAGTGATCCTTATCGTTTTTTGCTGCCTGAAAGTATCATATGGTAAGTACCTTTAACGGCTTATGTTTCAGAAGAGTCATTTGCCGTCTGTACGCATCTGTACGGCGGCGTGAAGCATCCGCGCTTACGTTTCGGTTCTCCACGGCCTCGTATGGCGTGTGTGTCAGCTTTAACGTTACGTTATCTAAAACGTACGAATAAATAAAAGTATAAGACGTGTTATTTACATATTTTTCATAAACATTTTAAAAGCCGTACGATTTTTTTTGTTTTCTGAGGGACGAACTCGTGTTTCTCACCTCTGCCCAGATGTGAGAGAGTCTGAGCGGATGAAATCTGCAGCAGCTTTCAGTATGTGAGAGAAGAATTCAAAATGGACACGTATGAGGGGAAATATGGACTTTTCTTTTTGTTTTCAAAGCTTTTTTGTTTTTCTTAAAGAGTAAGAGTCATCTTTTTACTCTTTATTTTGAGGTATGTGTGTATGACGTGTGAATTTTCTGTTTCCTGAAAAACGAAGTTGAACGATGGTTTGTGTATTTGTTGTATTTCCCAGTTCAGCAGTACTGAAGAGCTTTCCATCTGACCGCTGTTTATTTATGCTTAGCAGCTCGTCTCAGCGGGTTTCAGAAACAAAGGGTGCCAGTTGTTGCATTAGAGACTTGTTCGGAGGAATAAGGTCACATATGACTTCCATTCCGCATGCAAGTCAGACACAATCCCTCCAGAATAGAGTAGCCTCACAAAAGAAAACAAGACAATATAATGACTGCAGGCTCGGCGAGAAGAGGGAGGAATGCTGATGTTGGTGTTTCACATTCCTCTCTCTCTCCCTCTCCTGCCTTTCTTGCTCTCTCACTATCTCATACACACACACACACACACACTTCCCTGTGGATGCACTCATATTCACAATGCTGCAGCTCGCCCATTGTGTCCCACAGATGATGTTTCTCCTTGTTTCTCTGTATTGAGTATCATTCCTTGGGGTGGGATTGATTTCTCCTTTCTTTCTTTCCTCTCCTGGCACGTCGCCTCAGTCGTGTAGGTTGTTTTAAGTCCCATGTATTTGCTCACATATGCCGTTACAGCGCGTGCAGTAAGAAGTTGTCCCATTGTTCCCACCTGCGAGCGGCATGCATGGTGTCCGGCCACGGTTCTGACCGGCTGCTGCTCTCTGGTGTGAAATGTGATTTATCTCCAGCATACTCCCACTTCTCAGAACACAATGGGACGGTTATGAAATGGCCCACGCACGTCATGCATATCTCAGGGATGCCCACGTCCAACCAGCTGGAGCGGTGGAGGTCTTGACCGGGTCACTTGTTGTGTTATAGTGACATTTTTTAATTATTCTCCTGTTAGGTCAAGAGAGTGTAGATTTGTGTACTTTTGCCCACTTAGTACCCAATGAAGTGCACACTACAAGACTAACCGAACACTGACCCGTGCACTCTTGCTGATGAATTGGTTTTTTTCTTGCTTAAAACATAAGGTGACAAATTTAAGCAAAGGAAACCAGGGAATAATCAGAGAAGCCTTTTACTTCCTGTCTGCATTCTACAATGCCTAATAGCCAAATCTCCACAACTGAGGTGTCGCCCCTTTTTTCCCCTAAGACTGAAGGAGAAAAGAGAAAGGAGTAAGACGCTCAAGCTTGTTAAATCCGTGGATTAAAACCACTGAGCAGGTTAACAAATGAAGTGGGAATTAAGACGTTCTGCATTCCTGCCACACTGCAATACGCTAAGCCTGGCACCAGCCACACAGACACAGTGCCAGCATGTCTGCGTACAAGCTTCACAGGCCTGACCTGAGAACTATTCCAAGTCATGAAGCATTACTTTCTCCTAGTTTTGCAGTCTGTGTGTCAGACATTTTTGATGTTAGTATGTACTAGTACATACTAGGATTTACCAGTATTAATATGGTCAATTTCGATAAGCTGATATAAAACTGTATACTGTGTTGTCTAAATTAAAAACAAACATGATGATTCAGAAATCATTTTAATATGCTGATTTGGTGCTTACATGTCTTCTTATTATCAATATTGAAAACCAGTATGCTGCTTAATGGGATGAAACTGTGACACATTGTTCCATCAGATATAGAAAGTTCATGTTTAGTGACATTAAAAGTGACAATTTTATGCGTTCTTGCTGAATAAAAGCTTTAATTTCATTAAAAACCTTTTTGAATGATATATGTAATATCAAACAATTCAGTAAAGAAAACAAAATCTGTTTTATCAGTCAATAACCAATCCCTAATTGCTACTTGTCATATTCAATATGCTTTTTTTTGCTTGATCTGATTTGAAAGTGTTTTTCTGTTAGCATACAGGCTCTCAGGACACTTTCATTGGAATGTTGTTGCTTTTGAGAATTATCAGGTTTCCTCACAAACTAGATGCAGCCTATCATTAAACTATCAGGGTGCTTTTTAGCCCCACGTGATGTACAGATTTAATGAGCGCTACCTTCCTTCATTCTTATGTTATCAAATCTGTATGCAATTACGCCCCCTGTCTCATTACAGATGGCTCAGGAAGGGTTTATTTTGTTTGTTACCATGTCAACGTTTAACAGAATAGAGAGCGATTGGTGTATATACTGAAATGCCAGGAAATGGGGTTACTTCCTCACTCAGCGTGAACAACTTCCTTCTGCTGTCCAGCATGGATGCGGGCCAATGCCGACAAATCTCTTCTGACTCTCTCTCTCGCTCGCTTGCGCTATTGAGTACTTTCCTCTCAACCAAGCCCTGTCAGACTCTCATAATTACTTCTCCTTCTCTCTCAGCAGCTATTAGCACTAACAGAAAGCAGGAGAGAGAGACACACACGAGCAGAGATGTCCCTTGGGCTCTGGGTTTGGTCGCGGGGATGAGGCAGTGCTTTCAAACAAGCAAGGCTTACAGCTGTGAACCAGCTGCTCTGTGCAAGAGCTCCGACACACTCTGCTGCCTGATCCACGTCAGGAAGAAGGAGAAACAGACTGTGTTTGAAACACTCCTTGACCTTATTAGGGCTGTTTGCAGGACTATTTCTATTGCTCAAAGTTAGGATTAGAGGTTTGAATGAACACCTAAAAGTAAATATTAAAATTTGGCACATTACTTATGGACATGAATGAATGATACCTTAGATCGTGTAGCTATTTGGAGTGCTATTTAAGTGTACAATTTTCACTTGGTGGACGATAAACTGCTTTTCAATTTTTAAATTTTTGTTGATGGTGGTCAAAGGCAGATCAAATGTGACCAGCACTCACTTTTGACTGATTCCGAGTTGCATGAAGCATGTATTTCATGTGTTTTTGTGGGCGTAGTGGTGGGCGGCCCTTTATATCACAGCTGTTTTATGTATTCAATACTAATTTCCCTCAGCTCAACAAAGCCTAAGATCTAATTCAAGACAGATTTTGTGTTGAAAGCAGTTTTTATAAGTTGCTGAATGTAGTTTAGAAAGTCCCTGATCCCATTCCTGCATTTGTGGGGACAGAAAGTCATGGGACTGCTTTTTATTGAAGGCAGCTTTGAGTTGGCTTTAGAACGTACACCCAAGTGTTCAGTGCCAGTAAACACACACACACACACACACACACACACAGCTAATACTGGTGCACAGTTTTGCATGTGTACATACTTTGGTGGTGTGTAGATTTATAACCGGCTGAGAGAGAGTCATGCCTTCACATCTGGTCACATTACTAATGGAGCCCTATCTAAAAGAGCGACAGAAAATGGGAAACACAGACTACAGACAAGGAAAACTGTGTGAGTTGAAGATGTAGAAAGACTAAGAGACAGTTGAAAATTGTGTGGTGAGAATCCTGGCTGGACTGAGTGTAGATTGTGTTACGGTTCCCTAGAGTGTCTGGGGGGGGCGTTGGACAGGATCGAGCCGGGATTCAAACTCGGGACAGCCAAAGCACAATGGGGAAATTGGTGCTAACGAATAAAATGATTTTTGAAACATTGCAATAATTTATACTTCTATAAAAAAAAAATTTTTGCAATGCTGATTAAAAAGGCATGCTGTGCTTTAGATTTATGACAGTGTGTACATGGTAAAAAAAATTGAGTTTTTAGATTCAAACTCTTTCCCCTTTGATATAGCTATGCAAATCAGACAAATTTTCCCATTGCATTGCATCGTGCGTCTTTTTAGCTCATTCCACAAGCAATGTGTTTGTAATATTGTCAAGTTAAAAATATAGTCTAAAGCTTGTCCCAAGACCCCTGCATTCTGTTCCATTTTGTTGCGCTCCGTCTAGCTGTTTTTGAATGCAAGAATGCATGTTATGTAAACATCGCCTAGGAAACGCATCCGTTTGGAATCAGGTGCACCCAAAACCATAGTAAACGTAAAACTGCATTTGCTTAAAAATATATATATAGGCTAATTTAGCAATTTTTTTCCTGTCTATCCGTTCATTAGATTATTCCTGGAACATTTTAATTTATTTCTAAAAGACTGAGTAAAACAAAAGGGGACAGGAAGATACGTTTGTTTTTAACAAGTGAGTGTGAATTGCTTCTTTTAATTATTCCACTTATCACCCTCCCACTTCTCTTTCATTGCATGCTTTTCCTATTTTTCTCACGTTGTCCTCACATTTGCCCCTGGCTCCATTCCTTCACACCTCAGGGACAGAGCTCTGGCCTCATGAATGTGGAAAAATGAAGACAAAATGTTTAGCAGTTGGTTGATCACAGCAGGGCTACTCTAAACAGAGTTTGTGTAAAAGTTTTGGCTGTTGTTTGCTTTTGAGAAAACTCATGATAAACAGAGTGAATTTGGCTTGCATAGAGCACATGCCCATACAGAGACTTTTAAGCCCAAATGCAGTGTCCTCACCTACTAACGGTTTCCTCCTGTCTTACTCATTAGGTGATCAGAATAGAGCCTGATTAGAGATCAGTGATGTCGAGTTGACTCAAGGCCAGGATGTTGATCGCAGCAGGTGTGCAGGCTTTCAGTGAAGTGCCTGGTTTATGGTTGACATATCCTGGATTTAGAAGTGCATGAGGCTTAAAACGCCTCTTCAGTAGGACTAGAAGTGAAGAGGAGTTAAAAAGTGTACATTTACAAAAGCCTGTCCTAAAATCCTTTAAGAACTTCCCCTCCGGCGGTTTGATGAAGCATTTAGGGATCTTGTCAGACCAGTCAGGGCCGAGCCTCTCGCTCTCTGTGCAAGCCTCACCCTTCGCTTGTGTCTCTCACTTATCTACATTCTGTCGCTTTGTCTTCATCATGTTTGCCCATGAGACTTTGTGACCACACTCTTAGAAAATAAAGGTTGTCACAATACCATCATTTCAGAAGTCAGCTATACCAGTTCGGTTACACAACTCTTGATACCGATTTCAGTACCAGAGAAAAAAAGTGTATGCTATTGAACGCACATATTCACTTATAATGTTAAATATCAGTATAACAAACAAATTAAATTGGAATGATGGCACAGAGGCAAGGGTATCTCAATTAAGTAACCAACTTAGCTACAAGTTTTTCAAATTACATTTCACGCAAGCATTCATAAATGGAACAGAATTATCTGCAGGTAGTCAAATGTAAAATAGGCTAAGCCTATTATCCAAAAATGACTTTCTTTTTGTGTTACATGCAAGAAGATATTTATGGCGCTTTTCCACTACACAGTACCGGCTCGACTCGACTCGGCTCGGCTCGACTCGGCTCTGTTTGGTTTTCCACTGTGTAAAAGTTGTACCTGTACCTCCACAATAGTACCTGGTTGT
>JAUCMU010000143.1:8117643-8128280 GCA_032275025.1 Enteromius treurensis
AGGATAGTAAGTAAAGATCATGCTCCATGAAGATATTTAGTCAATTTCTTACTGTAAACATATTAAAACTTAATTTTGATTAGTAATATGCATTGATTAAATCTTCATGTCAGAACTTTAAAGGTGATTTTCTCAGCATTTAGATTTTTCTGTACCCTCAGATTCCAGATTTTCATATAGTTTTATCTCGGTCAAATATTGCCCTATCCATCCTAATCATACATCAATGGGAAGCGTATTTATTCAGCTTGTAGATCATGTATAAATCTCAATTTCGGAAAATTAACACTTACGACTGGTTTTGTTGTCCAGGGTCACATATTTTGATTTGGTGCACAAGAAACATTTGTTATATTGTCTTACATTGTTGCAAACTTATTTTTGTGAAAACTTTGATGCATTTTCCACAGGATTCTTTGTAGAGCATTTATTTGACAGTTTCTATGGGCCTATGATATCCACAATGTGGAAAATGCAGACAAAATTTTGGAATCCAGTCAATAAAGTGGAATTTACTGTATAAAGTGAAAGGTCATGAAATTTTCCAGATTTTGGATGAGCAAATTAAGAGTAGGTCAGTTTACTTAAACGGTTAGTTCACTCAAAAAATGAAAATTCTGTCATTAATTACTCAACCACATGTCATTCCAAACCCATAAGACCTCAGTTTATTTTGGAATACAAATTAAGAAATTCCTTGATGATACCATAGAGCCATCTGACCCTCCATAGACAGCAATACAACTGAAGTGATCCCAGATCCAGAAACATAGCAAAAACATAGGTAAAACAGTCCATGTGACATCAGTGTATCAAGAATACGTTTGCTGCGAGAATACTTTTTTGCGCAAATTAAACAGAAATAACATTTTGGAGTATCTTACCTTGCTGCATACGCAAGCTTTAACGTATTCTGTTTACATGTGGGTGAAAGCACATGTGCGTAATCTGCGGCTGTTTATGCAGTGATATTCTCTAAAATGGGGGAAGATGCAAGTCATAGGAGAAGAATGGTTCAGTATATGGTGTATCTTTGTGCAAAAAAAATATTCTTGTTTCGTCGCAATTCTGAAGTTGATCCACTGATGTCACATGGACTTTTTTACCAGTGTTTTTACCACGTTTCTGGACACGGGATCATTTCAGCTGTATTGTTGTCTAGGGACAGATGGCTTAATTTGTGTTCCGAAGTTGAACGAAGGTCTTATGGGTTTGAAATGACATAAGGGTGAGTAATTAATGACATACTTTTCATTTTTGGGTGAACTAACCCTTTAAATCAGATTGTGATATGGGCTAGTGTCTGTGACTAATAAGCAGCAAAAATATGAATCCTGCTTATTTTGTGTGTAAATGAATTGCCCAGATTCACAGATTTTTATCCACACATACTGAAGAGCACATGATGCTCACAATGTTTTCAGCATCTGCCCTATCAATAAATGAGGACATAAATACAACGTTGTCAGTTCATATAGACACAAACAAATCCTTTCAGGGCAGCCTGTCAAAGTAAAGGTCGGGTTAAACTTGAAGAAATTGTAATTACTTTTGTGCAGTAGTTTAATTAAATTAAAACTTTATTTTTACCAAAATGAAGTCCAGAAAAATAAAATGGGGCGAAAACATGGACATGGATAAACGTATTGCTCAGTCTTAAAGCATTCATTTCTTCTTAAGAAATCTTAGGGACCCCTAACTTTTGAATGGTAGAAGTAGTTTTAATAGGCGAGAAGAAAGACTGTTATGATTAAAAACACTGGCACAGCTATATTATGAGGAAATTGTATTGATATTGAGTTTTTTCTTTTACTGGTTCTTTGCACTGCACTTGATGTGATCTTAACTGAGCCAGTCCTGATCTGATGTGTTCATGTTTCTTCACAGCTTTGCAGTGTGTGGACCATGTGAAGCCCTGTGTCAACAATGCAACCTGTGTGAATACCGCTAATAGAACAGACTACTGCAGGTAAGACACAAAGACTCTTACATTTAAACTCCACTTTTTGAGGCTCATTGAGAACCAGAACAATCCAGCGGCGAGACTGTTTGCACATAGCTGCATTGCCTAACTTCATTTTTCCACCGTAATAATGAAATTAGGTCATTCTAAGTATTTAATATTGCCAAATCCGCTCTCCCAACAGAGTTGGAGTCCTCCTATGGTACACTGAGAAGTGTGGGTCATAATGATTGCCGTTTTTATGTGTTCATGTGCCTGTGTTTGCGGTGCATTTAAAACTGTCTGTGAGTGTAGGAAAAACTATGCAAAGCGGATTCAAACAGTTGGAGTGGAAAAACGGTAAAATGCATCCAATTCTTGTGGTTGCAGAGTTTAAAATACACACACACACACACAAGTTTCCTTCACTCTTAAATGCCGGTTCCTTTACTGCTGTTGTTCCCTGAACGTTGCTTTTGGGAGCTTGTAATTGTGCTTTTTATGCTGTATGATTGAGGGTTACATTTATTGCTTTGCCCAAAATAAACACTTGCTAACAAACCTATCATGTTACATTTCTATGGGCTGTGAAACACAGAGGGACTGTTTTCCCATCATTGAATGAATCCTCTTCATACAGTCCACAGCCATGGAAACATATTTCACGAATTCCGCATGTCTTACCTTGACAATTTTTTGCACTTTGGGTTTGGGTTACAGTAAATACTTTCCTACTGTCGCATCTCCAGCCTTAACAACGTGTCAATAAAGAAATTGAAACCACATCTGATGGTAAAGCTCGGTCTTGCGGTAAATCAGGACAGGAATACACAGAAAGCTTACCTCAGCACCACATCGAAGACACAACTTTCAAAAATGATTTGAGACTTAAGTTAAATTCATAATAGTAATTTTTTGGCTTCTATGGAATGAAGTAATGTTTCCTAGCGTCGGTAATTTGCAACCGAAAGTAGCAACCTTGTGAATTTTCACAACAAATATTGCCAGTAAGGCGGATGAGTCAGGCCTTTAGCACAGGTTCAGATTGTGTAAGATAGACATAATAAAAACACAGACTTGTCACACTTTTTCATAAAAATAATTCCCCACAATCTACTTAAGACAGACCGCATTAGTGTTTCTAAAGAGTCAACAATACCTTTTATTGCTCTCAAATCTTAATGAAGGTTACAGTTGTGTATTTATGAAGTTTTATTTAGTTTAAATTATATTTTTTATTTTATTACATTTTATTTTATCATTATATTTATTGGATTATTTATATAGGTTATTTTAATATTTAATTTTGTATTGATTTTTTTAAATCAATTGTGACATTACAGCCCAGATTATCAAAAGGATAATCAATTTTAACATACTGTACATTACATACTGTTTGAATTCACATTTTTATTTCTTAAAATATTTTGACAATATTTAAAATATATCTCCATTTAATGTATTAACTGTAAAACAGTTCTTACTCGTGACGTTTCTTTTTATGGGTAAGGTGTTTGTGAAAGAGATAAGATGAAACAAGAAGCCTGTGTGGTATCACTCGCGTTATCGTGATTTGTTACGCTAGAAAATTCCACAAAGTTTTTGTTAGATTCTGCCTGGGAAGTTCTGGCTTGAAAACCAGAATCTGACCTTCCCAGGCTGACAGGAATCAGGCACACCGGTCGCCACCGGATCCGACAGCTTTAGACTCTCTACAGCTCAAATTCTTAAATGCTATGAAAGTTCATCTCAGCTTTGCTCGAGAATGCAGGCTTTCAGCGACGTGAAATGGCTGCCTGGGTGTGCGTGCAATCTCAAAATGGAACAGGCTGACACAAGGTACTCTCAGGAGTTACTAATACATTCTGTGTAGGTGAGGTGACACCCGAGAACCAAAGTCAATAAGGTGTTTTTCTTTTTTTCTTTTTTTTTCCTCTGCCACTGAGAGCTCGGTACAGGAAGAGCAGTATGAAACAGTGTGACAGAGGTTGGCAGAGCAGGGTGTGTGTGTGAGTGGTCAGACCGGTGCGTCTGCAAGCCTCCAGCCAGGGTGTGAGAACCAAGCTGTGTGTCACCTGTGTGTCTGTCATTTTTTGTGTGTTTTGTGTCCGCATGTACGTGTATGTCTGGTTTCATATGTGCCTGTGTGTGTGTCATTGCACTTGAAAGCTTGTGTGTGGTGTAGAAGAGAGACACGTGAGGAAGCCAACAGGATTTCCATTGCAGTGCCAGTTTCAGAGCATATTACTTGCAGAACAAAATCTTAAACCTGAATTACGGTAAAGCAGTGATGTAGACCTGTAAGTTTATTTAGATTTCTTCAGCTACTGTGAAGTTTATACAGTGATTGTTTTAACTGACAGTCTGATACATCTTGTTACTGTTCTAGCACTGGACGCTAAAATCTTAATTGGTTCTTTTTAACAATAAAGAATTGCCTTGTCAGTTAAAATGTTTAATAGCTGGTCTGACTAGAAAGGCAGTGTGTTGTAGCGTCTTGCTTTATGAGTACTACATTTTTAAGCAGATCCCAAATATTTGTGTAGGTCTTTAACCGTTGGCAAGACACACATCTTTGGTCATTGCATCACATCTGTCTGTTTTCTTTTTTTTTTTTTTTTAATTCAAATGTTTAATCTAACCAGTGGCAGACTGATGAAGTTTTATTTGAGTCTTCATTGAATGTTTTACTTATTTATGCTGATATGGAGTATTACTGTTTTTGTATTTTATATTAAATAAATAAAGCCTTGGTGAGCATAATAGACTTTTTTTATTAACCCCAATTTCTTTGAACGGTAATGCATTTGGCCTGATTTTGCAACTTGCAAATGGATCTGTACTTATCTGAGCCAGAGTGAGTGAGTAAGCAGTAAGAGAATAGCTGGCAGTGTGTGTGTGTGTGTGTGTGTGTGTGTTTTCAGAGCAGAAGTGAGACTGTCTTGAATACCTGAGCTCACTACCTCTCTATACCCAGAATCTTATTTTCCCTCTTTCACATCAAACAAGATCTCTTTGTCTTGGCCTGCGTGAGGGGTGCAAACTTATTAATTTTTTACCCCTCACTTCCTTCCCCCCTCCCTTGAGTCATTCCCCCCCCCCCTCAGTCGGAAGAGAGAGTGGAGTCAGCTTGGCGTTTGTTTGATCTGACAGGTAGAATGTGCCTGCAGGGAGAGGAGAGAAGTACGGAGACGTCTTTTAGCGCTCAAGAGGGTGAAATCGGAGATGTGTCTGCCTCCTGGTGAGAGATAGAGGAGGTAGAGAGAGAGATTACCCTGTCAATACCTCTCTCTGTCAGTCATCTCTCTCTGTGTTCCTTTACAACCTTTTTTGGCTTCTTTTTTCTGTGTGACTTCATCTGTCTTTTTTTTTTTTTTAATCTTTGAGGTATATCATCTCTTCTCTTAACAAAATGTATTGTTCTTTTTTTATTTTACCCTCCTTTCATCCCTGTCCTTCTTTCACCTCTCTCCCTCTCCTGTCTCTCTGTGTGCCTACAGGCTGGGCTGATTCGTTTCAAAGTCACATTCAAAGTGTGATGGCCCCAGGAAGAGTGTCTGCCTACCAGAAACTCTAGTCATAAAAAAGAAACAGAAAAAGAAAGAGAGAGAGAGAGAGTGAGTGAAGGTGCTTGAGGAACATGCACCCAATTCTGTATATAGCACTCAAGCTAAAGTCAACAACTCAGCTGTGTGTGAAGAGTGGCAAGCAGAGGCAGTGATTTACTCAAACACCCCCACACACATGTTTACCTAACTGACCTAAGTGAGGACATGCAGTAAATGCTTTTTCATTTGTGTGTGTGCGTACAATATCAGTATTTTTGTTTTTGTTGTTGAATATGATTTTCTATTGATCCACAATTTAGAGAATTTGACATTATAGCTGTTTATTGTATCATTTCCCAACAAGTCAGATGTTTGACAAAACTTTTGCCATCAAAGCTCCACAAGTATATAAGATTGTGAAGACCATTTAAAAAAAGCAATGTCAGAAACCTAAAGATGGCATATTTCAATTTGGCAATTTTTTAAATGTATTCAGATTAGATAAATTTATCTGAACTATCTAAATTATCTGCATTTAAATATTTTAATTTACTGACAAAAAAGATATTTTTAATTTGTAATATATCATTATAATGATGCTTATTTCGAATAATTAAATACATTTAAAGTAGAACAACAAAAAACATGTATAAATCGTTTTCGTGAATCTTTAAGGGGAACCTTATAAGGGAGCTTTTGCCAGATTTATGTGACATCCGGGAACAGTTTTGTCCCCTAAGTATAACTGGGTAAACTTAAACACATGAACTTTTAGAGTACAATTATATTTCTCCATTTGGCAGGCATTTAGATCCAAAGCAACTTTGCTGCATAACTTGTTTACCACTTGAGCTACAGAAGCAGTCAAACCGTTTTCGTTTAAACTCTGCCTAATCCCAAATATCCACAGGAACTCACTTGTATAAAATAAATAAAGTTTTTCACACAGTCAACATTACGTCTGTTTCTTTGACTTTTTTTTTTTTTCTTTTTTTTTTTCAAATGTAGAGATTCCTACAAAGATAGTGATTATTAAGTCTGATTTCCCGAGTCTGAGGCCTCACTATCTGTGTAAGTGTGAACGTGGGTACGTGTTTGAACCACACTCTGTTATGAAACACTTTATTATGAGAGAAAGTTTCTCATCCCTGCCAAATAATCTAAGCGAACCACTGCTGCAGGCCAGACGGGGGCCGTCCCACGTCAAGCCGAACATGAGTCTATTGAAAACATTCTCACAAATTTTCACAAATGTTTCCTATCGCTGGAGGCCTCACACAATAGTGGGAAATGTGGCAACCAGTGTCTAAACCCACGACACACCGTGCTGACAAGTAGAGCTGAGTGACAGAAAGATGACATGATTATGAGAACAATGACACGCGCGCACACACATAACTTGGGGTGTTAGCATTGCAGAGGTTTTAGGTTACCCAGCATTCAGGTTTGGCTTTGATTTCTCTGTCATACTGGGGTGGAGGGAGATCTGTAATGATTAAGAATTTGGGTTCCTGACAAAAAGGTTACCAGTTCAATCCGTAGCAGAGACCTTATCAGCTTTGTGTCCTTGAGAACGGTGCTTAACTCTACATTGCTCCAGGGGAACCGGCCCTACAATTACAGCACCACAAGTCTCTTGGAATGAGAGCCCTCTGGTAAATGGCACGTAATTAACTAACTAACTACTCTAAGAGTCAGCATTCCATTGCATGAGATTCCTAAAAAGTAACACGTACAAGACCTGGTGTTTGCTGATAGGCAAAATAGGCAACAAACTTTTGGCATTCTCTCTCATCGAGCAAACCAATAAATAAGATTAAGGTTGCTTTTGTAAATGTTTGGAGGTCACACACTAAAATGGGCATGATAAATGTTTCCATCTGTTAAGCTAATGATAGTTAGTCAGCTCTTTTTGGTAAAGCCATCATTGTGTACATGGGTGTGTTGTTGACCCCGTGACCTCTAGGGGATATATAAAGACCACCTTTCCTGTCATCTAGAACAAAGCCCACTGGATAATTGCAGATAATTATCTTTATTTGTGGAAAACCGGTGTGAAACATATTTAAGTTTGCAATACCCAAAAACATCAGTATTTAATCAAGTCAATTTCACTAACTTTTACACAGTTTTTTTGTTTGATTGGTTTTGCTGTATTATTTTAATTATAATAATTTGTAAATATTCAAATAATTTAGTTGCTTAAATAATTATTTAGGTTTGAATAGAATTATTTATAAATTCAGTTTTAATAGGCCCACTTATGTTCTTTTCCCATTGCAGCTATGGATTTATTCAGCTAAGTCCAGATTTGTTCAGTGTGTGTTTTGGAGCTCAGTCTTTACACTAGCACAATGAAGCTTTTCATCAAAGCACAGACCAAAATGGTACAGTAACCGAGTGAAGTGAAAAGAAAGAGACCATAGAAGAGAGCTGGAAAAGAAAGAGCGAGGGAGGAAGAGTATATTAAGGAGGAGTATATAAAGAGCAGAGAACCCTCCCTTGCTGTTTTCAGATCAGATTTATAGCACATATGCACTCATAGTCACGCTCAGTCTCACCACAGCACTTCTGTCTACTCCACCCTGCCCTCCTTCTGTCCTCCTCTTTTCTTGTTTCTTGTCAAAAAAAAGGCGAAAGAGAAACAAAACTTTTACTTGCTTTATACTTTTACTTGTTACTTTTCTTTGTTTCTTTGTTTCTTCCTTTCTCGTCCCTCTCTGTGGTTCAACCCTCCCTGTCTGTGTTACTCTTTTTTTTTTATTTTGTACCCCTCCCCCTGCCTCTGCTCTTTTTCCCTCTGTTTTTCCTGCGGTCGTTTGGCTTTTTAGCGAAAATTAGAGAAAGCCAAGGATGTAGAGGAGAGCCGCCTGCTTCTATAAATACGGCTGGCTCATTTCCGCAAGAAAGAAAAGAGAAAGGATGGAAGGGAGCCTTTTTAGTTACCTTTTGTGTGCGATGCAAAAATGCTCAAGTTCGCCCACAATTGGTGAAGCCCACTCGACCCTCGGCTGGTTCAGATTAAATGATCTCAGTACCGTGGGGGTGGGGAACAAACTCTAAGGTGACGTTTTTTGCTAGAGGAAGTGAGTAGGTTGAAATCAAAATCTTGATTAGGTGCCTTTTAAAAATATGAACTAGAAAGAGTTTTTCCCCCACCCAATCACCCCAGACCCCATGGATGGGACGTGAAAAGGTCAGTGAGCCAGAGAGAGAGGGGCGCTAATATGAACCATCTGTAGAAATCTGACACCTCAGGAGAAAGAGTGAGAACGAGGGGGAGACGGAGGAAGGCAGAGAGAAAAATGCATGAAGGATAACAAAGAAACCTATACATGAGTTTAGCTGCTGGAGTCATTATTTTGTCGAGGTTTGGTTTTTAGATTCGCAGGCTGTGAATGTCTATGTGTATAAAAATCACAAACACGGTCAAAAATGAAGTCACAAAAGTGCAAAAACTAGCGCTCTTAATACCTGCAGCCCTTGGATGGTGATAGTGGTCTGAAAGAGCTTTTCCCTTGTGAAATCAAAGGAGAGATAAGCGAAAATCCCTCCTTGCCTTTGAATAGTATAAAGTGACACAACTGTCTGAAAGAGGCCTGTTCCCCTGAGTCCAGGCTGTTTGCTTGCGCCGGGTTTAAGTGTGTTTGTTGTTGTTTGAGTGTCAGCACTGCTGTGATCTCGTGACCAGAAGGTCGCTGTGGGTGTAGTCTTACCCAAAGCCCAAACTCGCGCACACACACACAGCTGGAAAAGAGAGCCAAATCAAGCTTGTGCAGTGTGACCAGATGCAGGATGCAAGCTTATGCCCCTTATTTTATGTTGGAGAATGCAGGGTTACAAATACACAGAATGGGGATGGGGTGGAACAAAATGCATGAATGATAAGAAATAGAATCCTCTGTAGATGAATGTTGGAAGTAAAATAAAGCATTTTCATGTAATTAAAATCATTTTGATAAATACAGTAAGATTTAACGGTTATGACCTGCACATTTTCTCATATCATGCAACGTTATTTAATTTTGGGCCGTGTGTGGTCCGTATTGACTGATCTTGAGCCAAGATTTCTGCTGCAACAGTTTGCACGTGTGTGTTCTGTGTATAATCTTAAGACACACTTTGGGAAACGGGTTGTTTGGAATCTCAAGTAGGTGTGTATGCAGTCATACGGGCATGACTACACACACACACACATTGTCAAGGGGCTTTTTTATCCCTCATCTATGTTACCTGACCGTCATCTGGGAGGCCACCACCTGCATTGGAGCAGGCCGTAGTGTGTTGCATACAGGGACACTTCACATGGCACTGCCACTTTTGGGAAGTCTATATCTATGACTCCAGTGGACCATGAAAGTTAAACAATAGCAAAAACTAAAAAGGTCGGAGAGGGAAAGGGTGGGGGTTGCATGGATAGAGAGAACAAGACAGAAGGACAGACGTTTTTTTTTCCCTCAATCTTATTTTGCAATCATGTAATTTCCTCTTTGTGAGCACTAGTCATGTGCTGAAATCTCTGGAGAGCTGCAGTGAGGAGGTGGAGGAGATATGCTCCCACTGTCTCATGACAAATCACTGTACACTGTCACACTGATGTGTATGGTTTAACATCTACCTTTGACCTCATTCTGTCCTCGTTGTGGCATCACATCCTATTGAGAGCTTTGTAAGACAACAGCATTTGAAAGCATGGATATATTTTGATATTCTTCTCTCTTTTTGTCTTAAGTATATATATACAGTGGGGCAAAAAAGTATTTAGTCAGCCACCAATTGTGCAAGTTTACCCACTTTAAAGATGAGAGATGCCTGTAATTTCCATCATAGCTATACCTCAACAATGAGAGCCAAAATAAGAAAAATTAAATCCAAAAAATCTCATTGTTGGATTTTTAATGACTTAATTGGTAAATTCCTCTGTAAAATAAGTGTTTGGTCACCTACGAACATGCAAGATATCTGGCTCTTACAGACCTGTAAGTTCCTCCTTAAGAGGCTCCTCTGTCCTCCACTCGTTACCTGTATTAATAGCATCGGTATTGAACTTGATATCAGTATAAAAGACACCTGTCCACAATCTCAAACAGTCACACTCCAAACTCCACTATGGCCAAGACCAAAGAGCTGTCAAAGGACACCAGAAA
>JAUCMU010000143.1:8138137-8152740 GCA_032275025.1 Enteromius treurensis
CTGTGCCTCCATCAACTATTTTTGTCATTTTGTCTTTGTTATAGGTGTGAACTGTGAGATTAACCATGATGACTGTGACAGCAATCCCTGCCATAACGGGGCCAAGTGTCTCGACCGTCCTAACGGCTATGAGTGTGAATGTGCTGAAGGTAACATTAAAAATTCTCCTACCACTCACTTCGACCAAAAAGAGTGATAGATAAAAGGACTAATAAAATCTACTTCTGCACAATTAAAACATATACAATGTTTTGCATTGTAAACTAATTGGCTAAGTTCTCAGAGAACTGACCTTATTGTACTAATCCCATGTTTTATGTGCTGGTCTCTGTAGGTTTCACGGGGACATTGTGCACAGACAACATTAACGACTGCAAACCCAAACCCTGTCACCATGGCGATTGTATAGACGGAATTGCTACCTTTACATGCAAGTGTCACCCAGGTTACATGGGCCCCATCTGCAGTGTGCAGATAGATGAGTGCCAGAGTAACCCCTGTCAAAACAGAGGACACTGTGTTGACCTGGTCGACAAGTACCAGTGCAACTGCCAGCTAGGCACTTCAGGTGAGTCTCACACTTGATCTTTATATCTCAAAGGATCTTTAAGAGGCTATATACTACACCTTTAAAGCATTTAAAGAGGTCTAGTTATGATATCAGGAAATGTTGTTGCAACAAAACACTCTTAATATAGTAAATCATGACTGTTATCCTCAATTTAGAATAGAAACTTATTTTTGTGACTGTAAATTTTAGATGTGTGCATGATTTTTATTTATATATTTTATTTTATGTCTACAATGTTCATCTAACTCTTTTATTCGAAAATAGTTAGACAAATCCCGATTTCTCAGTTACACATCCAACAAACAAAACAAAGCTCGCTACACTCCCCTGCTGGACACTTCCTCTTACTACACACAAATAATCTATCATTGCTCTGACTTCTGACTTGAGACTTTTCAAAGGCTCCTGTATAAATTAGACCAGCTTTATTTCACCTGTCTGTGCCTCCATCAACTATTTTTGTCATTTTGTCTTTGTTATAGGTGTGAACTGTGAGATTAACCATGATGACTGTGCCAGCAATCCCTGCCAGCACGGGACCTGTGAGGATGGAATTAATGAGTACAAATGTTTGTGCAAACCTGGATACACAGGTTTGTTTATGCACATACATAAATAAACTCATGCAGATGTGCTTCATTCCTTAATAATTATCAGAACTAAGTAGTTTGTAAATAGTTTGATATATATATATATATATATATATATATATATATGCTCTTTTGTTAACCATACTTTCTTTCTTCTCAGGGGAGCGATGCAACGTGGAGATAGATGAGTGCAGTTCAAACCCGTGTCTGAGTGGAGGGACGTGCGTGGACAAAGTGAATGGGTTTCAGTGTTTGTGTCCAGTTGGGACTCATAGTCCTCTGTGTCACTCAGGAGCAGACTACTGCAGCCCCATGCCCTGCCTTCATGGAGTGTGTATTGAGCAGCAGGGCGGGTAGGAACAGCTTTTGTCTTTCTGTCAAAGTGGCTGATACTGATTATTAGTAGAACTTCCATTTCCTGTTATAATCTGTTATAATGAGCATTATTTAACTCTGTAAAACAGAATAACATTGCAAATGCGTGTAAGAGGGATTTTTACCTGCCTTAGTATAAACCATCTATGGGTAGTTTTCTCTTTCTCGTCAACTACTCTCATCTCCTGTCTGTGTAGGTATCTTTGCGCATGTGAGCCAGGCTGGGAGGGTAAGAACTGTGAAAGAGAGAAGAATGAGTGTCAGTCCAACCCGTGCCAGAACGGTGGCACCTGTAATGACCGTCTCAATGGCTACACCTGCGTATGTGTTCGTGGATTTGCAGGTAGATGCGTGTAATCCATTAGCCTTTTCAAACAAAGTAAAAATGATGTTCAATTCCATTTCCAACTCCCTGATTTGCCCTTTTCTCTTTCAGGTTTGAACTGTGATATAAATATTAATGAATGTGAGTCAAACCCTTGTATGAATCAGGGAACCTGTGTGGATAGAGTCAACAACTACATCTGCCGCTGCACTCTGCCTTACACAGGTGACACGCATTTACAGTGAACAGTTTTTTGCAGTGATTCTATTTACAGAATCGGCACTTTTTTAATCAGTCAGAATTTAAATAAAATATTTTAGTCTGAACACCTAATAAGATCATAATTGTTTACACTACAGTTCTAAAATTTGGGGTCGTATGGTATTTTCATATTTTTGAAAGACAGCAAAAACAATTTTATTGTAATACATTTTTAGTTTTAATATATTTTAAAATTCAATTTATTCCTATGATGCCAAAGCTGTATTTTCAGCAGCCATTACTCTAGAATTCAGTGTCATATGATCCTTCAAAAAATTAAATTTTAGTGTTGAAAACAGTTGTGCTGCTAATTGAATTAATAATGTTAATCAGTATTAATAATATTATAATTATGAATAAATTTTTAAAGAAATACATATATTAAAAAACTAATTTATCCACAACTGTTCTGCTCTGTTCCCAGGGAGACACTGTGAGGATAAGTTAGTCCCTTGTGATTCTCAGCCCTGTCAAAGACGAGGTGTTTGTCAACCATCCCTGGATTACACCAGCTATACCTGCCTGTGCCACAGCGGATGGGAAGGTGCGTGCTTTGAGTTTGTGTTTTGGTGTGTTTTTATTCCTAAAAAGTGTATCTGATGTTGAGACAACCACATAGAATACATTTAGTTGAATCAGTGATCACATGATATTCCCAGGAGATGATTTAATTCACGAACCTTGGTACAAAACATTTCAAGAGTGTCTATTTGATATGTATGTGTAGGAGCCCAGTGCACAGAGGATGTAGATGAGTGCAAGAAAAACCCGTGTCAGAATGGAGGTCGTTGTTGGAACACAGTGGGCAGCTACCGATGCGAGTGCCAGCCTGGATACAGTGGGGTCAACTGCCAGACAAACATCGATGACTGCAGCTCCAGTACGTGTCATTGCTACTCAGATTTATTCAGTGACAGACAGTAAACACATCATTACGTTAACCTCTTCTGTGTAGCCTAGTGGTCTGAAATGAACTAAAAGACCAAATAAAATAAGTTACATTTATATCAAACATTTAAAAAAGTCGCCCAATACTTTGCTCAATATATTTAACTTTTGACAGCTCTAAAAATTCACGTCAACTCGTTTGTGGCCCACTAGGGGTATTTGGATACCCACTTGAAAAACCCTATCATTTGAATTTTTGCTCTCTGCTTCAGATCCATGCCGTAATGGAGGTACGTGTGTTGATAAAGTGGGCCGGTTCCTGTGCGAGTGCAGACCTGGTTTCTATGGTGACCGCTGTGAGGAGGAAGTTGACGAGTGCGTTAGCAATCCCTGCTGGAATGGAGGTCGCTGCACTGATTACGTGAACAGCTTCACATGCCAGTGCCCACCTGGCTATGACGGCATCAACTGTGAACGTGATATTCCAGATTGCACTGAGACGTATGATTTCCATATAAATTATTCACATATTTTTTATTGTATCATATATATATATATATATATGTATATATATATGTGTGTGTGTGTGTGTGTGTATTCATTCTCTCTCTCTCTCTTTTACTCCATAGCTCTTGTCTCAACAATGGAACGTGTGTGGATGGAATCAACCGGTTCACCTGCCGCTGTCGCCATGGCTTCTTGGGTCAGTTCTGCCAGCATGAACTGAATGAGTGTGAATCTGATCCCTGTAAAAATGGTGGCACCTGCATAGATGGTCTGGGGAATTTCCACTGCAAATGCCCACTGATGTTTACTGGAAAAACCTGCGAGGTAAAAACGATCAATTTAGTTTTAAATTGCAAACCCACACATCCTGTTGTTGGTCAGTGATTAGATGCCGATTTAAGCCTACATTTTTTATATTCTTTCAACTTGGCAAATATACACAGATAATCAGCTGGAGTAATAAAACTATTTTTGGTCTTGTGTGTTGAACTTTGGTTGTCTGAATTTTGGTTCAGTGATTAATTTCTCTGACTGTTTCATTCTACAGTCAATTGTGAACTTGTGCAGTAAGATTACGTGTAAGAATGGAGGCACATGCATCCAGAATAAGATGGGTTGGAGATGCAACTGTCAGCATGGCTGGACAGGCCTGTACTGTGACATCCCTAATGTGTCCTGCCAGAAAGTTGCCGAAAATAAGAGTGAGAGATTTTCACAGAGTCATTAATTTCACTGTAACTGTTTTGAAATGCAGTAAAATGTAATGAAGATTAAGCTGTAGGTTGAATTCTTAATGTACATTTTTATATGCTCCAGATGTGACAGTGGACATGGTGTGTGAGCATGCTGGGCATTGTGTGGACAAAGACAACGCACACTATTGTCTGTGTCAGAGAGGTTATGAGGGCAGTTACTGTGAGGTGGAGATGGATGAATGTCTTTCCCAACCCTGTAGAAATGGAGGGACTTGTGTGGACTACCAGGGCGGATATGACTGCAAGGTAAAACTTAGTAACATTTATATACACTGTTCAAACTTTTGAGCTAAAGACAGTGACATTATTTAGACATTTGTCTCTTGTGCTACAAGTTCTTTTAAACGTTGATTCAAAGAATCTTGGACAAAAATATGAAGCAGCACAACTGTTTCCCATATTAATATTAGTGAGAAATGTTTCTTGAAGTCTATTTAACTTCTGTTATCTAAACCTCTCTCTCTCCATCAGTGTATAGCTGGTTATCAGGGTGTGAACTGTGAGTATGATGTTGATGAGTGCCACTCGAGTCCCTGTCGAAACGGAGGTACCTGTTTTAATAACATCAACCGCTTCCACTGTGCATGTCCTCCCGGCACCAAAGGTATGAGTGATTCTTAATGCAGTATGTTTAATGCTCAGATGTTACACTGCTATATTAATGGCCCTTACCACTTTTTTTGTTGTGCAGGTTTGCAGTGTGAGGAGGACGTGAATGAATGCGCCCCAGAGTTCGGCACTCGCTGCAAGAATGGCGGCCAGTGTGTGGATGGTGTGGGGCGGTACACTTGCTCCTGCCCTCCTGGTTTCACTGGAGAGCATTGTGAAGGAGATGTGAACGAGTGTCTTTCTAAACCTTGCCATCCATCCGGCACTATTGACTGTGTGCCGCTCACTAATAACTATCAGTGCCGCTGTCGTCTCGGTTATAATGGTGAGGTCTTGTTTTAGTATTGTAGATGATCATACTAGCTGGTTTAAAGTGGTTCAAATTAACTATTATCTTATGCACTTTTGTGTTCTCCACCCCCCACTCCCCCGTAGGGCAACATTGTGAGTCAATGGAGGATCTGTGCCTCTCCAAGCCATGCCGCAACAACGGCAGATGTGCCATGAACACAAGTTCATTACATGGATACACCTGTTCCTGCCAACCTGTAAGTGCAGAATATATATGTATTTAGTTTTTATACGATCAGTATGTGTATACAATCAAAAGGTTGGGGTTTTTCGTGAAGGTTTTTAAGTCTCTTTGATCAAACATACAGTAAAACCAGTGAAATTAACATTTAACAAAGTTATTTGAATGTTTCTGAATTTTCAGAATCATTCTAAAATGCTGATTTGATCATTATCACTTGAAACTGTTATGCTGCTTAATTTTAAGGATTCTTTGATTTAATGGAAAATCTTTGAAATGAAAATCTTACTGACCCCAAACTTTTGACTGCTAAATGCTTAAAGCCTTTATAGAAAATTCACTAACTGCTTTCCTAGAGGAAGAGGGTATTTTAATGACTAATATATCTCTTGCTGTCATTTCTGACATTTCTTTTACAACCTTCTTTCTAATGGCCGCGTTAGCTTTAAGTAAAAATGTTTCCGTTTCTCAAGGCTGCTTGTTTCTCTCTCGTTCTCATGCTTGCACTAAAGACTGAAGCTGCATAAATCAGGTATGAAGTGAAAGTCTGATTCCCTCTTAACTCTTCTTTTACCCTTCTTTCACTCACTGCTGCTGTCTTCCTAGCCCCCAGTCATTTCGTTGTAAGGTAACACCGTGATTTGCTGTATTTGTGGGGTCTAACAGCCTCTGTGTGGCTCTTTCAGGGTTACACTGGCTTCAACTGTGGTAATTTTGAGATCTTCTCCTGTGCCAGTTTACGCTGTCAAAATGGTGGACAGTGCGTGGAGATAAATGGTCGCCCACAGTGCAGCTGCCCAGTGGGTTTTATTGGACCACACTGCGAGGGCATCACAAACCCCTGCATGTGTCAGAACGGTGGCATATGTAGGCCGGATGATTCTAACAAGTTCAGCTGCCAGTGTCTACCCGGCTTCAGTGGGCCGACCTGTCAAACGCCTCAACCTTACTGCCCATATTCGGAGTGCGAACAGCGGGCAGGAGACAAAGTGTGTGACCCACAATGTCGGAATCCAGAATGTGAATGGGATAGAGGTGACTGTACGCTGCACTGGGACAAGCCCTGGAAGAACTGCTCAGCCACCTTGCGCTGCTGGGATTTATTCCATAATGGCCGCTGTGACCCCGAGTGCGACAATGCAGAGTGCCTCTTCGACAGCTTTGAATGCCAGAAAGGTTCATCGACGGGCTCAAGCACTTGCAAGTATGTGTGTCAGTGTATTTTTCACACTGTAGAGGATTACTGGGTTAGGGTTACTTTTTTGATAAACTTTAAAAATATTAGTTTTTACAGTTTTTTTTTCTTTTAATCAAATAATTTCAGTCTTGACAAAAATAAATCTTACACACCCCAAATATATATTTACATTATATGTAATTTTTGCTAACTTAAATTCTCCTTAGATATGACAGGTACTGTGCAGATCATTACGCCAATGGTCATTGTAACCAGGGCTGCAACACAGAAGCATGTGGCTGGGATGGTCTGGACTGTGCCACAGACACTTCTCCCAAGCTGGCTGAAGGTACACTGGTGATAGTCGTGCTGCTGCAGCCCGATGAGCTTTTGGGTGACCTTAAGGGTTTCCTGCGCTCTTTGGGGACAATCCTGCACACCAACCTGAGACTTAAGATGGATACGCATAAGAGGCCTATGGTGTACCCGTACTATGGAATCGAGGATGATGAAATGCCAAGCAATATTGCTACTATGAAGCAACGTGGAAAACGAGAGCTGGAGAGGGAGGTTATTGGGTACGTTTGTCACCCAGTAATGAACATTTTGTTGCTTACCTTTATGTTGTGTTTGTGTAAATTAACATGGTTTTGGATGTCTTCTTGGTTTAGATCAAAGGTTTACCTGGAGATTGACAATCGACAGTGTTCTCAGCACTCAGCCGAATGCATCTCCAGTTCAGACCAGGCTGCAGCCTTCATAGCTGCAGAGTACCTTAAATCACAGCTACCCTACCCAGTCTACTCTGTGGACAGTAAGTGAACTTGTAAAAGAGGGTTCTATCAAAAAGGAATTGTGGTTTTCACTGTGTTGTACTCTCTTTATAAACTTTGTTAACCATCCTCTCCCACCTCAGGCGAGAAAGATCCAAATCCCCCTCCTCCTCTTCTGTACCTTGTTGCTGTGGCTGCAGCTATCATCTTGCTGATTTTGGTGCTGGGTGTGTTGGCCGCCAAGCGTAAACGCAAGCATGGGACTTTATGGCTTCCTGATGGATTTCTGGCAAAGAAAGACAGCAAGAGGAGAGAGCCAGTGGGACAGGATGATTTTGGCATGAAGTAAGTGTGTGCCTGAACTCCACGATGATCTCAGGATATTTGCAGCGTTCATGTTGCCATGAGAAGTTCCTGATTAATAAGTAGGAATGATGTGACTGTGTGCTTTCTACTGGTATTGTAAATATTATATATATTAAACTGCTTAAACTTTATACATATTATTTTAAATAATTTTATTATCAAATAATGTTTTTTTTAGCATTGTGTGAAAAAATGAATACAGAGTGCTATAAATACAACAGCCTGAATCTTTTCACACGTTTCTGTTAATCTGTTGATTTCAGGTAGCATCTTAACTCAACCCTTTTTCTCTATCCTCCACTTTCTTTTAGGAGCATGCAGAAGCCACAGGATGGAGGGTTGATGGATGGCAGTTCTTGGTCAGAGGAGGATCATCTGTCTAAAAAACCTAGGGTAAGAGATGGTACCTCCATAGCCATGAAGATGACAGAAACGGATCCCTTTGTTTATAATCAATCTGAATGGACACCAACTTCACAGATGGAGGATAAGCCATTGCTTCCTGTTGGAGTGGATGGAGGAGTGGACAGGAGAGAGTGGACCCTGCAGCATCACAAAGCAGCGGATATCACACTCACTCCTCCTCAGGCGGATATGGACATGGACAGCCTGGATGTTAATGTCAAAGGACCAGGTTAACAGTCTAAGATTCTTTCTTATTCATAATCTGAGGAAAAAAAGGTCTTGTTTTGAACTTGTTTTGAAATATGTTTGAACTTATTTTGCATTCTCTTTCATGCTCATAGATGGTTTCACTCCTCTCATGCTGGCATCTCTACGAAATGGCAGCAGCCCTGATTGTGGCAGCATGCTGGGAGATGAGGAGGAGGAAAGTGGCGCTGACGAGCCTGGCACAAATGTCATAACTGACTTAATTGGCCAGGGTGCCTCGCTCAATGCCCAGACGGATCGCACCGGAGAGACTGCCCTTCACCTTGCTGCACGATATGCCCGAGCTGATGCCGCCAAGAGACTATTGGATGCTGGCGCTGATGCCAATGCTCATGATAACATGGGCCGCACCCCTCTACATGCAGCCGTGGCGGCAGATGCTCAAGGAGTCTTTCAGGTGAGGGAATGTGCTTCTACTCATTTGCCTCCTAAGCCTAACCTTATCATGAATTACAGGTTTCCCAGAGTCATAGAAATTATCAATGAATTTTAAACGTGAGACAACTATGCCTTGAAAACTCATGCAAATATCTATAGTAACCAACATATAATCCATCTATGCAACAGCTCTAAACAAACAATAATAATGATAAGCTAAAAATGCTCTTTAATAGTAATCTTTGTGCTCTTAAATTGTAAATCTTTATACAAATATTATATTTTAAAAGGTTAATTTTGCCCCAGAATGAAAATTCTGTCATTAATTACTCAAAATCACGTCGTTCCAAACCAATAAGACCTTTGGTCATCTTCGCAACAAATTAAGATATTTTTGATGATATCAGAGAGCCATCTCTCCCTCCATAGACAGCAATACAACTGAAATGATCCCCATGATACACCCCAATCATAGTAAAAACATCAGTAAAACAGCCCTTGTGACATCAGTGGATCAACTTCAGTTTTGCGACGCTATGAGAATACTTTTTTGCGCAAAGAAAACAAAAATAATGTAATTTAGTGTACCATTCTTCTTCGACTTGCGTCTTCCGCCATTTTAGAGAGCATCACAACGCAGCGCATACACAAGCTTTAACGTATTTAATGTAATCAGCCTAGTTTACATCAGGGGGAAAGCATGCACATGTACGTAATCTGTGGTTGTTTACGCCTAGAAGATACTCTCTAAAATGATTGAGCAAATTAGGTTATTTTTGTTTTCTTTGCGCAAAACTTTTCTCCTAGTGTCGCAAAAGTGAAGTTGAGCCCCTGATGTCACATGGACTGTTTTACCGATGTTTGTTTCTGGATCTGGGATCATTTCAGTTGTATTGCTGTCTATGGAGGGTCAGAAAGCTCTCTGATTCCATCAAAAATATCTTAATTTGTCTTCTGAAGATGAATGAAGGTCTTAGAGGTTTGGAATAACATGAGAGTGAGTAATTCATGACAGAATTACAATTTTTGGGTAAACTAACCCAAAGAAAAGAAATCAAAGACCGAACCGTGACACTACTGTATCTTATCGAACCGAACCGTGATTTTTGTGAACCGTTAAACCCCTTATATATAATATATATACACACACACAGAAAACTGTAGTTTGTAGATATTATATTTTTAATTTCTCTTTCTATTCTGGTTTGTGAAAAAAGTTTTCTGAGTTTTTGTGTGCACATACCACCAATCATTATTGTATTTTAAAACAACAGATTCTTATCCGTAACCGTGCAACGGATCTTGATGCCCGTATGAATGACGGCACCACACCACTCATCCTGGCAGCCAGACTGGCAGTGGAGGGCATGGTGGAGGAACTGGTGCACTGCCATGCAGATGTTAACGCTGTAGATGACCATGGTAAGATGAAAACCCATATGAACATATGTCATAGTAAATACATTGATACATGGAAATAAAAAAAAATTGTAAGCATAAAATTGACACAGTTTAATCTTATTACTCTCATCTTTTCTTAGGCAAGTCAGCTTTGCACTGGGCTGCTGCTGTTAATAATGTAGATGCCACTCTAGTGCTGCTCAAGAATGGAGCCAATCGAGACATGCAGGACAACAAGGTACTCTTTCATGTCTGTTTGTTTATGTGCATGTTTAATCACTCTTTGAATACACATATGTTTTGTGTTGTAGCCAAACACTTCAGTTTTGTTTTTTCTGCTATGTAGGAGGAGACGCCCTTGTTCCTGGCTGCCAGGGAGGGCAGCTTTGAAGCGGCCCAAGTTCTCCTAGATCATTATTCAAATCGTGATATCACTGACCACCTTGACCGCTTGCCTCGTGATACTGCGCAAGAACGAATGCATCACGACATTGTGCGTCTGCTGGACCAGTACAACCTGGTGCACAGCCCACATTCTGGGCCTAACCACATGGGCAATGGTGGGGGACACTCCTCCATGGTCTGTGGGACAAACGGTACGGGATTCATGATCGGCATGCGTCCAGGACCACAGGGCAAAAAGAATCGCAGAGCAGGAGGAAAAGCAAACACTGTCGCAGCCGGGACAGCAAAAGATCTAAAAGAAATGAAGTCGAAGAGACGGAAGAAGCCGGCCGGAGGAGAGGGGCCAAATGTTGTGGCGGTGGCAGGAGCCAGCGGTAATGTCACCAAAGCAGCTGGTGGTCTGTCAGAGAGCTCAGTCACCATGTCACCTGTGGATTCCCTGGAGTCTCCACACTCGTATGCCGGAGAGGCAGTGGCCACCACAAGCACTGCGAATTCTCCCCCTCTGCTCAGCACCCCGTCCGTGAGGCCCATGCTGCCTCCTGTGAGTCACATGTTGGGCCAGCAGCAAAGCTGGGTGGGTTTGGCCAAACACAGCTACAATGGCCACATGTTTGGCCTCATGCCGCCCCACCAGATGAACACGGGCCACACCAGCATGCAGCAGCACCACAGCCCAGGCATGCTCACCCCGATGAACGTCACCATGACCCGCGAACAGCTGCCGCCCATTGTCACCTTCCAAATGATGGCGGCGGGCAACGGGCAGAGCCTCCTCAAGCAGGCTCAACAGGGGCAGATGCAGGCACAGGGGCAAAATCAGGCACAAAGTCAGCACCTGCACTGTAACCAGAGTATGATGTACCCCATGCCCGATGTGGGAATGCAGCACAACCTGTCGCATACCCTTCAGCGCCCCCACGGTCACAACCACGCACTCCCTCATGGCCTGCCCGAGAGCCAAGCACGACAAATAGCTTCGTATCAGCCACGCCAGAGCCCTGTGGATAAATATCCAACACCACCTTCCCAGCACAGCTACCCCACTGCCGGCTCCGAGGGAACCACCCCCGGTCATCCCACACACAATCCCAGCGAACACCCCTATCTCACTCCTTCCCCTGAATCACCTGACCCCTGGTCCTCTTCGTCTCCTCACTCCAACTCAGACTGGTCCGATGTCACAACAAGTCCCACCCCTCTAGGAAACCCCCACACACTGCCTCCTTCCCGCCGCACACACATTCCTGAACAAGCCCAGCTGCAGCCCCCGTCACAGGCTGCGCAACCGACGCAGTCGCAGCAGTCACAGCGCAGCAGTCTGTATGCGTAGGAACTCGGACCTTCCAGAGTTTAATTGCACAGCTGGTTTGATTGTCTCTCTCTTCAGCTGCCAGAGGAGTGGCCATTTATGCTTTCTCAATTCTTCTACAGTCTTTATTACGCTCTGCATGTTGACTTTGAAGTTTGTATACTGTCAATTCCCATTAGCCCGGATATTTCAGCGCACAGAAGCCCCGGGCTAAACAGAAACAACTTTTAAAACTCTGGAATCCTGTTAACGGCCATCTAAGATTTAGGACACTGTTACCAATGGACAATCACAGTGCCAAACTAAGGAGTCTCGTTTGTGGTTACTGTCCCCAATTTGGGGAAATTTATTTCAAGATTAAGTCAAACATTTTACAATTTGAAGGAAATTTTCTCATTTAGTCTACAGTTTTTTTTTTTTTTGATCATTTTTGTTCATTTTAAATCAGATATGGTACCAAACCTTAAAGGGATAGTTCACAGGAAAAAGAAAATTGTCATCATTTACTCGCTTTTCTGTTGTTCCAGACCTTGAATGACTTACTGTGCAACTCAAAATGAGATATTTGTAAAAATGTCTCAGTGTTTCTTTCCCTTTTTTATGCATACAGTGAAGTCAAATGGTTTAAAGTTTTTCTGAACTTTCATTGTATGAAGAAAAACATTCTTTACAATATCTACGTTTGTGCTTCACAGAAAAAGTCATACAGGTTGGAAAGTGCATCAGAGTTTATTAGTGAGCTATAAAATAATATCCTTATTTTTTAACTGATTTTATATCGTAGGTCAGCTTTCATGTGTTTTCTTTGTTTTTAAGAACAACCTTTTTTTAATAGTAATAAAATGTTTCTTAAATGTATTGGCGGTACTTTGTTTGCGACTGGTAACATGAATGTGCTACACATACATCTCATTTATTCATGTGTGGTTCAGAGCTAAACTGTGGTGTAAATAGCTAATGGCTACATTTTTATGTTCTTTTCTTGTCGTCTGTTACGGTTTATAATTAAGAGAGATGGAAGGAGGTGTGTAAATATGAATGGGTTCCACTTTGTTTGTTATGAAATGGTATGCAGTATTCAGTGGCCACACAAACATGACAGAGGTTTGAAGAGTGATTCCAGCTGCCATCTTCAAGCCTTTCAGAAAACTAACCGTATATACATAATATTATCAGTGCCTTTTAGAACTTCTTTGTAATCCTTGTTACTATTGTATTTGTTTTGTTCTGCCTTTTTTTGTGTTACTGTATAGTAATATTCTGAGCAGTTTGACCTGTTCTGAAGTTGTATTTTTTTATTTACATAAGTTTTAAATACGTCATGTACTTCCTTTATTCTAAATACAATCAGCCTGTCTGTGCAACCGTATGAATCACTTGGTAATCCAGAAATAATACTTTATACAATTTAAATGTGCTGTTTTATGATTTTGAGCAAAGCTTTATAAAACTGATTAGTACAATCACATTTTTAATGTGTTTTGCACAATAAAAGCACCTGGGTCTCTGAAACGCCAAATAAACACTCATAATATTATTTAGAGATGCATGCATACAGTAGCCAGAGTGGTGATGAAATAATGTTAAAGAGGTCTTATGAACTTCCGGTATGCTGTGTTTGTGCAGGTGGGTGGATCAGTGATATTGTGTGTGCTCAAGGTCAATATTAAGAGACTCTGCTTATGCAAATAGAAACCTTTATGTACCATAGGCTCCATGTGGCATGTTCTTTTTTGGAAACAGTTGATATCCTGTAGCACTTAAGGGCCCTTCAACAGTGTGAGTTTAGAGTACTGAAATGTTAGGAACTGATTGGGTGTTAGTCAACCAAATAAAGATCAAAGCAAATGTTTCGAAACATTGTATCTTCACCCAAATGTTATGCAAAGCTATTTTTGTATTTGCTGTATATAATATTTTTTTGTTGTTGTTTTTTATGACTATTGTACTTTCTTTCCTGTTCACCAAATATATGCAATACAGCATGCTAGAATGAAGTAAACGTTTCGTCTTAGTATTTTATAGATTTCAATTTGTGATTAAAAAACAAAAACAAAAACAAAACAACATGTGTATTGGAAATAATCCAAGACAGTTAATGATTAAAATGAAACCGAATGATGAGAGATGAAACACAAATAAAGGAAAACCTTTGCAAATTGATCTGGCTAAATGAGTTTCTCTTTCTCTCATATCTCATAAGTTTATATGTATGCTTTTTATTTTATATTTATTATTCTATATATATATTAGTGGTGGGCCGTTATCGGCTTAACGTGCTGCGTTAACTCGAGACTCTTATCGCGCGATAAAAAAACATCGCCGTTAATCTATTCACAGAGTTGGGTTGGGAGCTGGATCACGCGCTCTGTATGCGTCCATTACTATAGTCATTCGGATTGATTACCGTTAGTATAATCACAAATACCATGGTGAATAGGGGTGGGAGAAAAAAATCGATGCAACTCTCTCTTTAACGATTCTGAATAATTCATAGTTTATGTTTTTCCCGCGTATGGCACATGGGCGCGCTTGAGACCCACTGGGTTTCACTGCACAAAACTTGCGCTGAGACACTTGCATGTTGCTTGACTGTGTGTGCTTGCATCCGTCGCGTTTTACTTTAGATATGTTTTTATATACCGATTGGAATGCATTGGTATTATATGCACGAAACCTGCGCGCTAACAGACTTTGTCACTGACA
>JAUCMU010000143.1:8152840-8224161 GCA_032275025.1 Enteromius treurensis
AGCAAAACGAGTACAGATGATCTGGAGTCGGCTTTTGCAATCCGCAAGGCTTCAGTGACTGACAGTAGTGCAGTTTCAGTAGAGTGGCCACTCCTGAACCCAGATTGGTTAGCATCCAATAAGCTGTTCTGTGTGAGAAATAGCGATACTTGGTTAGAAACGACTCGTTCAAGTATATATATATATATTTCAGTGAATTATAAAAGAAGACCTAAAGTCTCTCCCTCTTTCGTTCTCTCTAGTTGTTATATATTTATTGGTTAGTTTGGTTGATTTAAGTGTTACAACTGCCCATTACTTGCACACGGAAAGCGTGCAAAGGGCATTTTGTAACAGATAATAAGCGAAGACTATTATGCAGTTGAATGAGCGCTCAGTTTGACGTCATTCTTTCCGCCAACCGACAGGTGGCGACAACAACACATACTGACGATCGAAACAAAACACCAGGAAGTACTGCAAGATTGTGGAGATTCACATGAAGATTTTCTAGACTTCACTTGTCAGTCTGCTTTTCATTCTTGATGAATGAGGGTATGCGGCATGGGTGGACACATAGCAGATGATCATGCGCGAGGAACACCCAAAACGGTCGATTTCCTCAGATAATAGCTTAGCAACTCTCAGTGTGTAACTATTCAACACACTGTGTGTAGATTTAACTTGTGCAGAACTCGTCTTAAAGGATGGATCTTTGACGGGGGTTTAACGTTTATGTTTGTGTTCAAACTCCTAACGTTACTCACAAACTGCCACTCTTCCGGATCTTTGCAGTAATTCTCAGAAAAGGTGAGCTTGTGAAAATATAACTTATGTGATGTTTGCAGCTATTTTACCAAGTGGGATCAAAGTTTTATGTCAAACGTCTGTTTGTTATTACTATTCGCTGTAAACAATAGAAATGTTTAGTTTTATTATTTTAATTATTTTTGGTCGTTTACTTTCACTTATGCTTAAATACTCTTCGCGGCTGACTTTATTTACGCTTACGTTGAAGAATATTTTGGTCATTTTCTCCTTGTTTAATACCATTTTAACTATAAGTAATGCTCGTCATTATTTACACTCGTCATGTGGTTGACTATATGTCTTTCGTTAACATACATAAGAGGAGATGTAAAGCAAAATTACAGCCTCCGTCACCATCGATTTCCTCTGTATGGAAAAGATGCAGTGAAACTACATTTTGGCTGTATGTCATTACACATTTTTCATTTGATTTTGAACCATCCCTTTAAATGTCCTAAATATAGTACAAAATAAATACTGCAGTGTTATAGCCTATTTGATTTCTTGGCTTATAACTGTTGTTTATGGCCATTAATGTTTACAGAGCAGCTTGCTTGTCAGACCCAGCTGGGACAACAATGTATTTTAACATCTGCCTGCTCTTTGCCCCTTTCTTTCTGATGTCACCCCAGTCTGTCGTGGTCTCCTTGTGAGAGGCTGTCATCATGGCATCAGCCAAGCTGAAGTACCTCTCTCTGGGGATTCTGGTCTTCCAGACCACGTCCCTGGTGCTCACCATGCGTTACTCGCGCACCTTGCAGGGCGACGGGCCACGTTACCTGGCCTCCTCTGCCGTGGTGGTGGCAGAGTTCCTCAAGATCCTCACCTGTGTGGGGCTCGTCTTCAAAGAACATAGTGAGTTTCTTGGTGCTTCCTTCATTACTTAGATTGTTTTTGATATCTTTTCCTGAAAGCATCTTAGTAATAAAGTAGTCAGACTAGTTAGTTCTTAAAAAAGTCATTCACATTTCTGTGAGTGACTATGAATGCCGTAAGAAATTAAATCTCTGCCTGTGTGTTTAAAGTTTGTGAGATAAATGAGACAAATACTTTGCATTTGCATATTCCAAAAGTTTGTTGGTGCTCACCTTTCAACATTAAATGACATCTGATTTAAAAACGATTAATCGTGATTAATCACATTCAAAATAAGTCTATGCTTGCATACTATATGCATGTGAACTGTGTACATTTATTATTTATATATATATATATATATATATATATATGTTTGTATGTGTGTGTGTGTGTATATGTATGTGTATGTGTATATATATATATATATATTAGTTAGATTTTATATATTAAATATGTATATTTATAATGATTTACAAGTTTAAATACATATAAATAGTCTTTAAATATATACATATTTGTGTATATTTGCAGTAAACATATAATAAATATACCCAGTACACACACATAGTATATAAACAAACTATTTTGAATGCGATAAATCATGATCAATTATTTTGCAGCCTTTCTGTAAAGTCTCAATTTAAATGAACAAAAATGACTGTTGATTAATGATCAAATGACTTGCAGGGAAACAAATAAAATGTATATATATATTTTTTTAACTGTACTGTTGTGATTGTTTGTAATTTTAAATCAGTTCATGAACCCCTGCTGTTCTCTCCAGTATAAATTAAATAACAGACTAAAGAAAATACAATTTATGGTGTAACTGTTTTTTAAATAGTTATAGACAATTTCTGTCCATTAATTAAACGGTGCAGTTCTAATTAATTTACTGTCAGAAAAAAAAAAATGGAATTTATAGTTTTACTCATCCATTTCTCCATTGATATTGTGTTTCAGATTGTGAATATTTTTCAAAAACCTGATACCTCTAACTTGCCATATTTCGCTAAATCCAGTGATTCAGTGAAGAAGTCTCATTTGTTCCCCAAAGCTGCATTTATTTAACCAATGCAGTGAAAACGGTAATACTGAGAAATGTTACTAAATCATCTCAGTGTTCTGTGATGCTTCAGAAATTGTATTATATTATTATTTTTGAGAACGGTTGTGCTGCTTGGTGTTTTAAACTTCAAATCTACACTGGGAGGAATGGCTGTGAATTTTCTGTATTATTACCAGGTAACTGAGGGGTCTGTTTGAAACAGGTTATAGCGGCCGAGCGCTGAGCAGTATTTTGAGACAGGAAATTCTACACAAGCCTATAGACACGCTGAAGCTGGCGATTCCTTCAGGGATATACACGCTACAGAATAACCTACTCTACGTAGCACTGTCCAACCTTGATGCTGCTACCTACCAGGTAAGTCACTATCCATCCACTAGTTGCCTTATTTTTATGGCTATCATTCTTATGTTTTTTTTTTCTCATATACACTTCTAGGTGACATACCAGTTGAAAATCCTGACCACAGCCCTGTTTTCAGTCTCTATGCTGGGCCGCAGGCTCGGGGTGTACCAGTGGTTGTCTCTGCTAATTCTTATGGCCGGCATTGCACTTGTACAAGTAAAAATACATTGACTACTTTTTATCTGCCCAAAAAACTCTGTTTTGCTATAGTCTTTGATGTACTCATGTAATTTATGCTTGTTTGTTTGCACAGTGGCCATCAGACTCCCCGTCAGACCCTCAGAAAGAGCAGCTGACTGCAGGCTCACAGTTTGTAGGGCTGGTGGCTGTGTTAGTAGCCTGTTGCTCTAGTGGGTTTGCTGGGGTCTACTTTGAGAAGATCCTTAAAGAGTCCAAGCAGAGTGTTTGGGTCCGAAACATCCAGCTTGGTAAATATGTTTATAAGGAAAATGGCTTTTATATTAATACTTTTATATAGGGTCAGTTATGCATAGAGAAATGGTTCATCCAAAAATGTTAATTTACAAGCGTTATTAAAATGTTATTAAACAAACATGTTGGGTTTTAAAGGGATGGTTGATTTTTTTTTTTTAATTTTTTTAATTTTTTTTTTTTTTTTTATCTGTTGTTTGGCGACACCCATTCACTGCAGAGAATACTACATTTCCAAAAATCTGTTCAGATAAATGGCTTGCAGTTTATTTTGGATAAACCATTCCTTTAACTAGATGAAAGATTTATAGTGTATCTTGCTGTAAAGAGCATTGATGATACGCTTGGTACTAAAATTAGATTTTTTTTTATATCTACTACCATGTAAAAATTCTTAAATATCATTTTTCTAAAACGCAGGTTGAGAACCTGCAGTATTTAACATAAGTGCCAATTTTAACATCTGCTAAGAGAATTGTGACAGAAAAGCAGCTAAAACTCCATCAGGGATGGGAGACTACACCTATGTGTTCCAGACAGTGCGAACACATCTGCCTGCTGCTGTACTAGACAGATTTTGCATATAAACTTATTCCATAAACTGTGGGTTTAGTGTAATCAGAACCACTCACAAAGGGCACAGATTTTACACTGGGTAGAAATATATGATGCTTTTTCTGTCTAAACACTCCGATCAAATTAACACTTAGGCACAGGTGAAAATTACTTGACAGAATGGAGCGCTATGACACACACAACCTATTTTTACACTAGAAGTCTGGTTACCATTTATATAATCTGTATTTCTGAGAAACAGTCTCCTATTTTTTTAGCAAGCAAAGTCCTTGCACAAAACCGTCTAAGGTCCCACTCAGGAGCTAATATTTATGCGTGTGTTTTCCTCCTTGCCATGTGAAATTTTAGTGTAAGGGTTTATTTATAACTGGCGATGTGTGAATTGAGCGTCTAGTTATTCACCTCCTAATGTGAACTTCTGTTCATTATAATGACCTGAGCCAAAAAAGCATCTCTGTTTATTTAATGAGTGCCAACATATTTTGATATATACATTTATAAGCTACTGTTCAAATGTTTAAGGTCAGTAAGATTTTTCAAAAACAGAGTGTTGCGGTATGTAAAACAAAACTAAATGTTTTGCCCTCTGTGCAGGCATGTTTGGCCTGGTTTTTGGGATCTTTGGGATGTTGGCCTACGATGGTGACAGAGTCCAAGAACACGGAATGTTTCAGGGCTACAACACACTGACTTGGATTGTGGTCGCCCTCCAGGTGAGCTTGAACACTTCAGTACAAGACTTCTGAAGTGTAAATAAGTTTACATGTGACTCAGAACTGATAATTGCTTCATCGTCAACAGATAACAGGAAGCAACACAAGAGCTTTCCTCTGGAGCGCGTTAATGTTAATGCGTTAACAATATAAATTGATTGTTTTTTTCCACACAGGCTCTTGGAGGGCTCGTGATAGCTGCTGTCATAAAGTATGCTGACAACATACTGAAAGGCTTTGCAACGTCACTCTCAATTATCCTCTCCACATTCATTTCCTATTTCTGGCTTGAGGATTTTGAGCCTACCAGGTAAAAAGGACATTTGTTAATGTCTTGTGATAAATAAATGCTTTAAATTCAATTGATTTAAAATAAAAAAGAGGTATTTAGTTGAATTAAAAAAAACAAATAAAAACCCAATTGTTCTTTTCTGTCCAGTGTGTTCTTCCTAGGTACAGTATTGGTCATAATGGCAACGTTTCTCTATGGTTATGAGAGCAAGCCAGCGCCCAACCCAAGCAGGGCATGAAAAGGGGATGGACGAGGTGAAAGTAGAGTGGAACAAAAGGATGAAACGAGTGGAAGAGCAGAGGAGGCGTAGAGAGCAGGAAAAAAGGATTAATGCAAGGTTGGATAACAGGCTGGGCCACTGCTGTGCAGTGCTGAGCTGAAGCACACTGGGAGAAATGCTCTTGGTCTCTGGTTTCAGTGAAACTCATGTTTTACGTGAAAAACGTTCATCTGCGCTGATCACATTAATAGGCGATGGATTAAAAACACTTCATAACGTGCCGTTTTTAAATGTCATAAAACTTGTTTGGCTTTTCTTGGCCATTTATTAACGGTTCCTCTTCAAGGAGCAGTGGCCTGCAGTAATTTGCCACAAATCCAACTTGAATCTCGCAGAAATTAAGTCTCTGCAATGGATGTTACTAAAGGGGTTGTTGCATCACTGTATTTTTGTGTCATTATTCAAACTGTTTAATATCCTAAAAGACATATTTTATGCTATTTTAATTGACTGAGTTGCTGGGTTAGTTCCTGTGCTGTCGAAATTGAGGGAGTAAGGGATCTTTTGTGAATAGGATGTAAACTTAAGATATTATTATAATGAAAATAATAATTATACTTAAGATGATGCCAGCCAGTCAGTTTGTGGGATGTTGTGATTATTATTTTAAAGATTACCTCTGTCACCAGGCAACAAAGAATACTTGAGTTACTCTGCTATATATGCAAGGAAGTGCTATTTTTAGTGACTTTGCACTATGTGTGAAGCTATATTAGTATCTGGTGAGGAGAAGTAATAATTCAGGTGTTTAATTGTCTCTTCGTTTTTTCAAACAATACACACATTTTCACTAGGGCAGCACAAAATTGAAAAGAAAAGACTTTTTCCAAAATATGTAAAATCAATGCATGCACTCACAGTTTGAAAATGGTAATAATTTAAAAAGGCAAATAGATTTTACAGTCAGGACAACTCTAGCTGCCCCAGTCCTTCAGAACACACTGTGAACCACAAAATCAATAAACTCTACAGTGACCTCTGTGGACCAGCATCCGCTCGTTTTTGAAGTCTGCGCCTCCCATATGGCCTTGTGAATTCAGTTTGTACAAATCCAGAGATTCTAATGCTTTCAAACGAACTGATTGGATCCGTTTTTGATAATCAAATAATTACTCCACTGCAATTTGTGCAGGCGCAGAACTCTCTAGAGGTGGAAGAGGAGGGTGCTTCAAAGAAGAGGGCGGTGGAGTGTTTGTTGTGCTTTTGTGTCTGGATGTGTGTTTGTTATCTCAGTAAGAAGGTCCGGATGGTGTTCACCTCTCTAATGAGTAGCTGTGGGAGTTGGTGTTTGCAGCACTGTTCAAATCTTTTTATTTCTCCCCCTTCTCGATTCCCTTCGCTCCCAGGTGAGCAGACAGACACTCTTAAGCGAGAGCAGAGAAATTTGAGCATCCGAAGATCCCTCATTTCCACTGCAGCGGTATTCACGGTCTAGGTTATGCTCAGTGGATTTAGGAAGTCTTGCATCTCTTCTTACTTTCACGATGCAGTGCTGAATAGCAAACATATCTGATGGATAAACCTTTCTGCTGCCTTCAAAATTGACTTTCAGTAAAACTGGTTGAACTGAAAGGCAATGCTGGTAGACCTGAAGTAGTACATTCATGCACAACTGCTTCTTTTGTTTTGCAACATTGTGTATCTATAATTAGGAGGTAAGGCTTGCTGCTCTGCCTGAGCAAGACTGGCTTCTGTGTAGCTCAGACGTTTTACATTTACAGAGAACTTTTAAAAGAAAATGTTGGCGCTAAGTAATCAGTGAATAGTTTAAAATAGTGATACATGGTTTGGAATGACATGAAGGTGAGTAAATTATGACAAATTATTTTTTTTAGTGCAGTATCCTTTTATGTAGAGCAGATGTATGGTTTTTCTCTTGTACTTAAGAGTCTGAGGATTTAAGGCAGACGTCAAATTCAAATTAAAGGGACAGTTCACCCAATTCAAAAAAATTCTATGTATGGCTCCCCAACTCCCCTCCCAGTCCAATGCAAGTCAGTAAGGTCCAATATTGTCATTGGATGGACAAAAACATGTTTAAAATATCTTTGTGTGTGTTCCAAAGAAGGAAAAAAGTCATGCAAGATTGGAGTGAAAAATTTAGAATTTTCTTTTTTTTAATGAACTGTCCCTTTAAGTGTCTCCAAGGCTATTCAAGAACCAAGTATCTCTTTTAAAGGCAGCAGTGTGGATTTAAGGCAGATTTTAATTAAAAACCTTTAGGTTTTGCCACAACCTGCTACTTAGAGGGAATCACCACTAATGGTGGTCCTCGCTTGGGTCTCCACATTAGCACTTGTGCATCATTAGCATTGGGTTTACCCAATGCATTAGGAGGGATCGGCTCCATATGGGTCAACACCTTGGGCTGGTCCTGGTGCACCCGGCCTGTGAGTCTTGCACGAGAGCCCAACGGATTAGAGGGGTCCACAGCGATGTCCACTTTCATCCTCCACTTCACAGTCTGCAGGAGGATCTTCTCCTGTGTGGCCATATTCAAAGCCACCAGCCATGTGGTGAAGCTCTGGTCACGTTTGATCCGCGTGAGCAAAGGCACATTGCTCTCGCTCACCGGTACAGCCCATGTTACGCTGGGGTAGAAGTTATCGTTCATGCTGACAGTGAAGCGTGTAGGTTTGGATGTGGGTCCAGAGAGGGTCACCGTTTCAGTTGTGTTTCCGTACCATGGGTAACTCACACCATCCGAGTCGCTGATGGCCTTCACCACTCCTTCTCGTAACTCTGGCAGCTCCCAGCTAGACCTGTGAAAAATAACGTTAAGAGTGGTGGTCCCAAACGTAATTACTGGGGGTCCACAACTTTTTAGAGTTCAGCTCCAAATCACACCTGCTTGGAAGTTTAAACTGTGCAGAGCTGTGGCCCTCCAGGAATTGAGTTTGAGACCAATGTTAAACAAACAACCGCAGTTGTGCTGTTGAATATACAGCGTACAAATGGTAATTGGGGTTAATGATGACATTCATTATCAGGGTCCCAGCTGCCAGTGTAAAATGACTCAGTGTGAGAGGACGCTAATGTGGCTGGGTGTTGTTAGGTATGACCCGACGCTGGCATTTCTTCTATGGTACGGCACCATCTGTGTCACAGAAAACCCCACGCAACCACCCGCTCAGGCAGTTATACACACCCCCACACACATGTCCACACCTCCACACAGACAGGCCCCCCAGGCAGCATCAGAAGGGCCCACATCACGCGTCACAGGGCTCGTGGGTGGGTGTGAGAATGTCTCTTTCTCGTTCTCCTGCTCCGTCTTTAGATTAGGCAGTGAGCACATAATTGCTTTCGCCTGCGATACTAAACTCTGTTTAGCGCAACCACGCTGATGTTTCAGAGCAGCTATTCTGTTTTTAGCCGCTGCCTCTCCCCGTCTGATCCAGTGACAGGCTGTGAAACTCATTTGTGGGAGTATAAATGAAAGAGCAGTGACTGATGAAGGTGCAAACACTCCTCCCCTCAGGCACTGAGCTGATGTATGCATACTCTCTGTGAATATAAATCACTGGTGCACTGCACTGAAGTTATCCTTTGCTTTACACCATTAGAAGACCTAATTAAATAAAGTGCCGCATATTAATGAAAGATTTACTTGCACTAAAATGAGACATTTTCTAAAATTATATTCTAAAGTACATTACAAATCAACTTGTTTTCATTTTCTGATTTAAATCCACTTTGATACTTGTTTTACTTTTTGGCTTAAGGTAAAAATACTTTCCCGAGAATTAGAAAAAGGTAAAAGAAAATAATAATAATTATCTAAATAACAGTCTAATCAAAGTCATCACCATAATATTAATGACAACATTTATTAAATTCAACTTTAAACTTAAAAAAACAACTGATATTTTGACTTTTTATGAAAAAAAAAAACCCACACTTTTTGTTCAGAACAAATCGTGTAACTTTAAGAGAACTCTCGATATTTATACTTCACGTTTTTGGAGATGTTAATTGTTCGTTATAAACCCTTTTGTAAATATGCCTGAAAGCTGGAGGTTAGGTGTATTTTCCAAGAAGTTGGCACTTTTTTCCCTAAGATTTCTTCTTTTGTTTCCCTCTTCCCCTGAGTTTGTCATTTTGGACATTTTCATTTGACGCTGACTCACATAAATGATTTTTTTAATTTTTTTTTATCAGTGGTTAAATCTCCCTTGTTATATCAGGATAAGTGTTTATGGCCAAGGCTAAGTCATAAAACATGCATAATGCTTACATGCCGAGGTCTCCATAAGTGTTGTAGAATTCCATTTGAGTGCACGCTTGGATCCAACCCACCATCCAAGCCTCGTTCCGAGGGATGGGCGGCATTACTATCCGAGCGGAGGCCTTGAAGTACGGAGTTTTGTAGCGGAGCACTATGGGTGAATTCTCCTCGATCACTGTCGGGCAGTGGTCAATAGTAGCAGAGACATCGTAAACAACGATATTCTCGCGTTTAATTCGGGGTTTGCAGGCGACGCTCTGAAGGCAACCCATGGCTGGAGAGGGTCAGACTCAGGGTAACCCACCTACCATGAAGGGTGTTTTATTTCCTAATATAAATATACCTTTATATTCCCGGAAAAAACGCGTCAATGTATGCTCACGTTCAGTCCAGGTGCCCAATGTAGGTAGTTGCTCCTCAAATTAATAAACGTATTTGAATTAAAAAACACAGACATCAATCAATCAATCAAAAGCACGTGGTTTCCCCCCCAAGTCATTGCTATTTAGATATAATCAACATCAAATCTGTCTACTCGGGATCAACAACAGGTTGCAAGACCTCCGAGCATCTCTTGATCTTTGGTGTCCCCATGCCTGTGATTGTCAGTCGCGACTTGTGGATTGTTCCGGGCTCCTACTTCAATCTGATATGTTGCCTTTCAAATCCACATGGCCTTTTGCAGCTCTTCGCCCCTTTCATCCGTTTCTTTCTGGTCCGAGTTTTCATGTCACAACCGGAGGCAGAAAAACAGTCAGGTGTGGCGGACCGCTCGCCTCGACAATAGGTGGTCGCGATTCTGTTTTTCCCGATAGGTGTTTCCGCTTTCAGAACCACAAACAATTTCAAAGTACTTCATGATTTACGACAGAAGAGGAACCGCGAGAAAAGTATGTTGCTCAGCGTAGCGTTGCTGTCGATCAAATCACATTCAACGTTCCGTTTTATCGTGTATTCCTGCAGTAATCAGGCGTCCACATATTAACACGCGAGGCGTCTAGATGAGTGGCCAAATCGCAATGATGCGCACTGACAAAACGACTGCTGCACGGCTTTAAAAATAAACCGTTCCCATCTCCGTTGTTGGCGTGCACTCCACGGTCGCTGTTCGGTTGCTGTGGTGCTGAATGAACGATCAGAGGCGCGTGGGAGTACCAGTGCACGTTATAGTCCTCCTCACGTAGCTACACTCCTTTCATCATCTCGGGTTCTCCGTTAATCAAAACCTGGCATAACTTTACAGTGCAATAATAGCATGATTCAAGATTGATACCCAGAGCTCGGACCTGTTGATGTGGCAGAATATATAAAAAAAATGTGTAGTCTAAAATTCGTAATTCTTTAGTAATGAGATCCTACACTATTAAAAGTTATGAATGAATGTGTAATCTGTGTTAAACAAGGTCCCTTCTAATTTATTAGGCCATTGTGACAAGTACAGACCAATCTATGTAGGCTACAAGTGGAAAGAATAATTAAATAAAAAGGTTCGGCTATAGGCGTCTTAAAATTTTTATTAATATTTAAAGTATAATACATAAATATGTAACGCACGTTACAGTAATCACAAAAGTAAGATTACCTGTTAATCGTTGAGCGTTAAATGTACGCGATGTTGCTATAGCAACAGTATACCGCGAGAGCGCTCTTTTTTAGAATCAGCTTGCTGTCATTGCTAGTTTTTATTTTAGATTTACATGTAACCAATTTGTCTCAACAAGCTTATTTTGTTTTTGTCTCTCAAAAGAGCCTTAAGCTATTCCACCTTGAATATATCATGCTGAATGAAAATATTTTATACTTCATAATATAGCTTTGCCATGTACACTTAATATATGCATATATATATATATATAAGGCAGTTTTACCACTAGAGCTACATTTTTAGTTGAGAACTGAAAATAATAATTACCTTTTGTAATTTTGATCCATATTTACCTCCCCTTCTCTCTTACATATTAGCTACAGAGGCGATTATACAGCGCGAGAGACATGTTCCGCTTCTTAATTGATGGTTTTCCGTGTAACCATGACAACCGGCATAGATGGACTGTCGTCACTAAGGCCGATCTCATGTCAAATGTGTCTGTCAGGGAAACATCACTGTGAAAATTGGCATGTATCTTGTTAAGTTAAGTGTGAGGTCAGAAGAAGATGATGGTGATTAGTGAATCTGAATTCACCCCGCAGTCAAGTACAGATTAAACGTGGACAGGTGTGAGTGACATCAGAGAATGACGATCGAATGCCTGCTTGGAATAAATCCCTTATTTTCTGCTTTACATAAAAGCATAAGCGTAACGGATGAATGTTAATGACTGTTAATGCCGAGTTAATGCACAGTACCGGTATCTGCCACGTGAGACATGAACAGCTGGACAAAGTGAGGTAGAGAGATTAAAAAAAATAACTTTTAGATGTCGACTTCTTCTCATTTTATAGCAGTAGCTTTGTGACCTGAATATAAAAAACGTATCAAATGTAGAATTTATTATAAGTCACACAGTCTGTTTTAAAGTCTTTCATAACACTAAAAAAAAGTCTATATTGGCATTGGAAAAAATATTTTTTAAGATTTAAAACTCTATCCTGTGTTTCCTTGTTATCATGTTTTCTGTCAGTGTCTCTCTAACGGCGCATTCTGCATTTACTGAAATATCCAGAAGGGGGAGACATTGCTTCTGAATAATGCGCGTCAATTTTGACACCTGCTCAGATCTTGGGTTTTTGGTTCTAATGCATTTCTGTTACCTTCATCCATAAGACACGTCCCTAGTTGTTTCTCAATGTATTTTCTGAATCTAGCAAAATGGCAATGAAGAGAACAAGCAATCAAGAAAGAGAGCATGAGCAGGACTCTTCAGGGAGGATGCAAGAATGTTCAGTTCAGTTCAGCCTCTTTTAGGCTTCTAGTGGAGTGGATTAGAGCTCAGGTGAAAAAAAGAGTACGGGAGAAGGAGAGTCTGTCAGGTAGCCTGTCTGTCTGAGATGGCCCTGCGCTAATGGACAGGTTAAGATGGTCTGTAATCCTTACATGGGTGGGTAAATAATCCAGGCCTTCTCTATCCTTTGCTGAGCAAGTCTAGACCACTTTAGCATCTATTCAGACTGTGTAATGTGACTCAGTGGAGGAACAAGCCTCAGAATCCTCCTTTAGTAAACAGTACAACAAAATACTTAAATCCATGTAATCTAGAAGGAAACCGGGGCTGTGGAGTAGAACAGGAAAATCCCTAGTATTTAATGCTATGAATAGAGTGTTCACTTGCTTGGTGTCTTTTAAGGTGACATAGAAAGTATGTGTGTGTGGTACTGGATGAGCTGTGGGAGGAGCTCAGAAGGTGAGGAACTCATCAGAAACCTGTTTGTATCTGACCTTTCTGCTTTAATGAAATGTCATAAAGATAAAAGAAGAGTAGCGTCTGTGTGCGTGTGTGTGTGTCGATGCAGGCCCTGTTTGTGAGCGTCAGCTGAATGTAGGCCTAGATGTGTACGTTATACGTTGTCTTCCTTTTTCTCCCTCTCTCTCTGTCGTTCTCGATGTAATAAAAGGTTGGAGATGCTGAAGCTCCATCTCTCATCACTATTCAATGCTCAGCTGCATCGCAGATGCCCGGAGTCCACGGCTCCTGCCAGACTTTCAGGCTAATTACATTCAATCCTTTCAAATTATTAAGCCTACTGCTTGAACATTTTGTGGGATGAAATAGAAAAATGTAACATTGACACTGGCACTTGATCTACAGTCAGGTCTGGATCATTTTTTGTTTTGTTTTAGGTTCAATTAAATGAAAGCATACTTTGTACTAACAAAAGAATGTAACTGAACGTCAAATTCTCTTGGAACCTTACCAAAGTTTTGTACCAGGGTTTTTTTCCAGGCTATGAACAGAGTAAAGACAAGGACAAATGTCTGTTGAAAGATAAAACTGGAGAAAGACAGAAGGTCCTTGTGTCTTTGCGGTCGTCTCGGTCTCTCATCTCAGGCCTCACTTGCGTCACTTGCTCACTTTTTTCCACTGAATTTTATTGGTGGATCTGACTGTCTATTTTTAGATGAACAGCAGTTGTATTTAATCATCGTATTTCATTTTAAACTATTATCAGTCTTAGATTTAAAAACTACAATTAGTTTAATTATATTTTAATATATTTATTTATTTTAATCATTTCTATAGTGCTTCAGGGCACCTTAAGAGCTCCAAAAAAGCCCTTTTGCTTCTAAATAGATCCAGACACGTTTAGTCAGTGGGTCAGTCAGCAGTCTGGGCCAACTAACGGTTCAGGAATCCCTTGCCTGCTCAGGGCACTTCCTGCTCTGAACAACAGATCAGAGAATCAACAAACCCGCCAAAACCTACAATAAAAACCACCGAAGGAGTGTAAACAGATTCACACCTATCAGTTCAGTTCATAATCAACATGTTATGATGCTATTTTTGATTTGTCCTTAAGCCAAATGAGTTTTCCTCATCAGCTATGATGTGGTCATTCTGAAGGTTGCTATGTTCAAACAGAGATTCTTTATGACACATGGTCGATTTACAAGCAGAGGGACTGTTGGTATTTTCTTGATTTGTGTTATTAAAGGATAGTTATAAATAAATAAATAAACTCACCCCATGTATGTGGTCCAACCTGAATGATAATCTTTCTTTGGTGGAACACAATATACCCTGAACATTTTTTTGTCACCCATATACTGAAAGTCAGTAGGGTTCGATATTGTTTAGACCACAATTTTTTCAAAACATCAAAGAAATTCATGCAGCTTTAAAACCACATGATGAAATTTATTTTTTGGGGTGTCAAATATCCTCTATAAATATCTCACAACACTATCAGATAAGACAATTGGGATAAAAAAAGGAGGGAAATTATTTTATGTGAGCATGTTTGTGGCAGTGAGTTCTCATCTTTGTGCATGGCTGCAGACCCTGAGGCTCAAAATCACTAAGCACCGTCATTAAGAGTTTGTTGATAAGATCAACCAGTGCATGTTCCTTAAAGGGAAAGTTCACTCAAAAATGAAAATTCACACATTGTTTCTTCACCCTTATGTTATTTCAGACCTCTGAGTTTCTTACTTTTGTTTAAGTTAAAAGAAAATATTTAGAAGAATGTTTGTAACCAAATAATTGCAAGTAGCCTTTAACTTTCATTAAAAAGTAAATACCAGCAAGATTCTTCGAAAAATATTCCTTTCTTCTTCAATAGAAGAAAGGAACTTATATAGGTTTGGAAGGATGTTATTGGAGACTTCATAATCATGTTTTAAATTTTAGTGTTACACCCTCATAATATTACTTGAAATCATTTCTACAAGATAGAAAGACATTGGGACATATAGTTATGTAAAAAAACTTTGAATATATTTTTAACTAATATACGTCATGCCTAAAAATAAGTGAAAAAAAAAAAAAGATTTGTGAGGACATTAGAAGCCATCCTAATCATATCAACAGGTTTGCCAGAAGGCTAAATATGATAATTTCTAGAATGAAAAGGAAAACATTTTTACTACTATAATAAAATTGTGTGAATGTGTTGTTGTGGACATTGATGTATCAAGAGTTACAGTCAATGATAATGCTGCTCTTTGCCGAGAATGTCAGTGACCTATGCGTGGCACATGCTTGTGCGAGCGTGCTGGTAAGTGTGTATATGCATTGTGTTTTTGTGTATGTGTGTTTCTGTGAGAACCATGTTGGAGTGCTTTAGCGAAGCAGCGTAGCGTGCAGTACAGGAGTGATGTGGGCTGAGCCGACCTGACCGAGCCCCGGCCCTCCACTAATCCTGCTGTTTTCAGGAGCCCTGGCCCGTACTTGATGAGCTTGGGTAAGAAAAGGGGCAGCTCTTTCTCCCTCTCGCTTTTCCCTCTCTCGTTCTCTCATTCTCTCTCTCTTTTTCTCATGCACCCCCTCTCAAACCCCAGCCCTGCCTGGAGCCAGTGTGCAAATGAATGAGTTCCAAGTGTTTACTCAGCAGTTCTCTCTCTCCCTCCCTCCCTCTCTTCCTTCACATCTCTCTCTCTCTCTCTCTCTCTCTCTTTTCTGACAGAAATAGCAGAGGTGGACAGCTAGCTAAATTTCAAAAATCTCTTCCAACATATAAAATAATTGCATAGATTTGGGGTTTTGGGACATATATTCATAGATGTGGCTTCATAATGTTTGGAACACTTAGAAACGTATGAATGAATGTATGAAAATACAACAAATCGACCCAAGAGAAATGTTTTAAAGTGTCCTATTATGCCATTTTAAATATGATCTTTCATGCAGTGTGTCACGTAGCTGAATGTGAACATAAACTATCTGCAAAGTTGTGACGCTGACAGTGCACGATAAATCGAGATATTGTCTATAAAAAAAAAAGAGTCGACTTACATTCGCCCAAACGAGTCGTCAGCAATTAGAATCTTTTTCTGTTACGGATCCACGTCACTAAGTAACACATATGCATAATGTCCGCCCACGTTCTACATCACGAACATTTTGCCCCGCGCACAAACAGTACAATTTCCGATTTCCGAAGATTCCGATTACATCATGTCAAGAAGACGCTGCATCCTGTGAGAGTAAATTTGTTTTATATGCCCTTCTGAAAGATGAATCTACAAAGAATGAGTGGTTAACATTCATTTTTTCAACAACACCTCAGCAGCACAATCTCTTGTTGTGTTTGCGTCATTTTACTGATGACTGCTTTTCCAATCTTGGAGTACAACGCGATATTCACAAAACGCTTGATCTTAAAAGATGGATCAGGTTCCAGTTTACTTGGACCGGCTTGCTCCTCTAAACTTCTGCCTGTAAGTGTGATTAATAATTGATGATTGTATTTTCTAGTGATCGTTCAAAATACGTATTTGTGTACGTTATGTTGTGTAAAAACCCTGCACATGTCTTGGTAACCGGCTAACTTACGTTTCTGTAGTTCTGTTGTTCAGCTGTGAGCCTTATGTAGTCTAAACATTGTGATTGATGCATCTTGACTTTCTGTCTGTCTCATTAGTTTTAGTAATGATAAACGATGTTTAACAGTGTTGTGTATTATACAATTTTGAAGTTCACAACGTATAGTTGTGACCGATTCGCTTATAAAAGCAAATTACGAGCACTTTCCACGGTAGTCTGTGCTAACTAGTTGAAGTATGCTGTCAGAAAGCATCCCTGGTAATGTCAGAAAGACGGCAGTTGACCAATCATAAAGGACTGCGTCATCTGACCAATCACAGCAGTGAGAGCTCACGGAGAGGCGGGGTTTAGACAGAATGGTTCTTTGAACTGCTTCACACTAGTCGTTTACGAATCATTTAGAGATGGGGTAAAATGAAATCTATTTTTGGAGAAAACTAGAGTGTTTTTTGACCTTGCATACATGGAAACCTGTTTTAAGAGACTCATAAAACAATATTAGCAACCTTTAAAATCGCATAATAGGGGCACTTTAAGAGTGATAGAATAAGAACTTTTTTTTGTTCTGAAATTTGTTTTGATATTCTAATGAAATGCCATTTTAGAAGAAAATAAAGAATTTTAATTCTGTTATCATTAACTCCCCATCATTTGATTCCATACCTGAATTATTTTTTCAAAACTTTTTTTTTTTTAACAAAATATCAACCCAAGTGAAATATATTTTATATAATGATAGCATAAGCACGTTTTAAATCAAAACATTTCACAAAAGTGCAGTTGGGTCAAAGAAAAGGTCCTGATTTCTTTGCAAAAGATGTTTAATAAGAATTAAAAAAAATTCTCACCTTTTTATTTACTATTTATTTTTTGCCCATTGTCTTTCAATGCATTTATTTTTTGTGTACACAGACATACAGGTTTGGAAGGACACGAGGGTGAGTAGATGTGGAAAGAATTCAGGTGTCCAAATGACTGGAAAGTTTTCTCTGAGTCTTCGCTTGAGGTTGCAGAAGATCCATGGGAAGCAGACATGGATTCTTCTTTAATAGCTCCTTGGACATTAAATCCTTACAGTCAATGCAATTCAATGCAACCTCAAAATGCCCCTAGAAAGGCACTAATATCTTGTATCTTTGCTTTATATTCACTTGTTGAAAACCCGTCACGATATGAGTACCACGTCATGCATATGTTAATGCAGACACATAAACATTACAAACCAAGAAGAATTTTATTACAGAGTTGGCAGACTGTGTATCTCTGTGGAGTGTGATAAGAGTAATATTACTGGATTACCGTGAGATGGTAGGCCCTGGGGCTGCTGGATGAGGGTGCGGGGGAGGAGGGGCTGTTTCCTGGCTGTAGCCCTTGTTTGTCTGCCTGACCTGGCAGCACTAGGGGCAGATCCTGCTTGGATACAACCCTGATCCCACGCCTGTCTGAAGCTGTTAGCCAGCCGCTCTGTTCGGCTAGATGGGCTTAGCGCGTTTGGGCGCAGGGAGGGGTTTAGGCTGGGACCGCCGCATGCTTTGTGCTTTGGGCAGGAGTGAATGCTGTTATGGCTTATGACTCTGGTCTTATTCATCCTTTCATTTCTTTCTTATCAGTCAGAGCTGAATACTGTCTGTCCAGTATCTCACTTTTCTTTACACACTCACTCCTACCCAAATGCACTTACTTGTTTTAAATTGTTTATGGGTTTTAGAAAACTTACTTTGAGTTTTAGGTGTGAGAGTGAAAGGGTGCGGGATAGCGTTCTACCTCCTGACCTTGCTATAGATCCCTTGTGTTGAAAAGCAAAGCCCTAGTAATTCCCTGATTTGATTCCCGATTCTTTTAAAGGTGATGAGAATTCTTTGTGCACGCTATTATTGTCTTACTGTAATTCGATCAGTAAAATCCTGGGCAAGAAGTCGATGTTTAATGTGTTATGATGCTGTATTAACACCCGTCCCTCTATGGAGAATACAAATAAGCCAGCAGTATTTTTTTAACATTCTGTAAAGCTTTCACAGCTCAATTGCTGTTTTTAAAGGCCTGTTTTTATTTTTCAATTGGTGGATTGAGAGGTAGTTTGGGAAGTCTGTTACAGCCTTTCTGTGTGTTGTTTCTGTCCTGGATACACAGTGAACCCTGGGCAAACTATGAGAGAGAGAGAGAGATCAAAGATAGAACTTGCAGTCTGTGATGTTTTTTGGCACTGTATAATATTTAGCCTCAAATCAAAGTGATGCAGAAGTAATAACCTGCAAAGAAAAGTTTATGGAACTTTGTGACCACTTTTGTGAACAAACATGATCAACAGGTTGTGTATTTATATTGTATTTATAATGTTCCAGCTCTTTGTGGTGTAAAGAATGCCATACTTTGTAAAACTGTTAAGCTTACAATATTTAGTAGGTATTTAACCTCCACCTCGTCGACCTTTTCTTCCTAATCCTGTTGCTCTTAAGACCCCCGAGTCAGTGGAAGCTATTATTTTAGCCACTTTGGCTTATCTAATATCTGACAATCCATGTTCCATACAAGGTCACAAGTAGCCTATTGCTTCCTTTTTGTTTTGATTGAAGGACAGAAGTGTAAACTCTTAATGATAGCTATGAAAAAGCTAGGTTAGATGTTTAAAACTTTTTCCTGTGTTTAACTTTACATATAATATATTTAATATTGTTTTTGCTTTATTCTTGGATGCTGTGATTTAATCAGGTTCGTCTTTAATTACCATGTTGTATAATATAATACAAATGCATCCTGATTTTCTGACCTCGCATTCTTTGTTAGTGAGGGGAGAACTGTCACCCAATCGATTGTCATGAGGCGGCCCGTGTCGTCACTCCGCCCGCTCTATAAAACTCCCCCCGACTCACTCACCTGGTTAGACAAACACCTCTCTAATCTACAGCTGGGTGCACGCTTATTTTATTATTGTCAATATCTTTACACCCTATTTAGTGGGCACATTGAAGAAATTTTACAATTCTGACAACTCTGAAAGTTTTAAAAGACCACTTTTATGAATCTTGCAAGTTTTTCATACTTCACGGGCATGTGCAACATGACGGCAGAGTCCCAGCACTCGCCAGCCGAGGCGGCCAGTCCAGTGGCGGTGTCTCCCAACGTTAGCCTGGACTCCCCGATTCCTCTTCCTCCACCAGCGCTGAACCACCAAGCCCGAACCAAGGACGGTGTTCTGATCAAAGCCGAGCCACGGGGATGCAGTCCTAATACTGACAGGGAGGACGGGGTTTCTTTGGGTCAAACAGAAGAACATCTGCCCGCCACTGGCAGTCGGCGGAGGAAAAGGCCAGTGCAACGAGGTAAACCTCCCTACAGTTACATCGCGCTTATAGCAATGGCCATCGCCAATTCACCTGAGAGGAAACTCACTCTAGGCGGCATCTATAAGTTCATCATGGAACGCTTTCCCTTTTACCGCGAGAATTCCAAGAAGTGGCAAAATTCCATACGGCATAACCTCACCCTCAACGACTGTTTTGTGAAGATCCCGCGGGAGCCCGGTAGGCCCGGTAAAGGAAACTACTGGACGCTTGACCCCGCCGCTGAGGACATGTTCGACAACGGGAGTTTCTTACGCCGTAGGAAGCGCTTCAAGCGGACTGATGTTAGCACATATCCTGGGTACATGCAAAGCTCGAGCGCTTTTACGCCCACACCTATGGGTAGACAAGCGTACCCCAACACACTGTACCCGGGTGTGACGTCTGGCTACGGGTCTCAGTTGACTGGTTCTCCGCACCCGGCGATGCTGCATCATTATCAGGCATCGGCTGGGGTCACGCAGGGGCAGCCTAGGATGTTCAGCATCGATAACATTATTAGTCAGCAGACAATGATGCAGAGTGGAGGAGATCTCAACACGCAGTCTCTCGGCCTGGGTGCTGGAGATTTGGGTGCCATGACCTCCAGCTGTTCCGTATCCACCTCGGACCCAACCTGCTTTCAGACACAACCGATGAATCCCACGAGCAACATGCTTAACAGGAACACTGGACCCCTTGCTTCAAACATGGCAAGCAGCTACGCGTACCCCTCCTCGGTTTCACCTACTCATCTGTCCGGGGTCACGCAGTCCAGCTTCTCACCGGGAGGTTCACAGGTGTACTGCTCGGGAAACAGGATTTCGCTGCCCCCTGTGCGTTCTGGGTCGTGCGCAGATCATACGGAACCACTTTTAGGTCTCTCCGGACCAACTATGAACTCCTACAATAATTCATATATGAGACAAGCCAATTTTGCCTCAGGACTGGAGCGATACATGTAAACACTACTGCTATGACAACGCGATTCACTGCATAACTATGCCCGCGAGATTGAGTTATTTTTGATTATGTAACAAACGTTGTGTACCGTGTGATAGAATTAACAAGTTATTTGTGTTGTATAAAATGACGAATTACAGTTTTGTTATTGATATGAAGTCTGAAACATTTGTTTGGCTTTATATCAGAGGACAAACAACCCCCTAAACAATGTAAATATTTTAAGCAAATAAATGTGTTTGTGTAATAATTTTTCGTTTGTTCTCTATTTTAACTGTACTTCAGAACAATTTGATTCAATAATACAACATAATAAAAACAACAATAAGGCGTTAAAATATTTGAAATTATTTAACTTTCGACACAATGTGTCTATTTATCGACTGCATACATATTTTAACCTTTTAAAATACATTTAATTAAATGGTTCTGTCCATTTATGTAGTCTGTGGGTCTTCTATAGAGAGATTTTTTGATTGAATTATTTTTGACACTTGGGCTACTCCTATAAAATATAATCTTAAAGCATTTATCCACTATAGGCCTATTTTAACTTCACAGTCACAAATGGTGTCGGTAGGCCTAAACGTCCACTTACTACTGGTCAGGGGGCGACATCGACTGGTGATTGGACTAAATGCAAATCCAGATTTGGAGCATTTTACATAAAATCCACTAGATGTCAGTCGCTACCAAGTTTAGACCAAGATTGGGTTTCTCAATATCCTGTATTTGAAGTCATTAATTGAAGTCATTGAAGCACGTAGGAAACGTTTAATATCACGTTTTATCTGCAAAATCATTTTATTTAATGTTTTGTTAAACATTCTCCACAGGCTTGCTTAATTTTTGTAGCCTGCCCCAATTATTCTGAACGTTTTTCAATTGTGTGTATAAGTTTTCAAAGGAGTACAAGTGTAGACTTAATGTAACCGCGTCCCTTATGATCCTCGGTGCAGTGCCATTAAATGCCCTTGTTTTGTTTTTGTTTTTTTTACTTTAGGCTTACTTTTTGTATTTATGGAGCATCTTTTTTTTTTTTAATTCACAGTGTTTTATTTAATGGATTTTCATGCTTGTAGGTAATTTCAAGCTCTTTTTATAGCCTTCCGGAGTGACTTCATTTAATTAAAAGCATGATCAGTTATTGAGAAATCCATCTCATGTCCCTGTGGTCCTCCGACTTTTTGTAGCACAAGGTCCATTTAATTACCACGACATTTTATTTATAAATAATAGGCTGCGTTTTAAGAGCCACAATATTTACGTATAGTCAAAAAAAGTGTCCTGCGTGGTATTTTGGGTTTGATTTACGGAGCTGGAGCGCACTTCTTTGTTTCCTTTGTGTGGGATTCACTGTACAACCGCTAGGTGGCAGTAATTTGGTTAAAAACGTTCCAGAGTTACATTGCGCTGTACAGAGTCCTTTTATTCCGTGTCAGCCATCAACACATCAACTGGTGAGCCCACTTAAAAGCGGAAAGGATGAAAAAAGAAAGGGGAAGCCTATTTGTCAGTTTAAGCCAAAAACCGACGGTGATTATCTGGTGTGTCGACTGTGGTTTGCACTATGACATTTATGTTGTGCAGGGACCTAGACGTGCACGATACTTTTCTTTTCTTTTTTGGTCTGTTGAGCAGACAGAAAATAGTGTAATTTAAGTTTATTTAGGCCTACTCGAGCGCTGTATATTAAGATGGAGACAAAATTCATTAGGCGTTGAAAAAATTAATAAATATTAGATGCCAGTTTAAAAAATATTTTAAGCTGTTGAATTTTTGAAGCAATTATTTTATTTGATTAGACCGAAGAAGTGCATAAGGTGCTAACTTGACCTATGTGTTTGGGCACCCATAGACAGCTGCTTTGTAAGTGTCACAGATTGCTCCGTCCCGGTCATCGTTAACAAGCAGTTAATGAACTACAATTTTTACCTTTTTATTTCATACCTTTCTTTTATAATGTTGACATTTTTTTCTGAAATGTTTAGCAATTAACTTCTTTTAAGCTATTGAGGCGACAGACTAAACTAAAAGTATCTCGTAAAAGATTAAACTAAAGTTTTTTTAATTACCGAAATTCCTGGTTTATGCGCACTTTAATTTCTAGCTTGATAAAGACGCATATTTGGCTGACATATAAATTTTGAATGGAAACGCAATATGAGAAAATATGGTCACAAAGCATGCTGAGCATGAAATTTGGCATATCCTGTGGAACATATTTTAATCTGAGCCACAGGCTGGATTTGTGTATGAATAATGAGCATAATGAAAAATGAATTCGATGCCCACGTTTGCCATCTACCCACAAGCAATGACGAATATAAACAGGCTGCAGATATTATTATGCTTATATATATGTATGTTAAGAGAATATTTACATAAACAGATGTGTTTGGAATTTTGACTGAGAAAAAATAAGTGAATAAAGGCACTAAAACAATAATCATCTAAGAACTCGAACGCACGAGATTTTGTACTAAACGCATATTTCGTTTCACCCTGTTTTTGTAAGCAAATATTGTTATTAATATACAATTTAAGGGCATTTATATGCCAAATAAATACAATTACAACAGTCAATGCACCTGCCGAGTTCTAGAATAAATTAGCTTATTGATTCATGCTTTTCTGCAATGCAAATGAATACAAGGGTATTTACAAATATCGTGAAATATGTGCAGTGAGCTATATTGTGGCCTCTAAATGCTGAACTGTGCATTAGCTTTGACAAAGGCTGAATAATAATAAAACAACGTGTCCTAATCGTGTTGTGCCATTTTGAAATTAGTTACAGTTGCTTTGTGACCCTAATATTTTTCTGTTTTCAGTCTCGTGTGCCCGTCTATTTAGAAAATTTCGATTCGTTGAATTGTGTTAAAAATAAATAGTTATTATACAATTTATTTGGTAGGATTATTATTATTATTTTTATTTTGACATCTGCTTTTAGCCAATAGAACAAAATATTAATCTGGTGATTTGCAAAAAATATGTTAGTGCCTTTCTTTGTTTTTTCCTTCCTTTCTATATTTTGTTTATTTGCTGTATTATTGACTTATTAGTATCTAATCATTATTTCTTTGTGCAGAATTTAACCAGTCAAATAACCTATACATTTTTTTATTTTTATTTTTTAGTAGTATTATTTTTGTAATTTGTCGCTCTCAGCTAAATGCAGATGTTAAGGCGAGTTGATAACACGTACTTGCTGTTTTCTCCCTTCTGCTGGTTTTCTCGGCTCTGAACTTCCAGTAGTTCCTGGTTACTGACATGATGATCACGTGATTATGGTGCCTGGATAAATAGTTTTTGGAAGCCGCGCGGGGGTATACTTGGAGGCTCATTCACGCGCAGCGCTACGACTATACACCATAACAAATGCTCGAATAATGAAAACTCGTTGGTGAATGCATAGTCATAGTGCTATTCATAAGATCCAAAAGTTCTTCTCGCATACGGACCAACTACGCTCCGTGAAAAGGAAATCGAGGTCTAACCGAGTGTCCAGTTAGACTTGAACGCGCTCTGAGCTCTGGCCGATTTTTGCGTTATGCAAGTCCGGTGTGATCCTTTCGAGTGTTTTTTCGTTTCTTAAGGTGCATTTTCTATGCGGCTCCCGGACGTGAAGAAAATATATTCTTGGCTTCGGGAGGACTGGAGTTTTGTGGTTCCAGAACGCAGAAGTGACTGAGAGGGACACACTGCTTGTGTTGGGTGCCACACGAGACTGGACACGGAACGCGAGAGAGGAAGACAAAAAGACTCTCCAAGGATGACTCTGGGGACGGACATGTCGGACAGTTCTGCTCTGTCCGACGATGTGGACATCGATGTCGTTGGCGGGGATATTGTAAAAGAGAGTAAATATCTTCACCACCATCATAGTTTTCACTTGGACAATGACTCCGATGACAATCTATCCCAGAATGCAGGGGAGGGCGCAATCTCTCCGGGCCAAAGCAGCTTGGACTGTCCTGCTGACCGGGACGGACCACGGGATGACAACAGAACCGGTACGTTAACGGGGGACAAACCAGGGAAAAATGCTTTGGTGAAACCCCCTTATTCTTACATAGCCCTGATAACCATGGCTATCTTGCAGAGCCCAAAGAAACGTTTAACTCTCAGCGAGATCTGCGAGTTCATCAGCAACAGGTTCCCATATTACCGGGAGAAATTCCCCGCGTGGCAAAACTCTATCCGTCACAACTTGTCACTAAATGATTGCTTCGTCAAAATACCCCGTGAACCCGGTAACCCGGGCAAAGGCAATTACTGGACCCTCGACCCAGAGTCCGCCGACATGTTTGACAACGGGAGTTTTCTGCGCAGAAGGAAGCGCTTTAAAAGACACCAGACCAACGAGATCCTTAGGGACGCGGGGGGATTTCTACCTGGCTTCGGCTACGGACCGTACGGTTACAATTACGGCCTACAGCTGCAAAATTTCCACGCGCATCACCCCTACCACCCACACCACCCGGGAGGCGCGTTCCCTTTCCAAAACGCACCTTGTGCTCTCCCAACGCCTTCCTCCATATTCTCCACGCCACACAGCCTGCCTTCGTTTTTAGGTACCGAGCTGAGAAAGCCTTTCTATCCTCAACTCAGCCCGACCCTTCCTGGTCTGGCGCCTCTCAAAACGGACACTAATGGCCCAAGTCGGCCTTCCTTCTCGATAGACAATATCATTGGAGCGGCTAGCTCACCAGCCTCGCCGTACACCACACAACCGGGTGGACAGGCTCAGATCTTGGCCATGCTGACTCCCACACTTGCTTCGGCCACGAACCACTTGAGTCTAACGCAGGAAACGATGCTTCAGCCCGGCACACAGACTTTCTCGAGCAAAACGTCAAGCCTTAACAATTGCCATTTCTAGAGTGGCAGCAAATAGAAAGTGCAGCAGTCCAGTTTAATATGGTTGTTTCGTCATTTGCTAAGGTAGGATTTACACTTTTGCAAGATTAAAATGTCACCAGTTTCATGCTTCTGAATTCTTAAATAAAAGGATAATTAAGTATATTTATGAACTGTAAATATGTAAGATTTTGAAGAGAGAAGCAGGCTGAAGCGAGGAAATTAAAACCATGTAAATAGTAAGCTAAGATTTCACCTTTGGACGGCCAGTGGACCTTTGCCGTTTTGTCCAGAAAGTCAAATAGTTTGTACTCAATGACATGGAATTTCCTCTTTTGGTTGACTTAAATGAAGATTGTTTTAACTATTTTATTGTTTTGTATAGTTTGTGAGTTTGTGAAAAGCACTGTCAATACCGAGACTTAAAACTCAGGATTTACTTGTTTTGAAAGCACATTACCAGACAATAGGGGCTGTAAATAGATTACATAGGTTAACGTCCCACTTCCCCTAGTTCTCTCAACAGAAATGTTCTGGTGAATTTTATTCTTATTTTATTTCTGTTGATAGATAATGATGTGGTTCTTGGTGTAAATTGCATTACCTCTTTCTGTCTGACCCTTGTTAATACATATTTCATTATTCCATTGAAAAAAAATATCTGTGAAAAGAATGTTGTTATATGTAAAGAGACAAAACAATGTCCATAGGTCATTTTTTTTGTTGTATTGGCAAGACAATAAATGTTTGTGAATTTGGAAGATGTTTTCGTTAACTTCTTTTCGCTTTAGTCTTCAAACAGGCCTATCAGCCCACAGAGTTGTCTAACGTTTATTCACAAAATATAATATTTGAACAACTGTCAGTTAGGAAAACCAATCATTTAAACCACATTGTTTTTAATTTAGTGTAATCATTTTCAGCAGTTTATACAATATTAGACCTAGTGAGCCTATTCAAATACAAAAAAACAGTAATATAATTACTCTGTCAAAATGTTAAATATTTGCTGCCACGTTATTTATAAAGGCTTTGGGCTAAATTCTTATTTTTTTTCATAGTGTGTGACAATTTCACACCAGTATTTAGTACGTTGAAGGCCCAAGGCACATGTTTCCTCTTGTGTGGCGCTTTGAGCCATGATAATGGACCAGTTTCTGGCAAACGACAAAGAGATAAAGCAATGGGAACATCAACGCCTGAAAGCCTATAATTGAATGTGAGGGTTCTACATGGATACCCACGAAGTCTTTTGAGGATTCGTTGCTAATTTGTGGTAGCATTTTTTTTCATCTGGAATCTAATCCACAATAATGCAGTTTTTTGCCCATTTGTTGATGTTGTCACTGAAGACCTTGTCCCTAAGGCCTGAATGGGCACCCAGCAAGTGGTCCCTAGCGAGACAAGCCACACACATTTGCTTCTGAAAGGCGATCGTCTTAAAAGACTCTCGGTTGTCCGCTTTCATGTCATCTGTGTTGTCTTGAGACATGTACAAAAGAAGCAGCGGGAATTCACCGTAGTGCGAAAAACAGACTGATGAATCCATTTCAGAGTTGGCCGAGCACACGGTACTGTTCAGAAGGTGGTATAAAAAAAGCTGCCTTTATTTACTTGGTTCGTGCGCAAATGGGTAAATTTGCTTCGTGGGGTGTTTTTGACAACTGGTTGTTAGGCATAAAGGAAGGGTTGCTCAGTCACCGTATTTTCTCTCCTCTTCAACTCCGCAGATCCTTTTGAAGCGAATTCAAACATGTCGGTCGTGGTTGAAGCCTATTAATTCAAAACGTCGGATATTTTGTCAACTTAAAAACAGCTTAATATATTGGGCCATGTTTCATAAGAACAAAAGCAGTCCAAACTAACAGTTTGCAAATACTTCTGGACCACCAGCCAAAACTGCGCGTAAAGCTGAAGTGTTTTTTTTTCTGTCATAATGTAGCCATAGGCTATAAACATTTTGTCATTTTTAATAGGCTTTAATTGATAATTGACTTTATGTGAAATGATTATTGTTTTTTATTTTTGTAAATAAAAAAAGCTAAGTATAAGCTATAAGAATGTGTAAATTAGCCTACTCAATTACTGAGTCCTAAGGTAAATTAATAGCCTATAATGCGCCACTTTTTGGCTACTCAGAAATGTGACGCTTATAGACCTGTTGAACAATTAAACCAGGGGTCTAATAATTATACTCTCTATATATTTATTTAGTTATTTAATATATTTATTTAGCTTATGTAGGCTATGTGTGAATAAAAAGGGTGAATTTATTTTGGGACATCAGGCAGACTTGAGGGCAGAGGTCATGTGCTTCTCTAGCAAAGACTAGGAGGAAGGACGATAAATGTATTGCTGGTCTGAGGTGACAGAGAGCAGCAGAGAGGAAGGAGCATTACACAATAGTGTACTTTTGATCTGTACGAAAAAAAATGTATTCGCGGCCTATAAATGAAATAGAAAGGAGAAAAGTGTCCTCCTAACCGCTCTTGCTTACATGTGGTCGTGTTTACGCCTATGTCATAATTTACAGCTAATTAATTTGTGGTCATTAGTTAAGTTTCAGAAAGATGGGCCCTTGATTAAAGGAGGCGAAACGCGAGCTTGGCTTTAATGTAAAAAGGACGTTTATCTTCTCTCTTGACGTTCAGTACTTTTCAGTCTTGTTTTGACTCTCCATGAGAAATCACATCACTCTCCTTTAATCGGATCGAAAGTGTAAATCACGGGTTACGGCCTTAAATCCCACTAATTGCCCGTTCATTTCGCTTTCATTTTTTTTCTCCGTGTGGCGCGTTAGTTGCACCATGAGGGGACCACCCACGATTTCGCGTGGAGCAAAGCGTAGCCTATCTCTACTTATCTCTTCTATCGCTGTAATTTTAAAACGGATAAACAACTGCTTCTGCCTTGGTGTTTTAAATGCTCTCTACATTTTGCGACATTGTCAGGTTTTCTTGTCTGCTATTTTGCACTGGCTGTTTATCCAGATTTCGAGGTTCACACTGCTGCGTGCAGTCATTTTTCTTTCCTTTTTCTCTCTCCAGTTGCTTTTGAGAATTGTGCTGTTGATTTATAAAATTTAAGTTTGTTAACCTTTACTGACGCTATTCGACCTACATTTCATTTAAATAAATGTAGGCTAATGTCTGTATGTAGGATAATTTCGCATTAGTTCTTCTTTTTAATCGTTGTTTAAGGGGATGACGGTTTGATTTAGAGTTCATTTAGACATTTATATTGCCATTTGGACAAATTTTACAAAAGGCCTATGTTCTAAATAAGTAATTTTGAATAGCCTATTTTATAGTAAATTTCTGCTTGTCTGAATATTTTTAAGTGAATAATTTTAATTTCTTAGCTTTTTCTTTTATGGTGTATAACAGGCGCTTTTCATAACTTTCTCCTTTTAGAAAGGGCTTTCCCGTGACGCGTAAAACCAGTAGGCATCATTCAGTATACAATAACACGGTTTTGTTTCGTCAAGATAAAGAGTGCATTAATTATACATTGTGTTATGCTTTATTTAAATGTAATTATAAATGTACAGGCTTATTATTATGGGCAATTCAATTAACGAAAAAATAATTTACAAATGGAAGTGGTTTTCATATTTTTGGTTCAAATAACTCATAAACACGCTGACAATGATTTCGTATTCTTCTGTAATGATTAGACTGCTTGCAGCCCACACTCTCAACCTTTCATTAGCCGTATAAGCAAACTGATTGTTTCATATAGCCTAGTTTAATGCAGCAAACGTCATCTTTAAAAATATTAATGTAATGTGTAAAATATCAAATATGCCAGGGTTTGGGCTAGTATACATTTAAAAAGTGGCAGTGGCAATAGGCTATATATATATAATATTTGAAAATTAATTTATTGCATATTATGATATTTTACTTAAAAACTTAAACTTGTTTAATGCATTATTTTAAAATTATTATTAGGTCTATTAAATAGTTGATGTTGTTGTTTTTGGCTTGTTATTAACAACACTGCACTGCGTGTCTAGTATTTGTGAGGATCTAGTTACAAGACTTGTACAAGACATTCTAAATCTATTTTAGTTCTAGTTATAATTAGAAAAATATTTAAAGCGTCTTGATTTAAAAATGAATCTGAAGTACATATCACCTTAGATGAACTGGGGCACCTGCTGCAAGAACTACTATAGGAGAGTATAGTAGTATAGGCTATACGTTTTTATTCATCTATTCCTTATTTTAAAAACATAATCTCGAGTCTAAAGTTATTTTTTATTTTTATTTTTAACGTGGTCATTATTATTATTATTAATATCATAATTCTTTTTTTGATTAATGTAAAATAATGAAAGCTATTGACACAACCTGTATAGCCTAAGTCAAGATTGGATATTTTATTGTGGCTTTCGAAATTGGCGCTCTGTAACTCTCCTAATCACATTGCTTGTTAAGACAATTATCAGTGGGTTCCACAATAAACTTTGTTGTAGTGTCTTTAAACTTTGCTGTTCTCTCTCTCTCTCTCTCTCCCTCTTTCTTCTCTGGGTCTCTGACATACTCTTTCTTTTAAAGCGGTGAAATAAACAGATGATGGGAGCTCTAGTCCTCATTGTGAAGGAATGCCGTCGGCCGAGTCCCCTGACACCCTGGCATGAAGCAGAGATGTACGGCCACAATAAATTAGGCCCTCCCTCCGCAGCCCAGCATCTCCCCCTCCATGTTTTTCTAGCGCACCGAGGAATCCTCTGCTTAATTAATTTAGAATGTGTAAATAAAGCAGAGATACAGGCCTCCCCTCTTCTCTGGAAACAAAATATTAACTTTGGAAGTGTTCGCCCCATCGACTTCGACTCTCTGGGACTCACTGAAGGACACCTGCTGTTGGCCTGCCATCCCACACACAGAGAAACACACGGGCATCACCGCGATGAGCGATTACTGAAGAAAATTCTGAAATCTGTTCTGTCATCAGATGAGCACAATAGCTTCTTTATATGACCTAAAAATGACCGCTCGACAAAAAGTGATGTATGGTCCGTATAATGACGGTCTCCATGGCAACATGCCCAGCTTCTCCTCCCGTGCGTCTTCTCTGTTTGCCAGAAAACAGTAACGCACACTCCTCCAATATGTGGCCTGGATATCACCAAAGCGGAGCCTGGCTTAGTGACGGTTTAGTATAGCGTTATGGAAGCCCGAGAACTTAACTTGTGACCCAAAAACTCTTAGTTTGATGGAGAGGGGCAGCTGTCGCCTGTCCACGAGCATCCGGTCGGGATACCACTACTACAAAAAAAATAAATAAAAAAAAATAAGATTTAAATGATTTGAATGGCTTGTTCTTAGGTTTGCTCGACTCATTTACTTATTCCCGCATTTTGCTTTTCATGCTTCATGAGTGGCACACCTCTCGAGATTCTTTTCTTCACAGGCAAATAATAAATAAAGTAAGAACTAAACAACACTTTTCCAATTTAGAAAATGACATATAAATACAGATGGTGCAACAAGGGTGGTGATTTTTCAATTTAGCTGGTCCCAAGAACCTATCAGTGACAGACTGAGGAAAATCTTAAGTGAAATGTGGGGATGTACAGTCGCCTCAGATAACGGCATAACATTTCACCTACAGTCTCCCTCTTGCACTCTAGGAGACAAATTTTCCCTCAGTGTGAAATTCTGAGGTCTGTCTAAACAAAATAATGATCTTTTGGTTTTCAGGACTAATCCAAACACGTTTCTCAACGGAGAAGCACGCATACCTTTTCATCTTGAAATTAAAACTTAATTCCCGTGTCACTTTTAACGGCTCTATTTTCCACAGTAAAAGAAACGGGATACACGTCTGTTCCAGAGCCAGGTGAAAGAGAAACTTTGTCAGTGTAGGCATTTCATATCTTCGTAAACCCAAGACTGTTTTCGGAAAGAATGGGGAAAGTCCCGCGATAAAAATGAAGTTTACTATCCAGAGTGAAATGCGATCAGAGAGAGGTCGCGGGGCCAAACTTTTTAAGACTAATGTTTATTTAGAGAAGTGAGCGCTGTCTATGAGCCTCCCGCGCTCTCCTCGAGCGCAGCACTAATGTCTTTAGCAGAGCTGACCGGACCACCGCGCGCGCGCGCGCGAGTCTCTCCTGGCTACTGACACTGTGGCGGGAACCCCTTGAGGAGACTTGTGTATCAAAAAAGCTAGACGGACAAATCACAATATTTGGGTTCAACACATTCATTATTTTGAAATTTTAACCGTTAGCCAAATGGACTCGTTTCAGAACCAATTGACCCCTTCGCCTCTCCGCTTTTAGATAACAGATAAAAGCCCCCGTGTTTTGTTTAACTGTGTATGTGCGTTGTTTGTAAGGAGACCGAGGCTCCATCGTACTCTGTGTTTTCTTACAGTTTGTAAAATTGAATTAGATACGGTTAGGAATCTGACCTCGTAGCAGACCCGCACATATTTCCAACTCCCAGGTTCGTCGTGTTTTGGGGTGTTTTGTTTGTTCAGCTGGAATGGCCATCAAACAGGCAGTCCATGTCTTCCGCGTCGAACTCCCTCTCTGCTCTTGCCTCGCTCCCTCCTGAGACGGCTGTCCCCTCTCACGCTCTCCCGGCCGCGCCTCACCACCAAAACGGATCCTAGGGAGGGTAATCAGCTCTGGAGGAACACCTTCTAACACTAATGCTTTCTTTCAGGAAAAAAAACCCCACACCAGATTTGCAGAAAAGTATCGTTTCTGGCGTTGCTTTATGGGATGATGTGCTTAACGGCTTTAACTAATGATTATTTGGGCATTAAAAAAAACTGAATTTTATCGGGAAAGATATTTATTAATCAAATTCACCAGAATTGTACGTTTAACAATTATATTAACACTTAAATATTTCAATTCGAACTTTAAAGCTTTAAACAGATCCTATTATCTAGTTGAAAAGAAACATTTATTTTTTAAGAGCCTAACAAAATTAGGTGGCTCTGCAAACTTATCGGCTAGTATTGGCTGTACAGAGTTGTAGCAACAACAAAAATTGCTTACAGTTTAAGTGTTAGTGCGTTAAAACTATTGGACAGATGCCACACCACTGAGATAAGGCCATTGAGAGCACAGATTCACAATGGCCGGGGAGCAACACATACCAAAGAACATACTCAAGTGAAGAGGCAGAGAGCGCAGGATGAAGCCTCTCTGCACTTCACTCTCTTAGTACTACCTTTATGGGACCCTGTCATGGCAGAGCCCCCTGCCTCCCAGATATGGGCCAGCATACGGGCACAATAGCTTTGAGTTCACAGGGTGACTCGAAACACTTAATGTTCCACCACTCTCAAGCACCTTTCCCCAACCCTATTCTATATAGTATGCTGGTGTGAGGTAATGAGAGAGAGAGAGTGTGTGTGTGTGTGTCTAAACAATACCAGATAATCCATTGCCAGATAATCCGGATTTGTTGCACCTAGTGTTTAACACTCCGGACAGACGTTGTCTAAATGTGTCCTGTCCAGTGATTCATTGTTTCAAGATGCTGCCATGCTCTGTGCACCACTACTAATTCTTAAATGAACAGGATTGTTGTGTGCTATCTAAAAGGATTTACTGTCATTATGCTCACATTTATAGATATGTGTGCAGGAGAGGAAATGAGAAGGGGAAACTATTTGCACATTTTGGAATGAAATCTTTCCCTCTGCTCCTGTTGGTCATCCCTCTTCTACACCCCAGCCAGCCAAAGCGAATCCGCAAACGAAATGTTCTGGAACAAGTGAAAAGAGTTCTTTATATACTTTTTATAAAACAACAAACATGGTGAATGTATTTGAAAGAAATACATAAAAAAAAATATTTATGATATACAAAATAAAAGTTGATGTATTACTAAAAATTTAGATTGATGGATGGATAGATTTTTTTTTGAACACTACAGAATTTATTTATTTAACATTTAAATATTAAGTTTTATTTATATTACTTGATTTTACAGACCAATTCTTTTATCAACTAGATGCTTATTAGCGTGCGTATTATTAGCATATTGGCTGTTTATGATGATGATAATAATTATTATATAGTATAATATAAAGCATGACCATATTTTAAATCCCGTAACCCTACCATATTAGCAGTTTGAGGCAAAATGTTTTCTTAATAGATATTCATATTTGCTCTCACTATTAATTATCAATATTTAAAATATAGAATATAAATAATTTACATTGTGCATAGTCATTAAGTACTCATACAAGCATTGCAAATTATTTATTTGTGATTGATTTGGTTGTAAGCTTACTTTTCCCCCCCAAGAAAAATACAAATGCATGTAAAGTTATTAAAGTGTTATTAACACTATTAACAATTATGCACATCCATGCCATTGTTATAGGCAGCAGGGCATGATTAACATGTGCTCTAATCTTATTTTAATAGATAGCAGACGATGCATTTCTATCTGCCTGATTTTTCCCTTGAGCACATATGTGTGGTAGTTTACTTATGAATGTGTCTGTTTGTTCACACAGCTGACAGGTATGAGGCTATCATGCATGACATGGAATCACACTTACTCTCACTAAAATACTTTTTCCAGCATCAGCAAACACCACAGGAGCTGTGGAGCACCGTTATTACTACAGCAACTCACTGCCATTTTCAATTTCTCACAACGAAAGGAGAGAGGAGGTGGAGACTACTTATCACTCTTAGAGAGAGTTTCTAAGGTAGTAACCCCACTTTAGTGGTTTTAGTCCTAAATACTGCTTCTCATACCCTAATCCTTTAAGAGAGGACTGTGTGTGTGTGTGCGTGCACATGTGTAGTTATATTCCCCTTAGCCTTTTGTTGCCTTTAGAGAACCTTTCCTGGGACTATTTTTCAGTCCTGAAGCACCATGTCATGGAGGAACTTTTGTAGCGTATGGTTATGGAAGTCTTTTGTAGCGTATGTGTGGGTTTCTTCATGTGCATATATGTATGTGTGTGCGTGTGTGTGCGGCCACACAGGGCTAAAGGTTCTGAAGTGGGTTGTGGTTTTCAGCCCCCAAGTTCAAAGCTGAGGAGGGCTGAAAAGCGGGAAAAGATGATGAGACCCCTCTAATGCGCCTTATTTAAAAAATGTTAGGAATAAAGAAATAAAAGCTGGCCAGAAACAATGGCCATCCTCCCTGAGAGGCAGCAGCAGCGGAGGTGAAGTGCCCTGAGATTGCAGAGCAGAGGCTCAAATAGAGAGGCATCTGGCAGTACAGGGGCTGCTTATAATCTGCCCTAATGATTAATGTCCTCTAGTAATTTTACTAAGGATTTCTCCTCTCTTTTTCTGTCATGAATGCATTGTGAGAGATCTCAGAGAAAGTATGCCTCAGTGTGTATGTGCATGTTGCCAGCGGAGAAAGTGACAGAGATGAGGTTAAGTGGGCTGTTTAGATGTAACAGATGCTGAGTGAGTGAGAGAGAGGAGAATGAAAGGACATCTCAGGCCTGCGGGAGGAAAAAAGCTCAAGTGAAAATAATATAATTGCACAGGGTCTCCATAGCCTATGGTTGCATATGCGTTTGAACCCGGAGTGCTGGATGTATGCAGGAATACGGCTGATACTGAGGCACAAAATCAATACTTTCTCAAATAAAAATAAAACCATCTCTCTTCCTACTCTAATATAACCTTCCTTTATTTTAGTTTTATTTCTGGGTCAAGTTTTGAACTAGGGCAGGAAGTTTTTCCTGGGTATTTGTGTGCTGAGAGGATGTGCCGAGGAGCACGAGGGAGGCCGACAGGGTGGCAGACCCCTGTGTGAGTAGTATGACGGGAGGGAAGAGGAAGTGTGTATCCACCAGTGTTTGTCTTCCCCTGCGGTCCTGCCCGGCTCTGTCACAGACCATTGTGGCCTGGGCAGATTGATGGGCAGCAGTGGCAGGAAGCTGAGAGCTGGGAAAGAAAAAGCAGGTAACAGATATGCTGCTCTATCCTCGTGACTTCTTTCTTCTTGTCAAGCATCTTATTTTCAGTACAGCTTTCAAATGGTTTCATTGCCATGAAATAAGTGCCAAAGCATGGTAAAATTAAAGCACATTTTCCCCAGAGAAATATAAATGGAAGTAACGTTATTAAAGTGTTATGAACACTATTACATTTTGCGCGCCTCCATGCAATTGTTAGAAGCAGCAGGACATAATTAAGTTTGTGCTCTTATCTTATTTTAATAGATAGCAGATGATGCATTTAGATAGCAGAGATAAACAGCAGAGATCTGCCTGATTTTTTTTCCTTGAGCACATGTGTGTGGTAGTTGTAGATGCTTTGAGGTTTACTTATGACTGTCATGCATAACATGGAATTGCATTTACTCTCTGTAAAATACTTTTTCCTGCATCAGCAAACAAATATATATATATATATATATATAAAAACTCTTACTGCAATTATAAATCATAATTCATTCCTGTGATGGCAAAGCTGAATTTTCAGCACTTCTTCAGAAACTGTTCTAACATAATAATCTGGTGCTCAAGAAGCATTTCTTCATATTAGCATTGTTGAAAACGGTTCCGATGCTCAGTATTTTTTCATGGTTATCGTTACACATTTTTTTCAGGATTCTTTGATGAATATAAAGTACAAAGGACCAGCATTTCTTCAAAACCAGAAATCATTTGCAATGTTGGAAATGAGTTACTGTCACTTTTGATTAATTTAATGTATCCTTGCTGAATAAAAGTACATGCACCACTTTTGTTTGTGTGTGTGCGTGGTTTTACAGTATAGTGCCACAATTATAAACACATCTAATCCTGACAAAATTATATTTGGCAACAGAGCAGTTGAAATTCCATATTTACTATGAAATTATCTGTTGCCGGTCCAGAAAACAAAAAAAGTTTAGAAATGACTCCCTTTGTGTTATATTTTGCCTGTCTGGCAGCACAAATTTAAAAGTGAATTTGTGCTTATTTTATGAAAGAATATAATTCTGGTTTTCAAGATGAATTTAGATGTTGATCTTTCTAATAAAAAATCTTTTTCCCTTCAGAACTGACCATAGTTTTACCATTTAACCTGTCCTGGAGTATTACAGGTCAGGAGCACTGGAGATCCTAAATCAGCAGCAGGGTGGGATGAAAAGGAATCAGATCCTAGATTATTCCTTCTGTTTTGAGCTCTGCATTATGAACACTGGTCCAGATGGCAGGGAACGGGTATGTGCTCAAATCGAGCCAACTCTCTCACCCTCTGCTGTTCTTCTTCCTGTACTCTGTCAATCTTATTGTCCTATTTCAGTTCAACATGCTTTTCTTGGCATGGACGTGTCAGACCCATGCCTTTCTCCTTCTATTTTTCCACCTCGTTTTAGTGTAGCACCCAATTCTAGATTATAATGCTTCTGGCTTGCTTTACATACCTAAATACCTTCTCATGCTCCATTCTTTCTCCCTCAGTCATTCTGTTTGTCCTTTCTCTATGAAAAGAGCATGAGACGAGAGAAAGCCAACGGGAGAAAGGTCACTCTCGGGTGAGTGATATCATCCCTCCCAAAGTATATACCATATGCTCACACTCCGTACAGGCACTCTTCTGCCAGATTAGTAGATATGTCAAAATTTCTTTTAAGATGAAAAAGTACTAGCAAGTAATTAAATTTTCACAGCAACTGAATGTGAAATAAGTATGTTATGTCTGTTAAATACTGTACATATGTACCTGCATATGGGTGAGTGTACGCAAGTGTCGGTTCTTTTTGTTGATGCAGCAGTAATTTAAAGAGCCAGTACAGCAAATGAATGAATGAGTGTGTGTACGTGTGAAGGGGATCCTGTTGAGAGTATTTGTGTACACAGATGCAGATCGTGGAGAAAGAGGGAGAGTAAGAGAGCGAGAGAAAGAAAAAGAGAGAGAGAGGAGATTGGCAAATGTGTTAGTGTGGAGAGGGCAATCGAGGGGATCGTCTTCCCCGCTGGCCCTTGCCTGGCCCCAGCCGTGGTTCTCCAGGGGTCCCTCAGTTCCTTAGGAAAAACATTTCAGCCCCTCTCACCTCTGAACCCAGCCCTCGGCCTGTTTATCTTGGCTGCGCTGCCTGACAGCTTTACTGATGTTACATACAGCCACACAGGGATTGAAGGAAAAGGAGATAGAGAGGGAGAGACAAAGAAAGACAGAGCGAGAGAAGAGGGGAGGAAAGTAGGAGGCAGAGTTGGTTTACCCAGATCCTAATCGCCACGTTTTGGAGCCTTTTTTGGAGGTCGCGTTCAGCACGACTCATTAGAGATGCTGGAGCAGAGGTGGAACAAAAAATGGGAATTAGCAGAGAAGGAGGAGTAATGAATAAAAGGGGTGATTACTGAAATAAAAAGGTTGTTTCTGTAGCTCAAGGAGCAGAGCATGGCACTAGCAATGCCAAGGTCTGGGTTCGATTCCCAAGAGGAAAACCAAGAAGTGATAGTGTTTACAGTGATATAAGTTACTTTGGATATTGTAAATGCTTGTAAATATAAAAGTGATAAATCTTGATATTTACTAAAATTTCCTGTCACTATGGTTACAAGCACTGAACATAAATTGGAGGGATCAACTGATCATAGTCTGTTTTTGATTCTGCTGTTCTAGGTTCTAAATGCAATTTTATGATCTGACTGTGAACACATTTTGCATATGTTACATTTTTAAAACGTGTAAAACACTTTGTTTGTTTGTGGCAGGCGTGTGCCATTCAGAAAAGATGCCTAATTCTAATTTCAAAAAAGTTTAAAAACATTCTGAATGCTACTTAACCTGAAATTTGCAGCCTACAAGTAAAGTTCAATAAAGGATTTAGAATATGGCCATTTTGCTATCTATAATCCAAAATAGATCTTGTATATTTACGCAGAGAAAGAGCTTGTTTATGGGCCAAGAACTGAGTAGTCCCTAAATAATCTGTGCTATATCCATCCAGCAAAAATACCCTGTTGGTTTGCTTGTGTTTGAAACGGTTATTTTGATGGGATTTAATGGTGTTATATGTTTTTGATGATGTTTGGTGGGATAATGTTTATGGTGATGTTTGATTATACACTCATTGGTTTCGTATGATTAAGGTCTGGTATGGTGGTGTTTAATTTGGCGGTTTATGGTGGTACGATGGTGTAACGTGATGTTCTACGGCTTGGATTTGTCTTGGGGTGTGTTCGGTTCTTCAAGGCATTGTTGCTTATGCAGCTGGACAAGCTGTAATAACACAAACACAACTTAGCACAGCACTGCAGGTTGTATTAGCCCAGATCATGTTTCCCACAGCACAGAACCTGACTTGTTGGTTGGGGGGACTACACCACAATTACTGCGGTGATTAATCACCTGAGACAGTGCCTTAACAGATGTGTTTGTTTGTAAAAATGTTTGCTTGTCTTATTAGCCCCAGTGGTCACCCATGCAAATCACACCCGTCTAAATGTCTCCCGTCTAAATGGCTGTTGTTCTTGCGTGGTTGTGATAATACCAAGTGGCATTATTGTTTGGGCTGTTGCTCAACGAGTGTCGAAATCCAGTGGGTTAGCAGATTAGTGTAGCCATAAGGGACTGTAGGGGTGTAAAAACATCCAGTGCTTGAATGTGACAAAATCCAGACTGTAGTTTTCATCCCCTCCGCTAAAATTCAGAACCAGAAAAATATGCTGGCATTTTTACCACAGAGCATATTAGCACTGCTGTAAGCAGTTTTGTAATGTTGACAGACTATACGAATTCAGTCCAAGTCCAAATCCAAGACGTTATTTAAGCTACTATAAAACATTCTATATTATTCTTCATGACATCATCTGAGCCTGAAGGTCCACTGTTCTGCAGAGTTTAGTCCAATCCTGATTAAACTCAACTGCCTGTAGCTTTCTAGTAATCTTAAATACCTTGTTTAGTTTGTGTGTCTGGATTGGAGCTTAACTGTCTAATAAAATGCACCTCAAAAATATCCCCCCCAAAAATTATATCCAAGTATTTATGTAACATTCTGTAGCTTTATACTTTGATATTGCTCACTGTAGAATTGATTCATAAATATGCATTCAGTTTTCATTCATAATCAGATATTAACTAAAATTGCAGGAAAGCTGTATTATTATTATTATTTGTTTAATTTAATCAATTCATGAATTTTCTGAATGTTAAATTATGTGCAGTCTAATTAGAATGATGTTTTAAGTATACGTTTTAAAAGGATGTAGTCGCAAAGTCTTTTTTCTTTTAGTCTTATTATTGATAAATGGTTTTCCCTAGTCATATCATAATGTAATTACCTTTCAATATTGTTATTTGATTATATTATTCTATATTTCTATTATATCTCATATATTAACTGTACTGTCTCTCTCTCTCACACACACACAAACAAATATTGTGTGTTATATACTTTCTATGATGTCATCCATCCTCTCAGAATGAATTCCATCCATACTTAAGCATGACTTTTTTCTTTTTTCTTTTTTATCTTCATTGTGGAAAATCTGGGAACATCATTGTGGAAAATTCTAAACAGTCTATTATATTTTTATTACATAATCAATCATCTCCCCTTCAAACACATATTTCATCAACATCATTTACATCATTCTCACATTAGTATATTTAGTGAAAACATTGACCCGATACACAATATTTTACCACATAAGTTATAGCCTCATCCATCCTCTTCTTCTGTTCTGTCTGCCATCTCTGTGGAAACAGTGCGCTACAGTACAACAGCTGTGAGAACAGAGGTTGTAAGGGTCAGTCACAGGCTGAGAGAAAGATCTGTGTAGGCCTGTCAGTAGTTACATAGATTTTAACATCTGGCATGGCCCTAGAGAGACAGAGGGCAAAGAGAGAGAGCTAAAGCGCTCTATGTCATAGCATTGACAGCCTAACCCTGTCTGACCTTTGACTACTGCTGTCCTTCACTCTCTACCAAACCAGGACATTATTCAACCGTGGAATCTCCCTTTCCCCTTTCGTTAAATCTGTTCTCAGGAGGACTTGTAGTTATTTTAGTGCTATGCTTAAATATTAGCTGTTATATGTGAATTAAACATAAATTTTAGCCAACACTGCCATATATACAGTACATTATTTGTTTTACATTTTGGATGCACACAGGACTATTTTCAATGCACTGTCAATAGCTTTGTTGTGCATGGTTATGAAAAGAGGAGTTTTATGGCATCACTGAATAGACCTAACACTGTATATGGTTGGAAACTGATTCCTTCACTGTTGTGATTCACTGTCATAAATCACTGCCGTAAGTTGTTTCTTTTAAGTTACTGAAAAACATATAGTTTGACATGTGATGTGATTTCAGAACAAATTAATCTCACTTTTAAGAATTTCAAATTATGTCAGTAGAATTTCAGAAATGAATTCATTATTAACCGTTACCTACAGTATTAGGTCAATTATTGGATTGCATTTATTTATTAAAAATCACAAGCAAATGCACATTTATTTAATATTGAAATCATTCCTTTGGCAGCTAAATCAAACTTTTCCCCACCAATATTGAAAAGTATTAAACGTATCATTTATGCAACCTGGAGACAAGGAATCATACTGTAAAGAAAAACATAAAAATCCTGTTCCCTATATGCAAATTCTGTTGCACATTCTTCAAGACAGTTAAGATACTATATACTGAAATTTCATGTCATTACCCTAGACTAGTTTGATTTGATTATACCAGATATTTACATTTTGGTGCCTAATATATCTACTGTCTTCAATACTGTGCAGGTTCCCATAGTCCCCAGTATACAGGGTGAGCATAGTTAAAATAATTTGAGCATGTATCTAATTTGGAATTTGGCTGACACATATTGCTGGGAGAGTATCCTTTTAGAGCTACGCTGGGGCATAATGCTAACAGTATATCGGTCTTCCCTCGCATGGTTTGAACCTACTTTTTAGGGGGGAGTAACCCTTTAAATGAGCTGAGCTTGTGGAGGTCTGCATTGATGTTTTGTCTCAGTGATGATCTGACATGACCCATCCCGTCTCGAAACCTCCTATCCCATGAGCACCAATGATATTTGTTTTGTTTATGTCGAGCTTATAGTAAACAACATCTGATTTGGCATAATAACATATGTGTTCCACATTAGGTGTTACAAACCAGGACTCCACAGAGAGAGAAAGAGCATGAACAAGGCAGGAACCTGGAGGAACGAAGAAGGGAATAAATGATAGGGGTAAAATGATCTGATCAGAAACTGATTATGAGTTAAATAAAGAATATGAGATTAAGTGGAAGGCATCTTTTCCTGAAGTATGCTGAGCATGGACACCCCACATACAAACGCCAACTGGCCCAGACGTGATAGATGAGCCAAAGGGAGGAATTGAAGACAAGGGAGGAGGCTGGTAGGGTACAAGAAAGGGTAGTAGCTTAAAGCCTTGAGAGAGAGCATAAGAAAGAGTAAAAGGGCATCCTGAGGCCATCCTGACTGGTGTGAAGGATGAACAAAAAAGCAAAATTAACAATTTGATAAAGGAATTCTGAATAGCAGAGGCTGTATTGAGAACAGGACTATCTGGACCGGCACATCTGCAGAATCCATTACAGGGTGCGCAGTGCATTCGTGTGTTTTTTCATGCCTGGCTGTCCCAAGACCGTGCAGCAAAGCTGAGCTCAGGTTTCGCCTGTGTGCGGCGGGGGGCCGTCTTCTGTTGACGCATGATGATTTAGTCAGGTGTGAGCGTGCACTTTCCAATTTGGGGGGAAATAAATTAGAAGTGATTTTTTATGAGGACTGTGTCCCAGTTCCCTGCCTTGCAGTCCACCCCTACTGTGCACTGTCAACTCAACTGATGTGTTTATAAAGAGCGCTGAGGCCGGGCCTCTGGGCCCTTGCTAGAGCACACACACTTACACAAACTTATAGGCTTTGCTTGTAAACATGTAAACAAATGTTTAATATATACCTGCATAAAAACATGGGGCCCAAAAATCTGAGATCACATTGAAAATGTTTAACTCAAAATCTAATTACAGTAAATCTGGAAATAAATAAAAAGGTTCAGGATTCCAGGAATCAGGACTTTTACCAATAAAATGTGGAAATTTGTGAAATGCAACTTCAAAGCAAAGAAAGATTATGCCAAATAATAAAGAGATTCCTAAAATCATGCTCATGTTTTATTCAACTTTTCACATAAGTTGTTAAGCTGATTATAAACTTATTTAATTAAACATAGAACCATTTATTTTTGTCTCAGATGTATCCCACAAAGCCCGAAAACCCTACTGAATTGTGAAATATTTCATTCTTATTATTACGACGGAATATACTGTCCTTACCAGGATTTTTGTGTGCATGTGGTGACTATGCTTTGCATTGCATTGGCCGCAGCTAGAAATTTTGTTAATAAATGGCATTGACCAATTTTTCAAATCCTTCATTTATAGAGTGCATTGCTTTTATACAAAATGTATTTTTTATTAATGAGTTTGTGGTGAAATATGACCTGGACATGACAACCCAGAGTTATATATTTGCTGGTGCTCATGCAAAGTGCATGTGAAGCCATGATGGTACCATCATAGCTGGCAAAGAAAAAGGATATTTTGATATTTTCCTTCACTCTTCTTTTTCCCCTGTGCTGCTTGAAGACTAATATTTTTGCAGAGGAGGCTGCAGAGAGTGGGCTGAGCTGAAGGAAGCGCCCTGACTGAGCTCTGCAGGAGGCTGTACTCAGGAAACCCAAACCCTCAGTGACCTCTGACCTTTGCTACCGCTGCAACATCTGCACAAGAGAGAGGAAAGAAGGAAGAAGGAAGGAAAAAAGAAAGAGAGGTAGACACTGAGGTACAGTGAGGATGGTGAGAAAAAGCAAGTGTACAGTACATGTATAGGAGAGAAACATTTTAAGAAAATACTCCCAGAATTGTCTATCAGACTAGGTGCTCTGGTTTGCTTTGAGTGGTTAGATTGTAAAAGATGGTAATCTCTCTTACTACTGTACTCCTCAGACAGCAGTAGTGTTAATGACAAAGCCAGATCACAGCACTAGCGGAAATAAGTTCTCTTAACCATCAGAAGAACAGCAGTCTCTCTCCTCTGAGGGTTTGCAGGCTTCAACGCTATGTCTTGTGCCAGGCTAACATTACCCCAACAGGAGCCTTAAATTTCCTCTCTAAGCGTAAATGAAACTGTGAAGGTGAAGGATCTATCTATCTAATCTGCTGTTCTGTTTCATAATTGTATTTTTTTTTTTTTAAATATATTATTAAACAAGTTTCCACTGTGAAATGTTTAACAAATATAAGGTACTTTTTATGTTTTTAAAGAAGTCTCTAATGCTAGATTTTTTAAAAACTGTAATATTTTGAAATATTATCACAATGTAAAATGACTATTTATTTTACTTAAAATATTCTAACATTGAATATTTCTAACATGAATTCTAAACAACCATTCCAGTCTTCTAATAATATTTTTGTATAATCTGTGAGACGTCTTTTCAGGCTTGTCTGAATAATAAACATTTCAGAAGAACAGCGTTTCTTTAAAAATATAATTTTTAGGTAACAAAACTCTTTTCTGTTTTATCATTGGATAATACAAGTTTTCTTTTTCTTAACAAAAAAGTATTTTCTTAACCAAAAAAATCGTACTGACCCAATATGTTTTAACATATTACGATAACATCCCCCACTGGTGGAAACACTGAATAGCCTGTTTGAAAACTGACTTATGAACTACTCATTTCCCCCCCATACTTCCTGAAATCCTTAATGTATAGATATGTCTTTTACTATATGTTTAATTAACCTACAACCTAGCTGTCATCTGGGGAGGGGCAAGAGATTCTCTAACAATGGGGTTCAAAGTCTTGCACCTTTACGAGCTGATATAAAATGACTAGGAGTGGCAGAAGAGGAAGAGGGCAGAGTAGTTTTTTTTCAGCTCATGCTCCAGGCTGGGTGAGGGGCAGTAGTGATGGGGTCAATTGCTGGGTGGTCAGAACAACTGTGTGAATGTGTACAAAAACTCATGGGCATAATCACAGGACTCTCGAATTTCTCATTCTCCTGCTTTATCTTTGTTTCGATCACTTTTGCTCAGTTTTATACACCTCCATGTTTGCATTAATGTCTTTGCATTAGATCTTTGTTTGGATCTTTCACTGCGAGGTCCCAGGAGAACAGTAGTTTGATGGAAATGTTTCAAAAAATCATGTGCGTTAACATGTCCCAAAATACCCTTTGAGCCAATTTGCTGCATTTCAGTGCAAAAAGCAGACTTGTTATGCTGTTTTTTCCCACTCATCCAGTGCTCAATTTAAGCCCAATTCAATTTGTCCTCTTCGACAAAATCAAGCCTAGAGATGCACAGCCGTGTTTGGGAACTAAGCGGGTGTTGAAATCTGCTGAGTGGTATTGTTAACAGAGCTCACAGGTCAGTCTGTTGCCCAGCCTGACTCTGGGGCCCACTAGAAATGTCAAATCTGATTGGCATGATTGGCTACGGCGCTGTGGGAAGCGTCCTGCCTCGATCCAATGGAGAAGGCTGTCAGCAGATAGGGAGAACCCAAACACAGCCCGGCCACAAAGCTCGGTTGTACCTCCAAACCCAACACTCAAGGTAAAGTTTAGTTGGTTTCTCCTTAACTTGATCCTGTGGCTTTCTCTCCGTTTCTTTCTGCTTCCTCCTGTCCAGTGCCCTTGCTCTTCCCCGAACACTTACTGTACTTGATTTCTAAAAACAAATCCATACAGCACGTTTGAATTAGCAACATCTATTCAATAACAATGATGTAATCCATTTATACCCAGGAATCCGGCTTTAATGCGGCAATGGAACGCTGGAATGCTGCAGAAAAACAAACGCGGCCTAGGAAAATAGACAAACCGGGATAATGGTGGGCAGAGAGGAAGAAAGCACACCAGAGAAAGACAGACCCTTGCAGACAGAGAACATTCATCTTAGATGGAATGGTAAGTGCATGAAAGAATGGCTAATGCATGTTGTTTTCCAACACTACCAGATCTAATGAGTTTTTTTTTTTTTTGGTGCTTTTATTTAGAAGAGAGTAGGCTGAGTGGGATTAAGGAATCAAGAATAGTATCATATCGCAAAACAAACTCTCCAGTATTAGACTCCAGCTCATTTGCGTTGGACACCAATAAGCCATGGCTCCGAAAAAGATTTGTTTAATGAGGGCTATGAAGGTTAAGTGTGTTTGGCAGAGGCTAGAGTCACCCAATTCCTGCTGCCGAGAAAAGAAATGTGTAAAAGTGTTGACAATGCTGAATTTTGTAACCAAATGCTGATACTGAATACCCTATTTTCCATGCCCATAGCCATCTCACTGCTCCCAAGCTTAGTCCAGCTGCTGCTTTTCATTGTCCATGGGACCAGCTCACTCTCAAAACCTTGACAAAGTCAAAGTTTAAATCATAAAAAAAGCATAAGATAATATTTTTATTCTTTGGGAGGAGGTTCGAAAGGAAAATCCAGGCTCCTGTTATCTTCTCTTTGCTGTGCCATAATGTGTTTGCCTTATTAATGGGATGGAAAGGACAGAGGTGACAAAATCATTCACGATGTCAAAGAAGGAATATATAAACTGTTGCCATGGAGAGAGTGGGCCAAAAAATCGACGGTCTAGTCATGATCCCAGATAATCACCACATATTTTATGAGAAGAACAAAAAACAGACCTGACAATCTGATTAATCTGCGTTTAATCCAGGCGAAAATATCTTCAGTGGATTCTCTTCAAATGATAAACAGATGTTTTTTTGTGCATACAATCGAGTTAAGAATTACACTTTGTTGCATACTGAAGTTTGGGTCAGGACTATTCAATATTGCCACACATCACATGCACATATTGAGCCATCTGGTGGACCTCATTACTGTAGCTTTATACACGGAGGTGAGGAAGAGGCTATGAGAAGGTATTTACAACCTCATGAGTGACGTGCAAGCAGCTTTAACAAGAGAACAAGGGTTAATGTTTAATTTGAAACTGGTCAAATGGATGCTCAATTTTCTGTATTCTGATGTAATGCCATGAAACATTAAAATTTAGCCACTGAAACACATACTAAAAGATATCATTCAAATTGCTTATTTGATGTGTTTTGAAGACTATGAAAAGTCTTAAACAGAAATCACCCCATTATAAGTACATTTTAATACTTCTAAATAATTATAATGTATGTCAATTGAAACGGGTTTATGTTCATGTAAACATAAATAACTAATATATATTTAAAGACAGTAACAAAGCTGTTTCAGGTAGGCTATTTAAAATATGTAAATGTATAAAATAATAAGTAATGCGTATGTTGCGCTATTGTAGGCAGTATTCTGCTTTAGTATGCATTGCACGTTTTTGCAAACTTAGTAGCATAATGTATTCCATCCATTTAGAGAATTTGCCTAAATCTACGTTTGACCAGTTTGCAAATCCGCAACAGCTCTGAGCAGTCTCTCTGGAGAGTTCCTCATATTCACACTCGCTACTTCCACTCCTAATGAGCACATCGTTGTCCTCTAACGAGCCTGGAGTAGAAGAGAAAAATGACAGCCCTGAAGATGCCTCTTCACAATGCTAACAGGATCACTCAGCTCGTCTCATAAGTTAGCGCTTTGATTAGCAAATGAGGCAGCAATAATATTAGCTGACTTGTCACAGCACTCAAGGACACAGTGATGTTATTCGTCTGGACGGTTTCTACTGATAAAACTGAGGGGAAGACTGTTGAAGTAGCAGGTATGAAATGTTCTTCAGTTGGCGAAACCTAGGTGGGTGCTCTCTTTGAACTCAACTTATTGTTATTGTACACTTGTTCACTCCAACTTCTTCTCACACTTCATTTACAACTTGTCTTTTCGTTACCACCACAGAAGCAGTAACATTTCAGGCCTGGAAAAACATAGCTGCAAATGTGGGCTGGTGAGTGCGTGCGTGTGCCAGGCCGAGGGAAGTTAAAGCACATATTACACACTCTCGCAATCTCAAGTAGCCTTGACCTCCTGCCCAGAGTGTGGCTTCCCCACAGCTCAGCTCATACATCTTCAGGCACGCATACACATACATGATCGCACACCACAGTACAGTTACAGAACAAGGTAATTACCCATAGCCGGGTGGGTCTGAGGGCAAGAACAAGGTTTTACAGCACAGATGAAAATAAAATATAAGGACTTTGTGGTTCACAGTACAGTTGGAAAGACAAATATTATTTTTTACGAGGGAGCGAGAAGGCCGAGGCTAGATGTATAAAACACCTTAATGATTGAATAGCTTAAGTATTAAATCTTCCGACCTGAGCTCCGTCAGGGAGCCTACAGCATTAAACCGGACGGGATGAGGGTTGAGCGAGAGACCAACCATGTGATTGTGACAATGTTGCCAGAGGGAGAATAAACCCTCCCAACACTTCGCTTTCTGGCAGGGACACTTTCTCCGTAAATCTTTGTGTTGGACAGCTTTTGGTGGTTTAATAATTACCTGCGAATGAATAAGCTTCACTTTTTGAAGTGTACTCCGAGACTGAGGTGAATGATGCATTTTTGAATGGTGCGCTGTGTTGCTCTTTCCTTGAAATCGAACACTTCTTGGGTTTAAAAAAATAAAAATATTTTACATGCTTTTGCTTTTTTTATCTACTGAACCCCTATAAAGTCAATTATAAAATAATTATTTAATAAACAGTTTCAATATCTACATCTAGGGTAAAATGGATTAGCAGTCTTCAAAAGTTGCCCTTATTGCCCGTATAAAAGCTACATTAACTTCTTAGGTTCTTAATAAGATTTTTTTTTAAACCCTTTAAATCAGGTATGAGCTCATTTTTATAAGATTGTGAGTTTATTTAAATTCAAATTTTATTTGTCACATACACAATCAGACAGAGTCCAATATGCAGTGAAATGATAATAATAATGTATTATTTAATAGCTACAATGTAACCTGTTATGTACTTGTAGCTACTTTTCTCATGTAACAAGAGAGAGAGAGAAAAGTCAGTTTAGCTTTATAAAATTTTAAATAGCTTTTAATAGTATTAAATCAGGGAAGCATTTAACTTGACAGCAGAGCTGTCAAGTCTGTACTTTCCCTGTGTAATTGGTCTATAATTTAAAAACTAATAATTTAGTTTGGACTTACTACTTTTTTCTTTCATGCTTATATTTCTCCTCATTATGGTTTACCATGACACATTACTTTATTTATATTTATGTGTGTATATATATTTATGTAATACTTTACAACATTAAGTTTATGTTCAATTATATATAATTATATAATAATAATAATAATAATAATTTAAAAAGTGCAGTATGAATTGCATACATTTTTATTCTTAGTTTATGATTCTTAATGCACAAAATATTATTTAATACATATTTACAACCCACACAGAAGTGTCCAGATGATTTGTAAAACTGTAAACGTTTTGAGTGTTACAGTATATTCTGAAAGCTGGTATTGGGCTGATTTTGCACAAGGTCTGGTAAACAGTATGAGAAGGTGTGTGACAGTGGCCAGTGCTGAATAGGAAATGACGTACCAGCATACAAATTTGACCATTTCTGCCATGTAAATATCTTTTATTTTCATATAAAGATATTTTTTATATAAATCGTTTTTCAGCCAGAATACTCAAAGGCTATACTTAAACCGGATCCACCCTTGTTTGTTATATTTGGATGAGGTAACAGAATCCACCATGGTAACAAACGAGTTCCTCCCAAACATCTACCGTGTTTCTCATCTCTAACTTGACCTTGATAGAACAAATATCCTCCCTCACCTCAGCTTTACTTTCTTTCCATGACTCCTGCTGAGGAATCGCGTTATTTAGTCAAACATTCTTGTGGTTTGCAGAGACAGCGACGGTGAGCATGTTTGGACGCTCCAATATACAACTCAGATGGAGAAGATCAAAGACAATAGAGGAAAGGATCTCAGAAGTCCGAGCCAAGGCTCATTACCGGTATACACATCCTGCACCGGAATGTTAACACTGAGGGTGGCTGTGTCAAATTCTCCACATATGCTTGTCGCGGTTCAGTTACTTTTAAAAGCGAGATACCGTTATTAAAAACTTTGGTTACGTTACCTAAGGCGATGGTGATGAATATGCTAATACACCGGCATACCAGAGAAATTATTCGCTTTGAATATGTATTCTACCCCTCGGGCTGCCGACGATAATCGTTATTTGTCAGAAAAAGGCGGGAGGGTCCATTCACCGAGGCGCGCGCGCATTTCTCGAGGCTCTTAGATTCCGCGCGCATTTTCCCTTGTGATGCAAGCGTGCAAACTATTTCAACCTGCGTCTCTCCAGCGACAGCGTGTGGAAAACCAAGATTAGCGAAGGCAGCGGGGAACAAGCGGTTGATTTAAATGCGTCAGACAGCAAAAAAAATCAAAGGAGAGCTGTGTTCACAAGTGGCAAAACCTCAGCGGTCGCCTCTTTTATTCTTTTATCTATCTCTCCTTCTCCGTCTGCCTCATCCGCATTCTCTTTCAGGCTCAGTCTCTTTTTCTCTCCAGCTGCAGGCCTGATGGCAGGACTTCCTCCTGGTAGCCATTATAATATGTGTGTCTCTGGGTGGTCCGGCCTCAGTTCCACAGCTCTAATAGTTTTCTACTGGTGTAGCCCTTGCTAGGCCCAAGGGCGTAGAGAGAGAGAAAGACAGAGGGCAGTTTGTCTAATAAAACCCTTGTCCAGACCGCTGTATGTCCCTCTTAGCACTTCCTGGACACTGCCCCCTGCCAACCCCAACCACCTCCTGTGCTCCACCTCTAATGGGACACAGCTGGACTCTACTATTACTTTCTTTCTTTGTATCCATTTTTGCTCTACACATCCTTCCTCCATCACTCCTTTTCCTCTTTTTATCCGGCATGCGGCCATCGTGTCTGCTTCTCTCTTAGGCTCTCCTCTCTGTTTGTCTTTTTCAGTCCCCACTGTGCTCGGGGACAGATGTATGGCTGGGTGAGCGTGGACTGGCTGGGTCTGGTCCTGTGATGTGGTGTGAGTCAGGATGTGAGGGGCTGCAGAGAGGATAATGCTCATTTACACACACCCCACGGCCCTCGGGCCCTGCCTTCCACTATGTGTGTGTTCACACATCAGTCCGTTTCAGCACCACACAAGCACACATGCACACTCTCTCTCGTTCTCCTCCAAACATCCTCCTCCACCGTGTGGCCAGTAACAGTTCCAGTGTGAGGAACATTTGTTCTGCAGATACTCTTCAATGAAAGAGGGTGGCGCTGAGTAACGCTTTGGGATTTTACAGTACGAAGGCTGCAAAACAAACAAAGCATTGAGTTTTATGCAGCCTGGCTGCCTATTAAAGCCCACACCCCGCTGTGTGATCCCAGGACGGCCCTGTCAGCCAGATCTCGGGGTCGCACGGTGACGTTTGTACATGCTTTTGGCAGAACGCGATGTCTTTACTTCTTCAACAGCTTGTTCTGTGTGATGTGCAGCACGTGGGTGGGCAGACACACAGTTTCTAATCGCAGAAGTCACTGTAAAAGTGAAGAGCGTGACTTTGAGTAGATCAAACTGTTGGAGTGGGGAGAGGGTGGATGGCAATTGAGAGATTGGGTGGAAAAGGCGGTCTAGGGTTTTACTGTAGGGTTTCACTGTGCAGAGGGTGGCAGAAATTAGTTGAAAGAGCTGAAGAATTTAAAAGGGAAGGAAATTAAAGAGCAAAGAGAGTAACCGGAGTTAGAAATGCTGATTTGGTTCAAAACAAGGAGAGAAAAGAGGGTGAGGTACAGAAATATCACAGAGCTATTTTTTTGTTGTTGTTGTTTATTACACAGTTTCATTCAGTAACTTAGTAGAACCTAAAACCCAAAAAGCTAACACTCTACAATTCACTGACTTTCACTTCACTCAATTCAATAATAATCATAATGTGTATTTATTTATTTTAGTTAGTGAATAAAATTTAATTTTAAATGCTTATATTTAGCATTCTTCTGTTCTTCTTTTCTTCTTCTTCTTCATGCTTGATTATTTTTAGAATGACAAAAATGATGTGTCTATGCCTACTTAAAATAATTCACAATCCAAATATCAAGATGAATAATTATTGAATTATTATTTCAGTCTGCTTTATATTCAGAAATTACAATTATTTCAAATATCATTAATTAATAGCTTTTTGTAAGCGAGTTCATGCTTAATCAAAATACTTTACTTTTATGGTGGAAGTGTCTGATCCGCCTTGAGTTTTCTGCCACAATGAAAACCATCCCATCTCTCTAAGCGTGCCATAGTGGTTACGTAGCCATCCTTTGTTTACTGCCCACAGACGCCCAGCAGACGCCCAGGCTAAACAGGAAAGGACAGAACATAGAAGGGAGACACACTAAATACAAATGCCGGTTGTCGAAGCACTGTCACGTATACCATTTGATCCAGATACTATTTAGACCGCTTAGAAAATTGTGTGCGCTTATGTATGAGAATGTGGCATCTTCAGGGCTTCAGTGTGGTTGTATTGAGCTGGATATGTTGAGTATGTGTGTTATTGTGTGCTTTATGATTGTGGAGTGAAGTACATACATGTGTTTATAACGTAAGCCACTCCACACATCCTCTAAAATAAACAGACACAGAAAGAAGGAATGTTGTGGGTCGTGGCAAATTTTGGTTTTTCACAAAGCGTTACAGCCCACAATCTCACATTGTCATTGTAAAAGCTGTTACATATGTTAGGTTAAACATTATCCCCCAGTTTCACAGACAAGGCTTAAGCTAGTCCCAGACTAAATTGCATTTTTGAGCTGTCTCGGATGAAAATATCTTGCTCTGACATATCTTAAAACATGTCAGTGTCATTGTTCTGTGTTAAGATGCACACCTGTAATATTTTCGTATAAGGCATTTTTGCAAAAGTTGCTTAAATATCTCAGTTTAACTAATGCCTAGTCCTGGCTTAAGCTAAGCCCCGTTTGTGAAACTGGGCCTTAGTGTATTCCAGCCTTAGGCCACGACTTCAAACCACGACTAATGACTTTGTAGTGTTTTTGGCAAGTCACGCCAAAATGTCTGAGTATAAGGAATTGTAGTAGCTAAGCGTAAACCAACCAGCATAGCAGGCCTTATAGGGCTAAAGCTGCATTCCAGGCAACCCATAACCCATGTTTTTCTCTAAGTTTTCTACTTGTAAAAGTGCACAGGAACGGCAGTCAAATCCGTGACTCCTCACCCGTGAACTCGTGTACTAGATCGATCATCGATGTTCTCCCAGTTCCAAGCTCTGGCCTAACATAGCCTGCAAAATAAAAACGGCAGCCCCTACGGATGCTGTGTTTATGCAAATGGCACGCTAAAATGAAAGGTAATTGCATTATGCACAATTTTTCCTCCTCAAGTAAGCAAGGAAAGCACTTTTGGCTATAGAAATGATTGTAAGCCCCGTACGGTCCGCCACCTAGTTTCTTTACATCTAGCTACCACAATTCAGCTTTGAACTTGGCTCAACCAATAAGAATCAAGGACCGACACTGTCCGTTTTATAAACCCAACCTTTACCGAACCCACACAATTAGAAAAAACTGAATTTAAGTTGTACCCCGAATGGAACTTGTTTGTCTGCCGCTTCACCGTGTCTCGTGTCTGCTGAGGGTTTTGTGTGATTTTGGTAAATCACAGAGATGAAGAGTGACATGAGAGTTCATCTTAAGGTTTTAGGTTGTCAGAATTAGGTTGCTCTTGTCTTGTGGTGTGCTGCACAGCACTCTTAAATCGGCTGTCTGTTAATTCCTGTTTGATAATTGAACTTGCACATGGACTCTTGCCATAACAACTATGATTCTACTTTCTGTGTTATTGTAGTTGGTTGTCTTCATATTTCTTTTAATCACAAGGTTGTATAAGATATTTACGGCAGGCGCGAGAACAAAAATTGAGATTTTACACCAGTCAGCATACTTTTGTCAAGCCACTCAAATACAAACATTAATCATCACATTCGTCATAATTTGAGAATAACATTTTCTTCTGATAACATTAGAATATATGCATTCCTTCATTAGTTCATTTATATTAACGAATGGATTTTGATTGGTTGATTTTGTAGCTGAAATAATCGAAAAATGTGTTATTGCCATTATAATGTGTGTGATCTTTCTTATTCTCATAGAATTAAAATTATTACCAAAACTTAATTGTTAGTCACTATAGTTACCGTCCTTCATGGTGCATAGGCTAGCCTGCTTAAATTAAACTTTAGCCTACGTCTTCTGAGTAATAAAAGAGCAAACTCTGAGCAATATAAATTGTCCGTTCTGCTGCAAGTGTGGGTATACTAATGCATAAAAACAAACATCTTTAATCTATGAGTCATTCCCACACACTTTAGTTGCAGTCTCAACATGACACACAGACTGCTGTGTATCGAGGGCCATGTTGGTTTCTGTTGACTCTGGAATTACAACCCTTGATTGAGATTCCAGGAAGCTCACAATGCTGCTGTCAATCTCCCTGGCAACCAGAGGGAAGGAGAGATGCAAAAAAAAAAGAGAGAGAGAGAGAGAAATAGAAAGATATGGAAACAGGGAGCAGCATAGGGGATACAGAATGTAAAAAAATAAAAAACCTAATTGACTGATAGATTTCATTGCTTGTATTTATAAGAATGACAGCAGAGAGACAGCGCAGCCCTCCTTTTCTATTCTCATTGACAGTCATCCTCTCCACCTCCTCTCTGCCTCCCTCCCTCCATCCGCTGTGTCGTCAGCCCATCCTACCATGCTGAACACAGCTCTGGGTAACTGATGCTTTCATTGAGCCGAATCAAATCAACAGCCTTCAGAACAGGCCAAGCGTATAATCTCTACTGAAACTGTCAGTTTACAGAACCAACAAAAATCTGCTGTATTCTCAAAGCTCTAGGCTCCTTCAATTCAGCTTCATTAATATAATTAATATACTTTATTACATAAAATATGGTGATGATAACACTTTAGGGTTAGTAAACGGAACAAATGCTAGGTAACAATTTTGTGCAACGACCAAATCATGAGGTATCATCTTTTTGAAGAGAGGTGTGCTACTTCTCCTTTAAGTGGCCAAAACCATGATAAATTGAGACCAGAAGTTTGGCATTGAAGTTGTATCTTGAGAGAGACTTGCTGTTTATTCACCCAAAGATGTGGCTCATGTTTGCTTTTTCTTCAGTCACTGCCCATAATTATAACCATGAAATCAGTTTTAGGCATAAAATAATGTCATACATGTGAAAATCAACAAATAACTGTAATTGAGCTTCGAGGAAGACAGGTTTTTTTCTGTTGTTTAAGGCATAATATAAGACTTTTTCACCTTACAAATGGTTGAAAAAAAAGCAAAAATGCTAAATAAATTACATTTCTTGAGAAAAGGTGACATACTCAATCAAAACATGGTCTTTTTCAACACAGGAACTATTTCGTAGCAACTACCCAAAGTAATTGTGGAACGATTTGAATTCCGCTGCACAAATAGCATATATAATAACCGTTAACAGATCTATAAAGGTGGAGCTGGGGAAGATGGAGGATTTTTTGAGGAGCTCTGAAAGCATGCTGTGGATTGCTGAATGCTAACAGCAATATAATTGTAAAGCAGTAAGGTAATTTGCTTGTTAACTTTGCGTGTTTATCTGGTTTTTAATATATTTAGAGTATGAGACAAATTGTTTCATTCTGATGCCTTAAAATGCATGATGTTTAATAGGCCTTATTTTAGCCACTCCACTAGTAACAGGTAAAGAACAAGACTAAAAAAAGCTCAGTTTCATGTGGAACCATCAAATCATTCATTCCTGCTTTGCTTAGTAGACTTAATTAATGTGCAGAATCCTGTTTATACCAAGAGAATCCCTCGTCAAGCCTCCTACACATCTCTTGGCCTATCAGATCGTCCGTCACAGTCCACGCACACATGACTGTAACCTCCTGCTGACACCTCCACAACGCCTATTTATAGCCAACTCCAGCAAGACGTCTTTCAGAGTCATCTCTGCAGCGTCGTTTTCTCCATCCACTAGCCAATCTTTGCTTGAACAACAGAGGGGATGCTCTAATATCATTAAAGGGAGAAAATAGAAAAGTTCAATGGGTTGTGGATTGATTTCCTTTTAATCTTACTGAGAGAGCAGGGAGGTGTTTTAGAAAGCTTTTCAGGAGACCACCTAGAACTCCTTCTGATTGCTAATGGAAGTCAGAAGATATGTATTTTTTATGAATCAAGCAGCAAAAAATAGAAAAGACTGATTGGTTTCACAGCCATGGAAACATCCCATAATGCACACACAGGCTTATGACTCATCCGACCATGTGACTGCTCCACTAACGTCAGGAGGGCCCGTCTCACCGCTCTCTCCCCAGAGTGCAGTCAGCTGACTGTGGGTTACGAGTGCAGAATCAGTATGTGCTAAAAACAATATATAGAGAAACCACAGAATGCTTTTAATGAAGAAATATATGCGCTGTTCTGATTCTTTGCTGTATGGGACTAAAATGCATTTTTGGTGTATATGGCTCTCCTGAGATTAATATAATAAGTTCCTGATGTTAAATTACAGTTTCTTCAGACCAGCATATTGGTTTCCGGGTTCTTTAAAGCACCACATGGATGGTTTTCTAAAAGTTCTTTTGAAATGTAACCCTTGTGTTGCTCACACATGGTAAAACAAAATTAAATATAGCTATATATAGCTATATATATTGATAATATCTTTTAAAATGTCAGCGGTTTTTTTTTTTATACCAAAATTAGGCGAATAATTTTCAGCATAGCACAAGAGTTAAATATCCAATTAGGGTATTTATTTTCAAGACTATGCAGGGCTGAAGAAGCATGTCAAAAATAACTTAAATAGTCCCAATATAGATGGTTTGCAAATCTTTTTTTTTTTCTTCTTTTCTTTTCTTTTTTGTACTTGGAAACTGCAGCTAAAAATACATCAAACGATGTGCTTCTGAAAACCCCAACAGGACAAAGCTTTCTCTGCAGAGACGTTTTGTCTGTGTTCCAGGAAAAGTGATCAAGTACAGATGAGTGTCATCTTGGCACTAATGTCACTAGGGCACATAATTCAGCTGCTGACAGGCCCCACCGCAGGATCTAATAGATGCTCGGGACTGTAGGTGTCTAGGGACAGTGGAAGAGATCCACAACCGGCAGATGTATATTTATCAGAGACCTTGCTCTCCCCAATGAGTCCCACAGTGCATTTGTGCGTGTGTGTGACTCATCGCCTGACGATTTAACTCGCCTGTGACGCCGGTGTGTATAGAAAGACAGCAAGAAAATCATTTTTACATTTTACCCACCTGACATCCTCCTTCTTTCTTAATACAAATAATATGATTGTAAAAAGCAACTGATGTATATCTATGCCCAGTATAAAAGGTACTAATATGTACCTGAAAGTTACCAATACGTACTCATCAACTCATTTAGGGGTAAATATGGTATAAAGAGTCTTTTAGCTTTCGTGCTTTATAGAGTACCACCCCAGTAAAAGCTTTGTGTTTTTTTTTTGTTTGTTTTTTTGGAGTGTGTAGCATAATAAGCTTTTGAAAATAATGGTAATATGCTTTAGCTTTAGAAGCATTCTACCGTTTTGTTTACATGTCATTTAACATTGGCAGCTAATACCAGTTTTATTGCACTGTACATGAGACAATATATTAACTGTACTGCAAATGCGTTTCTGTATTTAGAAACTATGGTAAAATACGCAGTAGTACAGCAGGTGTTGTTCACAAAACGCGCTCTTTATGAAAAAAGCATAGGCTACCTAAAACATAGACCAAGAAGTTAATGCAAGAGATTCAGTTTCTCAGAGATAAACGTTGTGAATGGTTACCATCGGTGCGAATGCATGCACAGCCTCGGTATTGCGTGAGCATCGGTGACGCATCGGTCAGGTGCCGCCTCATATAGCGCGGGGAGCTGTCCGGTGCTGAAACACAACCGAAGCGCATTGAGGCAACACGGAGGACATGCTGTTCACGCTCATTCACCTTCTCTGAGCTCTACACAAAAGGTACGACGCTCACTTTCATTTTTTTGTATTCACAAAATGATGCTCTGTGAAAATAGCTCACGTATGCGCCAATCTGCTTTGTGTGGGTTATAGAAGAGTACAGCTATTGTTCCTTTTCTTTCCGGCTTTGCTTGATTAGATACTATCACTCATCAGCAGCATATCTCATCTCTGGTTTACCTACTGGATTTCGTGGCGAAATGATCAGTGAAATGTATTCCAGCTAGTCAGATTTTTTAAATAAGGATTTGTTCTCACAAACCTGCGGGAAAATATCAATAGATCTGTTCTTAGAGATCCGTAGCCACAAGTGAAAGGTTACCTTGACAACAGGCGGTGACTCATCCGGTGCTGTTGTCGTTTAAAAACATGTTGTGTTCTGACTGATCTCATTGCTGCTCTGGCGCTCGGAGCGTCTCTTCTTCTCGGTCTGGGAAACAATTTTAGCAACTCTAAGAACTGATTGTATGGGTAGCTAAAACTTAAACCGATTTTTAGCAACACTGCATGCATTTTGCTTTAAAATATTAGGGTTGCAACAAATAACAATAATTTAAAAAAGGATTGCATGGGTTAACTGTTTTTGTGATTGTTTATCTCTAGGCGGTATGATGTTGTCACTACCGAAACTGTCCGCCGGAGGGGTGGCGGTCCTGCTCGTTAACCTCCTCCAAACACTAACCGTGCAGGGCGCCTCTGTGCGTCACCATCGCCTGCGAGGCGGAGACCAGGGTGGCTTCCTTGCTCCCAGCTCCGATATGATCAAAGCTCTGGAGTACATCGAAAGCTTGAAGCAAAGAGCCGATGGACCAGAGAGTCCAACAGGGGACTACGACGAGGTGGACAAATTCCGCTTTCTAGTGCAGCTCGCCTCCCTACAGGATGAGAACACGCCCGTGCGTGAGGATGCCACCCGTTGGCCTGATAACAAGGTGCCTCAGTGGGTTCGATCTCTGCTGCGGGTGCTCGAACAAGCTGGAGAAACTCCAGAAAGCCAGCCTGCACCTGGAAACGAGCGGCGTCCTCACAAGAGCAGGCGCCCAATGGCAGACGCAGAGAGTCCTGTTGGAGACTATGGGGGCTTTGTGAAGCCGCACAAGAAGTACCCGCTGATGTTTGAGGATGAGGAGAACGGCAGGGACAACAAGAGGGCGACTGAGGATTTAGACGAGCAGTACACCCCTCAGAGCCTCGCCAACATGCGCTCTATATTTGAAGAGCTTGGTAAACTGTCTGCTGCGCAGAAGCGTGAGAACCAGGAAGATGAAGACACCGAAGACGACGATGACCTCTACAAGGTTAGAAACCTGGCGTATGAGGACGTGGCCGGAGGGGAGGAATGGGTGCCGCTAGAAGAGCAGCTTGAGACGGAGGAAGTAGTTAAAGGAAGCCGTGAAGAATACGAACGAGCGCTAGGAGATAACGGAGAGCAGGGCGAGGCAATTGAAAGACGATCTAGCCCTACCGAAGACGATAATGAGAACCCAGACGATGACACAAAACTTGTGGATTACTACCTGTTGAAGGTCTTAGAGATGACAAACCAGGCACAAAAACGGGACCTGATGGAAGGAAGGAGGAGGCTACTATCCCACCCCTCTCTAATCGACCCTCGGGCAGTCAAACAACTGCTGTCGGCTATTTCAGTGAAGCTCCAGGTGCCTCCGGAAGACCTGGTTGGAATGCTCTTCATGGAGGAAACCAGAAAACAACAACGCCTTCCTGAGCCCCAGCTGGTTAGGAAGCCCAGCCAACCTCGGTATAAGAGCCGGGTCATCAAGTATTACAACGGTCGACAGCCTGAAGTCACAGTGAGTGATATCCATCCTGATGTCAAAACTGAGGATATCCTGAAAGTCCTTGGGTTAGGAAATCTGGCCAATAAAAACGCTAAATTGTCTTTGCTTAAGCAAAGGCCCTACAAGACAGCCATGGCAAAGTACTTCAACCCCAGTGGAAGACGGGGAAGCTTGTTCCTGTCTGAGTTAAACAAAGCTCCAAGCAAAAGAAAAGATGATTACGACGACGATGCAGTGGACGAGGATGAAGAGTCAACCTTCCTCGCAGCCAAACTCCTGACTGAGTACCCCGACACCAGCTCGAGCGATCGCAAGAGAGCCATCGATTCCACCCCAAACGGACAGTTGCCTTATGAGCTGTATGAGGAGGCCATGAAAGATTTCTTTGATCAGGTTGATAATGGAAAAAGCATGACCACCAAAAGAGACACCCAAGGGAAAGAGGAGCCTGAGGCGCCCCAAAAGCAGCCCACTCAGGATTCAGCACAGGAAACCGCAGATCAAACCCCACCTGTGCCTGGAACAGAAGAGGGTAAAGAGTATCACGGGAAAATGGTTGCAGGAATGTGAAGACCCCAGGCTTGTTTTTTTTTCCCCCCTGCTCGTATTCTGACAAGTCCCGCCGCCTGACCTTTTATCTCTTTGATACGGTTGCTATGGCTACTTGAACGACTTCTGAACTGTCCAAATTGCAAACCGGTTGTAAGAAGCACCTACTAGCCAATCCTGCACACAGAAGGGACTTGTCGGAGTATGAAAGGAGGGGAAAAAAAAAATACTGCTTACTCGTGGGACATGCCTATATCTCCTCAAAAGTTATTTAAAAAAAAGTAAACAGTTTAAAGTGCTTTAGTTTTCATGGAATTCTATACGATGTAAATATATATGGTATATCAATGTGCGAGAGTTCAAGTGTATTTTATCTGTCGTTTATGAATTGGTGGTCCTCGAAATGTTTTCTTGTTCCTTTTGTTGGTATCAAGAGAATGTTCCTGTAGTCGTAGGACTCCGCTTGCTGCAATCTTTACAAGCTATATCATTATCAAACCAATAAAGATGGATGTGATTCTCATTTATAAATCATTTTGTACGTGTTCTAAAGTGTGAGAAGAGATACATGAATAAAGCATTACCGTATTATTTTTCCTCTCGCTGTATTGTGCTGCCTTATTACACTGAGCATGATTCAATATAAAAATATCATATCAAAAATATCAACTTAAAACAAGAAACATGACACTCAGTATGTGCTTGATCTTGAAAAAGAAAAATTAATATTTGCATTTGATGCTCATTTGATAATACAGGACATAAAACCGTGCCAAGCATCGTCTCATGATAAGAGATATTAATAGAAAACAAATCCATTACGGTGCACAAAAATAAATTGCTGGAAGGATTTTATATAGCACTTCACTAGAGACAAGTGCAAACAATTCACTGAGACTAAATCATATCAAAAATGCAACTTTAATAAGACAATATCAACAAATTGTGCCCATGAAGAAGCATTCTGTCTTCTGTATAAATGTCTCCTGAGACATGCAACACGTTTAAAAACATGAAAAGGCACTTCAGATGAGCCAAAGTTTAAGATTATTGCAAATACTTGATTATTATATTAAATGATTTTGGTATAAAAGTTGAAAATTGCATGTTTATTTGCACGCTGGAGCCATCACAGAAATTCTTTATTACATTTTTTTTTTTTTTAAAGACAAAACCTATTCAAAAACACATGAACCCTGATTCAGTGCTGTTAAAATTTGAGTGGTATTGATGAAGATCATACAAGCATTGAGAAGAAAATAATAATAATAATAAATATGAAAACAAACTCTGCATCCCTCATTAATGAAGTCTGTAATTTCTTGCAATGAAAAATTGTGTCCCGAGTGAAGGACACAACCTACACTGCGGAGACAGTGTACAGTTTATCACGTCAGCTGCTGTCAGAAGGCTGGTTTGCTCATGTATTCTTCCATCGTCTGAAGAGAAGAAAACAGGCACATAACTGATTACCCTTTTCTTTAATGTTAAGTGACATTTTCTTTGGCTGTGCAGAGGTGAACTCTCCTTTAGATGCATGCACCCTGCTTACTGTTTAAAGGAACGGTTGACTCCCAAATGAAAATCTGGTCCTTGTTTATTCACCCTTGTTTTCATGTATTCCCCTTATGATATAGTCCTCAATAATTGACATTTTGGGGTTATAATTCTTTTAATATGATCTAAGATTTTGAGACTCTTAGTGGTACTGAGAGCTGCTTTGTAAAACATCACTCTCAGACTGGCCTGTTTACTTCTCTCTCTTTGTCAAATCAATAATGTTTTATGAAGGTGATGACCAAAGTAGAGCTCTATAACAGGGTGGACAGCACCATTAAAACAGCTGCAGGTTCTTTGAATCTAAAATGTCTGGTTCAGAAACACTGAACACTTGCTGTTAAAATCATTACTAAATTATTTTAAAAATGTGTAAACAGCAGCAGTTTACAGGGATGAAATATACTTTCTTTTAATCATTTTTCAAACATGTTAACCTAAACGCAAATTTAAGTTTCTCACCTCTTGCAGCATATCTGAGGCCTCTACAGACTTTGCAATAGACTGTTTGGATGTCTCTTGAATCTCTCCACCCATAAGAAACTCATCCAGGATGAAATAAGCCTTCTCAAAGTTAAAGATGATGTCCAGCTCACATACCTGTAAGGTAATGTTACAGACATAAATTGGTATAAATAATAAAAAATAAATTAAAAAAAAATTATTGTATGATATCTTCTATTAAATATGAAAAATATTCACTTTAGGAGGTGATAAAATTTAATTGACTGAATATATTTACATTGCCAAAGTATTTGTCAAGTAGCTCCACATAACGGTGCAGAATCTCTAAAGCCAGAAGTTCATTATCCTGGTTCTCCAATGCACAGCAGAAATACAGACTGGCGTACCTACAAACAAGTGGGAAAACACAGACGTACGTTTATTTTTATCCCTTAAAAAACTGAAAATAGCAGTATCACTATCCTCTGTCTCTGTAATTCAACTGCTGACATGGCAAATCTCTGCATTTATAAAAGGTCACACAACAGGAAAGAACAGAGAGACAGATTTAAGAAAAGTGTGAAATACAGATCTGAACCAGAAGAGTGTGAGTAACAGGCTTTCAGGAACACAAGTGTGAAAATTCATTCTCAGAAGCACGATGGTTTCAGTGCCTGGCAGAAGAATCTGATGCAGCATAAAACCCGAGAATACGTTTAGCCAGGCTCTGAAGCATCACTCACCTATGTTCTTCAGTGGTTCTTTGCATTTTATATTCAGAAAATGTCCCCTCTTCTGGGGAACTTTCTATTATACAGGGCTATAATATGGGTCTATATAAATTTAAAAAGCTTGTTATCACATAAAATAACTTCCATTGAGCAGTTACACTCACTTTTTTTTATAAATTCAGAATAAATAAATAAATGAATAAATAAAAGGGATGTCTTGTTGTACTTGGAAAGTTGCATTAAGAAAATGTATTTTTATATTGACTTTAACATTTGTGAAATTAAAATATTTCTAATACACCTTCTAACTGATTTATTATAATTGAAAAAAAAAAAAAAAAAAGATGAAGCAGATGAAGATCTCATGTGGGTCCATTTTCAGACAGTGTTGAGGGGTAACAGGAGGTCATTGTGTAGAAAGCTGCCACTAGGCTTCGCCAGAAAACAAGGAGGACTCAGATGGGGCATGTCGTCAGCTAATGACATCAGTAATGGCAGGAGAACTGGACTGAACTAGAATGAAAACTACAACATAGGACAGGGCAACAAACTCGATACGGCTGCAGAAAGCTTCACATGTGGCATTTTAATTAGCCCACATAAGATCTTGACTGCTGACTAGGTGTCCGCTTTGCAAGATCTTAGAGTCTTCTGCTCACACCTTGTGATGACTAATGACCAAACACGAGAGCCTGGCAGCTGGGCTTTTAATTAATGCTGAATCTAACGCAGTTATTTTGTTTGAAACCAGCATGCTCTCACTGAAGACCACATACTAAATATAGGCCAAAACATACTCCTGCGGGACATTCTCCTTGGGCCTGGGTAGAATGCTTACCTCTTATACACAACCTTCAGGTCCTTCCAGTGCAGGAAGTTACACGTGCGAGGCTTTCGTGACAAGACTATAGTCGTCATGTCCTTTACAATCTTCTTCCTCTCTCTCTCTGGGAGGGGCAAGAACCATTTTTGCAGCCGTAACTTCCCCTGACGACTGAACAGCAACAGGAAGTGCATCTGTTGGAAAGAGAACATGTATTTAACTTAATGTTGCTTTCATTCTTTTGGATTGGGTGCTGCTGTCTAGTGCTTAATGATCCAGGTTGGTTCATTGGTTGTAGGTTCAACAGCTAAATTAAAGGTGAATAATCATTTACTTTTCATTTAAAATTAATGTTTTATATTGGTCTGTGTCAAATGTAAAACCACTCAACGAAGGTGTATACTGACTGATGAATCCATTTGGAGTTATATTGAAAACTGCCCTTGGTCTTCCAATCTTCACAATGGCAGTGAATGGTGATTTTTTTTCAAATTTTCAATAGGGATGTAACGGTATCAAAATTTCACGGTACGGTAATACCTCGGTGTTAATGGCACGGTACGGTATTTATGAATCATTTACATAAAAAAACAAAACTAATTAAGTGTTTATTAAACAGTTTACATGAACACTGAACATATCAATGGCACACACATTAGCCATCTATCTGTGAACTTTAAAAATTATCAAACCTTCCACACATCCGATTTAAAACCGCTTTAGATTGCTAAATGACGTCATATATCAATTTGCATATTCATTAAGTCAGTGCGGCATATTATCTTGCTTCTCTGTAGTCACATAATGTTATTCAATGCACCCTAATTCTCAATATAACTGTTTTCACTGATGTATTTAATGGTGTCTGACTGTTGTCAAAAAAACGGAATTAATATGAAATAGTGACTGAAATTCACGCCATTATAAGGCCTACTGAACTAGCTCTACCTTACAAGATGTTAATCTAGATTAAAATCCTTATTTATAATAGTTTATAATTATATAATTATATTTATAATTCATAATAATGAAACCAAGTACACATAAGATATAGACAATGACTACGCTGGGATTTTGACTATGTGCATCTAAAATAGAGTTAGAAGAAACATAATATCTATTTAACTGAAAGCCCTGCTCCTCTCAGCCGCGCACTGAACAGAACAGACGCAGAGAGAGGTGTGTGCGCGCGCTGTGAAAACGAGCTCGAGCTCGCGCGTGCGCGGCAGTACCGGAGACTCGCTGAGGTTCGTCCAAGAAGTCTCTAGATTTGTCGCTAGTCGCTTTTAGGGAAAAATGTCGTCAAGGGGGTCTGAATAGTTGCTAAATATAGAGACAACGTCGCTAAGTTGGCAACACTTATCTGTATTGACAACAGACCGCAAAGAATGATGGGCACGCTTGGGCTGATGGGAATTGTAGTTGCCTCTACCTCCCGTTCGCTCCATAATCCTGAGCAAACGTTTCTCAGAAGACCTATCGTTTTATCGAGTCATGCGACCACGGTATTATCGAAAAAACTTATATTGCGGTACAACAGTATATACAATAGCGTTACATCCCTAGTACTTTTTGGGATTTGATAAATAATTTAACAATATTTATTCCAAATATAAATATTTTCTTACAATTAAAGTCTTTACGAACCATTTTTATGGATGGTTCACAACTATAAATTTCTTCCCAAAAAATGAAGAAAAAACAAAACTGAACCTAGACAGTGGTGTATACTGTTGAAAAAAAGATTTCTATTTCATAACAGGAATAAATATGATTTTAAAGTATATCAAAATAGAAAACCGTTGTTATAAATAGCAAAAATACTTTGTTTTTCAAATAAAGGCTGCAGAACATTCAGTTTTGCATTAAATTACATTTTCAAACTGATTATAACAGAAAACTTGTTTTAAATTGTAACAATATTTCAGAATAATACTGTTTATGCTGTATTTTTAATCAAATAAATGACTCGTACTTAAAAATCGTACAAACCGTTGAAGGTTCTTTCTCTCTTCGTCTCTGTAGATTTCTTGGGCAGGACAGAGATTCGGCTGGCCGACATCAAGAAGGACCAGGGCTCTAAGGGACCCATCACCAAGCGTCTGCTTTTACACGAAGTCCCTACGGGAGAGATCGTGGTGCGACTGGACCTTCAGCTCTTTGACGAACCCTGACCCACGCTGTTTGACCTGACCCCCGAGAATCCACACCCGCTACTCCTCCATGGTGGAACCCCAGCGGCCTAATGTGACAGTCCCACTCCACCCAGCATCACGAATCCCAGAGTGTGAATGTGTGTATTTGCACAAGCGTTTGTGAGTCTACAAAATGCTGTAACAGTCTTAATCAGTGATCCCCATTGGACTTTTTATTGTCCTCGACACCTTTGGAAGACAAGTCAAGTGTGTGAGTGAATATGAAGGATGAACTATGGAACCTTTCAGTTCTCTAATGATGTGAAGGATGTCTCAGGATGCTGTGTAAGTCTTAAAGAGTCAAGCATACAGTAGTTGTATTTAGCGCTCTTAATGACCCGGGAACAGTAGTGCCATTTGAAACGATGTCCTTGTAGGTTTTCATTCTGGAACACACAGAATCATTCTAGAATGATGACACGTTCCAAATGATGTGTCATTCCAGTGAAATCCCTCGTTATGGGTGAATCTCATGAAACCTTGAAAAATATGTATAATTCTCATAACTGTAATGCGAAAAAAAATCCTGATACATTACTTAAATGGTTACATATGTATACATGTTGGTAATATTTGTTGTACCGGTTTTAATTCATGCAGGTTTACTTTTAAAAAATCGTTTTTGTCTCTATTACGGTAATGAGAATCATAAAGGTCCTGAAATAGCTCATATTTAAATGCAAAATATTGGTATTTTGGGGTGACCTGGACATGTTTTTGTGAGATCCACCCTGATAGATCTACCGTCTGTTCAACATTTTATTCCATAATTTCAGTCATTAACACGAAAAACTAAAACCAGGATTTGCTGGCAAACCTCTCTAGTATCAACCGACACATTTATTTGTTTTCCTGTTTTTACTGAAAAATGCTTGGCTCAGTGGCTGAATGTAGTCGAGGCGTTGTTTTTTGAGGGTTCATTAAATGTGAGCATGTTCAGGGACATTTTCAGCAAGCACCGAAAAGATATAGCCACAAATGCTCCATGGAAAGACTCTTTTAATAGGGAAATTGTTATATTTGTTTTTCAGCATCTTTTGTTGTGTGACTTTTATTTATTTTTTTATGTTTTATTAAGAATGGGACACATCTCAGAGGCCAAGTGAAATATTATAGCGGCTTTTCAAAGCTGATTCACAAAAATAAAATTACATAAAACATTTAAAAAGCTGTCCCAAATGTCAGAGAAAAGGCTGTTCTTCAGTTCCCTGATGTTCTTAGTTTTGTTGTGGTACATCACAAAGTAAACTATTTAATATATAGTGCTAAATTTAAGTTTGATACTGCATTACTAACAAGTTCAGTTTGTTGTCGATTGATGTATGTTTTTTAATTTTTATCCTTGTGCTGCTGTTAGGCATTAGCGATCAACACTGTAGTTACGTCATATTTGTAAAAATTAGAGATGTCAGATTTCATATGTTCTTCTTTGTTTTGTTTTTTTTTTTGTGTTAATTTGCCGAAAAATAGCGAGATGGTTTGTGGTGTTAAAGTTGAAGCAAAAGGCATCAATCTTCACCCATATCTGCTGCAAATGTCTTCAGTTATGCATATATGCCATAGAAAAGGCCTACTGTTTTTACATGGATGACGAAATGTGTTGAATTTGTGTCTGTCTTATTAATTTGCCCTCGGTTATCGCACTACTGAGCCTGAGAAAGGTGCCGTTTTCTTTTGGACTTGTAGCGGGGGATCAGTTTTGTTAAACTTGTGTGTTTTCCTGTCTTAGATGCAATACACACATTAATAATCCACTGCTGTGCTAGTGAGATGCCAGAGTGATCAAGGAAAACAGCTATTGTGGGGCCAGCAAGTGGTTTTTCTATGTCTGTGTGTGTGCGTATATAAGAGAAAGAGTGATTCTTAGTGCTTCGAATGCTTTCTGCTGGGTCACTTTCCTCAAACCTCATCTCAAAGAATATTCCAGACAATGCAAGGGGTCGTGGTCACCCGTCTTTTCTTTTATCCTCTCCTTCCCTGTCCTCTCATCGCGCACACTGTACATTCAGACCAGAAGATCTGCCCATACCTTCATTATTTTTTAATGAGCAAAGCCCCATCGATTGAACAGTAATATATGTGTCTATGTTTAAAACTTTGAATGGAGTATAATATATTACAAACTGAGAAGTAAATATGTTGATGACAGCCTATTGTTGTCAATGTAGAAGCAGTGTGTTGTCTTAATGTATCAAATAAAACTCAATTGGACCAAGATTTGCCTTTATTTGTTCGTTGCATGCAGTTGACTCATTTAATTATGCTGTCAAATAAGAATGCCTCTCGTCACTGTGTTTACTCTTCCACCATAAAGACATCGACCTCTTTGGGACGTTTGCGTTTGACGTTTTTGGTCATCGCGTAGTATCTATCAAGCGTAAGCCCGTCGTGTCTCTACTCTCTGAGGCGCCGTGTATTATATTGTATTAAAACATTACATCCAGATGCACAATAAATAGGTTCTTATAAACATTACTTTGCGTGATGACGTCATTGCATAATCGTAACTCCAAAATACAGCTTTTTAAATTAATCGTTAAATTACGAGGAAAAAAAGTCGTTAAATAACGAGAAAAAATACCCCTCATATTTCGAGAAGTAAAAGTGCAGGACAAAAGACTTGTTTTGGAACAGATCTGCTACTTTTACACAGCGTAAATTAAATGGCTATTTTTATTTATAAAAATATATAAAAATGGGCTGGTCGTGAAGCGCGCTGCACGGACTGTAATTCTATCTAAAGACAGCGCCTGCGTGAGCTCAGATCAAACGTGCTACTCGTCTCGATCAGGCGAGCGCTGAACAGCGCTGTGACAACAATCCTCTGCCGTAGATGCTATTTACAGTGTAAATGAAATCAGCCAATTTTTATAGATGTACTACTAAATAAAAATAGCCATTTTATACACGTTATATAAAAGTAGCAGATCTTTTTAAAGTTTAAATAGTAGCTAGCTTATATTTAGATTAAGGAATAGCCTGTATGCTGCCTTATTGGGAGACAAGCTCTCCATAATAGCCCTTTACCTCTAATCAAACCACAGACTCCATGGTGACTTAAACTAGAGTTTAATGCAGAAATGCAGATGAAACACTGTGCCATAACTGCATTTAGAATACTTTCCGATACACAAACGAATAATGCATTTACTGTAGTACCACTCAATGAATGCATTATAACTAAGGCAGTTAAAATCCACCTTTCTGATGCGTCATGTGATGAAAAAGAAAGGAAAGAGAGTTCGACAAGAAATGGTTTCAATCAATCGGGCATGTTTAACTCAAGCGTATCACTCTACGAACTATAAGATGGTGATAAGCACGCTTTAAAACAAGTCTTTTGTTCTGCACCTTTACTTCTCGAAACATGAGTGTTTTTTTCTCGAAATTCAATTACTTTTTTCTCATTATTTAACTACTTTTTTTCTCTAAATTTAATTACTTTAATATCGTAATTTAACGAGTTTATTCTTGTTATTTAACGAGTTTTTTTCTTGTAATTTAACGACTTTAATCTCGTAATTTAACGAGTTTATTCTAGTTATTTAACAAGTTTTTTCTCGCAATTTAATGACTTTATTCTCATTATTTAACGACTTTAATCTCAAAATTATTCATTTTTTTTATTATTGCTCGGCCCTAATCCTCTTCCATAGACACACACACACACACACACACACACATAATTGTCGGTTATTCTCTTGAAAATGTAATTGTGATTCTTAATTACAATTTTAACATTTTACACTGAATGATGTTTGTACATGTACCATTGTTTGAACCAACTGCATGCCATATTTATTCATGCATATAAACAAGATGAAAACACTAACTGGAAAATCTGTATTGCTTTTCGATAGTATTAAGCCTCAAATGACAATTATATTATCAATTATATAACAATTATATAATTATTATTATTATAATTTTTAAGTAGAAAAATAGAGAAAACATATGAATGGTATTATAATGTTATACTAAAACTACAGTGGAACAGTGGAAAATTTATTAATTGTGCAGCCCCAACACACTTTTTTTTTTTTAATGTAATTTATTTCAGTGATGCAAATCTGAATCTGAGCGTCACATAATCCTTCAGATATCCTTCTAATATGTTGATTTACTATCAGAGCTGTTCTTTTTAGCCTTTTATTTATAAAAGTATCCAGAACAAAATGTCATAGGTTCCAAAAATAGTAGGCAGCAAAACGTATTATTTGTTATTTTGTCTAACGTTAGGCTAGCTCATTTCATACTTTCTGACAGCTTATTTAATGTATAGATTAAACACTGTGTTTAATGTATAAGGTTAATACACAACAAACTGGTAATGTCAAAGTGGTTATAGTGTACTGTAATCAAACGTTGCCTGTGGAAATGTAGACAGCACGCGGTCAGGGGCGGATTTAGTGAAGTTGCTGCTGCACAATGGTGCCCCATAGTAACGTCCAGTGATTCTACAGTTTTCATGTAGGCTACATATTAGAATTATTTCATTAACGTTTACATTTATTCATTTAGCAGACACTTTTATTATTTCATGTTGTAGAAAACATAGCAATTGATTTACAGTTATTTACATTATTATATTACTTATTATATTTACACAAACCTGTTTAGGTTACACATAGCCTAATGTGTCCATACTGTATTCTGATGCAGCTGTATTCTGTATTCGTTTATATTATCATAAAACGGGATGAATATAAAATAGTGACAGAACAGTGTTCGAGTCGTCGCCTGATAAAATCAAAGAGGCTACACATAAGATAATGACCACAGCGGTGATGACATGTGAAAATAGGTGCAATTAGTAGAAATTTGTACTTTGTTTAGTACTGAGATGTAAATTTGCAGACGCTCCCTAAAGCAGCATAAGCAAATATTAAATCTGAAATAAGACATAATTTTACAGCGCTCCGTTTTCGTTTTAAGACAGCGTTTATAATAAAAAGAAACATTGTTAACACTGGCGTTAAACCTTCCCCGGAGTTTTCAAACTAAAACAGGGTCTGCAGTGTTTTCAAAAGTGTCCGTTTTTGAGGGTGGAAAACGCCGGGACAGGTGCGTAAAGTTATGCTTTTTAAAATGAAAACACACTTAATGTAAGCAACAGTTTTTGGCTGAACAGACGCACAGAGAGCTGCGCTCTGGGAAAGATCGAGACACCTCGTGCTCGTGTTGCAGTCAACTTCAGATACATACTATTTTAGTTTGCTACAAGCAGGATACACACAAAGCACATTCAACTCAGACACGCAGACGGTCGTGGTAATAAATACCACACCATTTGCGTGTCCGTGCTTAATGCACATCTCCTGAAAAGCATTTTGGGGGCCCCTTATATTTAGGGGCCCAAGGCAGTTGCCTACCTTTGCCTAATGGGTAAGTCCGCCCCTGCACGCGGTGTTAATCAAAGATCTTCATGGTTAGAAAACGTCTAGGTTACTATCGTAACCCACGTTCCCTGAAGGAGGGAACGGAGACGTTACATATGGGAACTCGCCA
>JAUCMU010000143.1:8224261-8236375 GCA_032275025.1 Enteromius treurensis
CAAAAGTTGCTTAAATATCTTAGTTTAACTAATGCCTAGTCCTGGCTTAAGCTAAGCCCCGTTTGTGAAACTGGGCCTATGTGTCATAAAATTAAATTAGCATCAAGATTAAATATTTTGAATGCATCAGATGTCTTTTTTTGTTTACAATTTATTGAATTTTCTTCTTTTAATAATATAAAACAAAAAGCAACTGTGCAAATTTAGAACCCCATCCCATCCCACCCCTGGTAGACTTAAAAAAGAAATAAATAATGAAAAAATACGATTGCATCAGATGTCTGTATTAACCCCTAAGATTGTTGGTCTTGACCTGTCTTAAGTTGTCTTTATACTTTAAATTAAAATCAAGCAATGACATTTTTAAACATGTTTAACTGGTATTTAATTTTGTCCCAAAATAGTTAGCTAGAATCTTATTAATTGACTATTTTAATAAATGTTTATTGCTAGTAAATTAAACATAGGCTATTAGGATTTTATATGTCCCAAATTTTAATATCAGGGTTGCAAAAACTGAAAATAAAAGGATTCAAAGTATACGTAGTTTGACATTGTGAGATTGATGATCAACATTTTCTTTTTTTGAAAAAGAAAAATATTGTTATTGTAATTTTTAGATCCTATTTTGTACCCTAAATTGATGGAAAGAGCCTGGTAGACATTTTGTTTGTGTATGCAATGAATAAGACAGAACACACACAGGCACACTACTTATGATGTCAGATTAACATTACATTTTATTTACTCAAATGAACATTTGCATGACCTCTGGCATTGAATTTGCTTTGCGGATATGAGTGTGTGTGAGAGAGAGAAAGTCCTCTCAGAGCAGCCGAACTTCAATTGCAGGGCTGTGAGGGGTGACGTGACAAGCGCTGGTCGGGATGAGGGCTGGTGTTTGTCAGGACAGCTCCATGACTGTGGCTCCAGTGACAGGGCAGGCGGAGACTGGTGGGGTTGAGTCAGTGCAGTCTGGGTGCAGGAAGCTTTGTAAGTTTACCTAAAAAGCTCGGTTTACGTTCTGGGTCACCAAAGTTAGACCCATATACTGTTTAGCTTTAGACCAAACTAGCATGGTGAGGTTGTTTGTCAGGAGGGTGAGTAAATGATTCATCGTATATGACATGCTACAGGACAGGTTTAGCTAAACTGCGATACAGGCTTAATGTTTAAAGCTCAATTTCGGTCTGTGGGTGTTTTACAGTACAAGCTGTTGGATAAATGCAAAAATGACACCTATGAACACCTTGGTTTGTTGTTGCAATAAAAAGTTGATAAGCATACTTCGGGTTTTTATAGCAAGTTCAGTCTGATGATCTAAATTGCTCTGTCCTGGACGATGCACCGTGATTCTGCTGAAGGATCTGGCGATGTGCCAGCTGCAGCCCGCAGCCTGCAGAGGTGCGGAAATGCCCAGTTGTTGCTGTCCCCCAAGAGAAATCGAAATTCATTCATATAAAAAATTGCAGTGATGACTGCCTTTTTCATGCATCTTTGTCTGCATTTTCCAGACAAAAAACAATAAATTCTGTTCTTCTGAACTTATAAATATTTCAAAGAAATTTTCAGCAGAAGGATGTTTACACTGTTAATAATAATTATAAGAACCATTATTAATAATTGAGCATCACTAACTGATAACCGCCCATCAATTTAACATATTTGAATGATATCTAAAGGATCATGTGACACTTAATGCTTGAGTAATTGCTGCTAAAACTTTCACAGTCATATATCCAGCTCAAATATTTCACAGTATTGCTGTTTTCACTGCATTTTCTTTAAAAAGGTGCAGTGTGTGTGTGTGTATGTGTATATATATATATATATATATATATATATATATATAATGTATGTATGTATGTATGTGTGCAAATAGAGGGAGAGAGAGAGAGAGAGAGAGAGAGAGAGAGAGAAAGAGATAAGACCTACATTTTAGGGCACACAATTTCAGCTCCTGTGTGTACATGCTTGCAAGTTTGCATTATACACTTGAATTATCTGAATCCCGGTTTGATTGTTTCTTGATGTTACAGGAAATTATTCACCTCCTCTCAGCAGCTCTAGATCCCTCAGGTGTGGTTGGGCAGCCAGGCCTCTCTTTTTCTCTTTCTATCTCTGATTCATCTATCTTAGATCTACAAAAGGCCCATAACAAATGAACCCGCAGTTACAGGCCTTTCATGAGGCCAAGCGTCAGTGTATGTCAGACCGACGGTGGTTTCACCCTCCACGGAGGTCCGGGGCGCTCTGTGTTGTGGTCCTCACCCCCAGATAGACCCATTCAGCTGCGGGACCTAATGAACACTCCTGGCCTCATTCACTCCCACAATGGGCTTCTCCACGGCCATTGAGTGCAAGCACAATAGGGAACATCGCTCCAATTAAACCCCAGGGGACAATACATGTGCAAGGGGGCCAGCACTTGGGTGTTGGGGGTAGAAGATGTTGGAGGTCCCTCTCTGGGTGCTAGAGTGAGGGGTCACAGGGGTAACGAACGTCTCCGAACGGGTGCTTCTGAACGGAGCGCGGCTGAAGTGGCGGTGTCTGTGATGTGCTATTAGGATCAGCGAGGAGTAATTATGTGACCAGAGACCCTCCCTGGCCCAGTGGAGGGGGCTATTGGCTTCACAAGAGGGATGAGGTGAAGAGATGGGAGGAGTAAGAGGAATGATATATGTGACATATTATCATATTGCTTTGCTGCTGTTTCATAAATGCAATAAACCTTTTGAGCTAGTGTGTTACAGCGGTTTTTACCACAGTTACAGGGGTTTTAGACTTTGTGTTACGCCTAAAAAGGGCATAGAAAAGCACAATTCTTTGTTTTATAGTTTGATGTTTTATATTTATTTATTAGTGACTTACAGTGCATTTATGGTATAAAATGAATATATTAACACTGCCAGTCAAAAGTTTTGGGTCAATGAGATTGTTAAAAGGTTTTTGAAAATAGTGTAATGTTTAAAAAGCTATAAAAGAGTTAAATATTACAGTTTAAAATAACATTTCTCTATTTTGATGTATTTTAAAATGTAATTCATTTCTGTGAAGCAATGCTGAATTTTTTGTATAATTACTCCAGTCTTCGGAATCGATTATTCAGAAATCATTCTAACATTAATCATTTCAATAATTCTAATTTTCATTCTAATATCTTAAATAATCTCTTGTTATTATAATCAATGTTGTTCAGTTGTGCTCCCCAATATTTTTATGTATCTGTAAAATTATTATTTTTTTTTTTCAGTATTTGGAATGACATGAGGGTGAGTAAATGATGATAGAATTGTCATTTTTGGGTGAATTATCTCTTCATCATGTTTTATAGTCTATTGGTAGGAGTTCAAACACCCAATCGTTTAACTTCATTAGAATGCAACCAAAATGTTGCCCATAAAAGCTGATTAACTGCAAAATGATGTCCAAGAAAAATATCTTCATTCAAAGTGTTGGGTGCAGGCCACTGTGCCTGTAAGTGCAGACGGTCTGAGTTTTCTTTGTGGCCTAGGTGTGTAATTGAATCGGGCAGTCCTCTGGACAGCTTTGTTCCTCTCATGTCCCCAGCGGTCCTGGCAGCCACACAGGAAGACGCGTGTCAAACACTGAGACAAGGGAGCTCTCTCTGCGCAGCCCACACAGGAACAAGGAAACAGAGAGAGAAGAAAGGTGGAATTAATGCTGTAAGAATAAACACAGAAAAGAAACACAGGAGAGGCGGTTAGTTAAATAACAGAGGGGGAAAAAAGGCTGCTCTGGGGGAACATTCAAGACATACCCGAATTTTTTAAAGTAAAGTCGCAGCATTGAAAAAAGGTTACAAAACCCCTGTGCAAAGAATCCTCTGTCATATTGTGGTTGTATAACTCATTATTGACATTTATACACAACATAGATGGAGGCCTTCAGAGAGGTGACATTTCATCTGGGCACGACGACCAAGAATACCAACAAACTGACGGAGCGAGATGACAGAAGCACCTGAATTTGCCCTTTCCTGGATGCTCGGACGGAGGCTGAAACAGGGCCGCTGCTGACAAAATGAGTGTCAGAACACACACACTGTGACACATACCCACGTGTGTGATTGTGTGTGTGTGAAAATCCCAGTTCCTGAAGTACAGAGGAATATTATTTAATACCTCAGGTATGGTGTGTTCATTACTTTACTCTGTTGAATGACATGCTGAGCCATGCATCAGTCTGTTTTAAACTAAAAGTCATGCTGTCTCATGCTGATATAAGCAGATGTAGGAGAGAAAATACCATAAATAAGCAGACGAGAAAAGTTCTAAGTCTTTGTTTTTTTGTATGTAATTAAAAAAGTAACATAAGTCAAAATAAATAATTCTTATTCACAATACAACACAGCCTTTTAGTACTATATTATATTATATTATATGCTGTTTTATTAAAAATAAACCGTTTTAAACAGCCTTTATTATCAATACAATATATTAGTCTTAAAATACTGAATCTGTAAACTTGCATAACAACATTAAAATAATAAATATTATATTAAATATAATATCATTTTATGTTATAAATGTATAAATATCCACTTTTTTTATAAATTGTTTCAATTCATTTTAATTATATATATATATAAAATTTATATATGTACTTTTGTTACATATAAAGTAGTATAGGTACAGTAGCAGCAGCCTTGGCCTTATAGGGCTGCTCTGAATAGGCTGAGGTGGCTGTCTATCCCAGCAAGGTCCCTGAAGAAGTCTGTAGTTGATCCAGGCGTCTGTCAGGGTCGGAGGCTGTTGTTTTCTGTCCATAGATCAATCTTCCTGTTTGACCCTAAAGGACAAACTGAGAACTCTTGAGGATGTGGAAAAAGAGAGAGACAGTATAATCCCTATTGCTCCCTGTCAGCCTGACAGCTGAGGACTGTCCTCTCTGTGTGTGTGTGTGTGTGTGTGTGTATATATATATATATATATATATATGTATATATGTGTTTGTGTGTGTGCGTGTGTGTAAGAATGAAAAACAGATGAAGTGGATGATGAGAGTCTGTGTATGTGAGCATGTGTGACTGCGTGTGTGAGTGTTACCAATGCACCAGTAAATAGTTTCTCAGGTACAATAGGCATGCTCTCACTGAAGTGGTCAGCCGTAAGATGGATAAACTCATGTCATTTAGCTCAGCGGTGCTAAGAGCCCTCCTGCACTCAGAGCAAGCCAAACATCTCTGCTTCTTGTATGCTTTCCTCTGCACAGCTCCATTCACAAACTAGACTCTCCGCTAGGCCTCATCTGCCCTCAATTTACTCCTAACGCGACCTCTGACCTGTCAGTACAGCATTCCTTTCTTTATTACACAAAACACCATATTGTTTTCCAATGAAAGGGGGAATAAATAGTCTAGAATATTTGCCAGCCTACTCGAGTGGAACCAAACCTTGTTATTGTAAATCAAAGGCTGGGAGCAAAGTTGCTGGATCGCAAGTGTGTGTATTGTGATCAGAGGATTGCATTTGCGTAAGAATGTGAGCCGTACCCGTGATTTAAAGTGGAAGTTATGCATTTTTAGTGTGTGTTTGTGTCTCGACATACGTTTGTCTTTATGCATGTGTATATTAAAAGGCAGGGGGCACTATATACTTCTCTACCTAATTTAAGACTCCCTGTGCACCCTTCAACTTAGGCACAGCGCAGCTTTCTCTCTTTTTCAGATTCCTTCTGTCTTTCTCTGCTTCCTCTGGCTGATGGAGGTGAGGAGAGTGCTGGGATGGAGCTAGGTGTGTGTGTTAGGGGTATATCGTGTTCTCCCCACTCTCTCTTACAACAGATTTATGGGGGCTTGGGCCTTCTCTAAATATTTGGCTTTCCCTCTGTACCGGGAGAGATTGATGGCCTTTGATGTGGGTGGGTGGGGGGTTAGGGGAAAGCTGGCAGGCCCAGTTTAAGACCACGGCTGATGGTGTTTGTATGTGTGTGTTTGACTTCTTTACACACTGTCCGCTTTCAAGCTTGATTAAAAGTTAGTTCTAAATCTTTAAAAATTTCCAATGAATACATAGAATTGTAATTGTAATTAATTACTCTCCCTCATGTTGTTCCAAACTAACTTTCTATCGTGGAACACACACAAACAGACAAAATCATGTTTTGAGAAATGTCAAGGTTTTTATCTGCTTCCTTGTTTGTTGTTTCGTTTGAACAAAATTAAGTTTTAAGAATTTTTGTTTGTTTGTTTTTGTTTAATTGGCAGTAATGATTCTGTGAACAACTTTTCTGAATCTGAAATGATTCCAGCGATATAGTTTCTCTGTGCTCGTTATAGTTCTTGTGTGGACGCCGTTATCGTGCTTGGTGTGAATAGGCCTTTAGAGTAGATTAGCACATTATAATAATAATAATACAGACTCACTAGTCACTTTCAATAGGACCAGGAATGTTTATTAAAGTACAGTGTCAGTAGTGTTAAATTTAAAAAATAATAATTAAAAAAAAACAAAAAAACAAACAAAAAAAAAATATATATAAGCCGTATTTTCAATGCTTTGTCAGTTGCTATGGACACTGTTCCTTATTTTCAGTAAAATGGCTATCAGGTGGAAGGCGAGTCTTGACTCATTTTGTGAGTTTCGACTGCAAATTATTGAAGGCAAAGATATTGTGGATTCTGTCTTTTCTTTGTTCACAGATGTGGATAGGTTTGCTGGGAGTCACACAGGATAAAAGCCACGTGAGCGCTACAGTCTGAGGAAATGCGCTCCAGAGTCAACTCACCATTGTTTTGAAATGCCTGTGAAAAATCAGGGGCAAATTTCCAAACCTATTTCCAGTGGCAATAAACGTTGCATAATTCAGGATTTGGATTTAAGGCTTTTTTCTGTGTTTTTCTGTTTTGAGCTTCTTGCCTCAGAGATGACAAAGAATGTCATGACACACGCGAAATAAGGAAAAACATCTCTTGTTTTCATGTTCAATTTCTCTCCCACACACTCAATTTGTCTCACTCAAACAAGTTGAAGCAGCGGACCGTGTAAGTAACTGTATTGTCCAAGCAAATAATTACAGTGGTTATTTAAACATAAACATGAATCCAGCAACTCTGATGATAATGTAAACTCTCTTTCTCTCTCTCTCTCTCTCTCTCTCTCTGTTTAACTGTGGGGTGTAAGAGAGTAATTGTGAAGGTTCTGCCCCTTGGCTATTGTGAGTGGAAACACGCTGTCATATTACTACGCTTCTCTCTGTCTCTCAGTTTTTGGCACGGAGGGAGAGTGTCCTTCGAAAATAGAGATCATTCAAATCACTAATGACAGCAAAACTCCTTCACACCAAACTACTGTTTTATGCGTTCAAATGGAGAGAAAATCTTAATGATTGGATCGATTAAGGCAAGGCAATGTGAACAGGGTAGTTTTTAAACTAACAAAACACATTAATTAGTTCATAAATCACAGTAAATTAAGAAAGTTTTTTGATCAGTTTTCAGAAGTGTTATGTTTAAATATGCAAACAATAACTAATTTGCATAACAGAAATTTTAACATTGGATATTGTATTTAATAAAAAGTTACAAATTTATGTTTTGTTTCGTTTGTTTTTGACATAATGTTTTTACAGAGGGGATTTCGATTGCTTTAATTCTCACTCCATATTTTAGAAAATTTTGTCAAAAATATGACTCCATATTTCAGGACTAAATTTAGAAACATTTTCATTGTAGGATTTCTTTATATATATAAATCAGGTGAATGATAAATTACCAAACTCCTTTGGAAAACGTTAAGAATATATCAAATTGGGAGGTTTATGTCACTGAATTGTAGATTTCTGGCTTAGTGTAAAATAAAATGGCATTGAAAGAAATCTATAGGCATAAACAAGTAAATGATAGTTGTGTATTTTGGATGTTGCCATATTTTAATAAAAAAAAAGTCTAAAAGAAGATCATCAGATGCAAAATAACCCAAAATCTCAAAACTGATGTGCATGAAAAACAATGATTTTGCCAACAGTGTCTTGCCTTAATATTACTGGTTTTTTTTTATATTTCACGAGTTCGAACTTACTGGTAATTATTAGGAGGCGAAGCTAGTTTGGTGGAAAGCTACCAAATTGCGAATAGCGAAGCTAGCAAATTGGTGGAGTAGGGATGGAGAAGGGATGCTTAGATAAAGATACTGAGGAAAAGAGGCTCATGCTGTTTATGGGAAGTATCTCTTGCTCTGATAGGTTGATGAGATAATAAAATGTATATTTGCAAACATCATTTATATTGTTAGTTAATTGCGAATTTATTATGCTGCACTTTCTTAATTACTACTTTTAATTAATTACTTTTTTAATTACTTTTAATTAGTTTTTTTCTCCGTTATTTATTTATTCATTACATTTTTTTGCTTTGCTGATATTTAAAAGTAATATTGTAGCTATTTGTTTGCACTTGTTATTTAACTTTACTGTGCACAATTCATCACAGCACATAGCCAGACATATTGGCAAATAAAACATTTTTTATCATGCCAGTGAAAGACCAGAATTGAGGAAGAGAGAGAGAGTTGTGTGTGTGGGATTGCAGTACTATTAAAACAACAGCAGTAAAGACAGAAAAAAAACTTGTAGCATTTTGGACTCCTGTTCTCCTGCTGGAATGCACAGCAGTGGCATTTACACGTTCATGGCGATTTATGGACGCTGGCTTCCTCCTTCATTCCCCCTCTACAATGTCTAAGCCAGTGGAGACAAGGGATTGCAACAGTACTCTCTCCCCCTTGCCCTTCCACACCTGTTGTGTCAATATGACATTGAAAGTGAGCGAGAGAGAGACTGAATGTTTGCATGCGTGACAGTGACAATCTGTTAATGTATGTGGGTCTTAATGTGCATTAGGCAGCTGTAGTGATGGTCCTCCTGTTATTTAATATGATAGAAAAAAGACCATGAAGATTTACCTCCTTTCCCTGCCTCCCTTCTGCCCCACAATTGCCTCGGTGAGTAAAGGAATCAATTTATTACACAATAATTTAGCCATAAAGTGATACCAAACCATCCAAATTGGTATTATAACTCAGTGTGGCTATGACAGTGTATTTTCCCTGGATAAAACTCTGCTTGGCAGTTCAATCATGAGTTTGAGAAGGACTCAGATGTAGATGAAACTACAACTAGATGAATAATTTAGGATAAATCTAATTATTTTCCACATGCTAAATAATATTTATATTATCATTGATTAACATTGCATGTACATGCGTTCATTACTAAGATAATACATTTGATATTAATTTTTCAAAATTAATTTGATATTTTTAGTTGCATGCTGAATATTGGGACTAAAACAAATATGATTCATTATAAGAAGGCAGAACTCCTGCCATAAGAAGTTTCAGAAATTGTCGAAAGCAGTTCTGTTTCCTTTCATGGGATATACCTGGCTGCAAATGTAAATCTGTGCATCTAACCGTGACCCTGGGCCATCAGTGGACACAGATGAGCCTGTTTCTGCACTTGTTTATGTGTCTAAAATTAAAACCTGCAATTAAACAAAATAATGTGTTGTTTTTGATGTTCTTTTTGCGTTGTAGTTATATGTTTGACTGGGGTTAATGAGCAGGAGACGGGGTGCTCATCACCGTAAACCCCCTCCCGGAACCCAGCGTGTTCTCACCCACCCTGAACACAGATCTAATTGGGGGCAATCACTCAGATAAAAAGGCTCAGGAACAGCACGACTAGGCTCTGCATACACACACACACTCTCTATCTCTCTCCCTCTCTCTTTCTCTACCTTCTCCTCTTGTCTGTTAGCCCTCCCATTAAAATGCCATGTCCCTCTTTCATTTCTCCACTGAGTGATCCAACCAGCTGGCTTTTGTGTGGGAGAAGGAGAAGAGGCAGAGAGAAAAAGGAAGAGATGGAGAGAGAGAGAGAGAGAGAGAGAGAGAAAGAGGGCAGCCCTGTTGTTGACTGGTGCCATTGTCTCGAACCCCTATGAATTCCCCTCCTTGAAAGTGCAGACCCCACAGGTTTTAAATAGATGTTCTGTATCTCTTTCTCTCTTGTTTTTGCTCAGTCTCTTCCTCCTAAGTTCCAGGTGAAGTTCATAATTCATGTTAAAATAGTTGAATGTTCTAGTTACAAACACTGTAGTGCTTTCTAAACTCTGACTATTGTCAGTGTTTGGGAAACCTGTCTGGAAACACCAGAAATTACCTTTCAAAAGATGCAATGTGTGACTTTAGCACCACCGGTGGCCTCAGATGTAATTACAGTGTATTAGTTGGACACTCAGCTGTGTCAGTTTGAGGGTTTTGATGCTGCTAGCGTCTCAAAAATGACATGTCGTACTTAAGTTATGAGTAATACAGCAACAATTTAAAAAAAGAAGAACACCGCAGATGTGTGGAACTGGTGCATGTTGTTCCAGTGAAAGCAGACTGCAGTGAAGAGGCCTGTTCGTGATTGCTACATGGGCTTCAGAACAGAGAGCGACTGTTGATTTGGAAATGGTGCAAAATGAAATATGCACAATGATTGCAAAGCTCTTTAACTGAAGAGCCAGAGCCACCCGCACTCCGAGGCTGCTCCCCCCCCCACTCTTTCTCTCTGTATCTCTCGGAGGGTGATATGTTTGGAGTCAGCGTTGAGTTGCGGATGGTGCTGTCGGATGAAGAGGATGGTTGGAGGCTAATAGGGTGGAGCAGGCTGACTATTGAGAGAGCCAACCCCACTTAGCTCCTTTATTCCTCTCTTTCTCTCTCTCTCTCTCTCTCTCTCTCTCTCTCGCTCTCTCTGAATCCTCTTGTTTTCTGTATTTCCATGTACACTCTTGTCTTGCCACTCTCAGGCTTGATTAAAAATGTTTCACTATAGTGTTAAAAAGTTGTTAGACTAAGCAGTTGATAAATGCTAGATTTCAATCTGAAAAATCTTTTGCCACTTTTAGAGGCTCTGTGTGTGATTTCTTCTTTTTATTTTTAGAATTTAACTATTTTATTAAATTAATTTAATTATCCTCTTTATCTTTATATTTCATGTTATTTAAATATTTCATATATATATATAATTATAATCAAATACACTAAGATGAGAAAAAATATTTTATAACTTAGTTTTTTATTTGTTGTGTGTGTTTCTTAATATGTGTTCTCAGTTTATAATATATATATAAAATATGTTTTTTATTTATTTTGTTACAAAAGTACTCGTTTTTTGTAATATTTATATTTTCTTTTATCTTTATTTCAACAAATGAAAATGGCTTTTAATATAGTTTAAAATAACAACAGTGATAACAATTTATAACATTGTTTTGTTTTTCCATGCTTAATATGAGACAACTTAGAAAGCCAGCCAAAGTAAAAAAAATGATACTAAATTTATATAAACAAATTTAGTTGACTTACTTTAAACATTTCTTTATTTAAATGTAGCTAAAATACACTGTTTGCAACCACTTACCTTAAAAAAAATTATCTAATTTCAATGAATATTTTTTTTTTTTCATTAATTCAGTCATTAATAATGGCAAGTGTTTGGTGTTGCTAATGGCATATAAACGACATGCTTAAAAATTACCTGAACGCTGAACACTATACACACAACTGTTTGTGTACTGGGAAAAAAATGAGGACAACCACTAAATATTCCAGAGACTTGGGCATATTGTGTGAGAATTTTTTCGTTGCTCAGCCACCTTTCACTAAAAACAGCTGATCAAATATTGCAGGAAGGTTATGAATCCAAGTCAAAGTGTTCTGTATTATCACGTTACATTAAACATGAGAGCTGTACCCACAGCACTCAGTTTGAGTACGTGTGTGTGCGTTTGTGAGCGCAGCGGTGCTCCAGTGTCCTCTACAGAACAATCATGTTACACCTCTCCAGTATCAATTAAAACCAACAGTCCACTCGGTACTCATCTTCTGCTTCTGTTTATCCATATCTCTCTCTCTCTTTTTCTCTCTCTCCCCCAGCCAGTGAAAACATTAACATAAGTAAGCTCTCTCCACGACAGGCCTCTCTGTAGCCATGTACGACTGCAGAGACACAGGGGAAAACATCCTAGTCCAGGAGAGCAGCTAATGAGGGAGCGTCGGCGAGCCAGGGGCTGATGGGTAAAGCCACACGGCGCTGCTGATG
>JAUCMU010000143.1:8236475-8265951 GCA_032275025.1 Enteromius treurensis
TAAGCCAGGACTATAGGCATTAGTTAAATTAAGATATTTAAGAAACTTTTACAAAAATGCCTTATAAGAAAATATTACAGTGGTGCATCTTAACACAGAACAATGACACTGACATGTTTTAAGATATGTCAGAGCAAGATATTTTCATCGACAGCTCAAACATCTAATTTAGTCTGGGACTAGCTTAAACCTTGTCTATGAAACTTGGGGATATTGGTTAAAATTGGCATTATTGCATGTATGTGGGGCTGTGATTTTTCAGTGTAAACAGTCAAAACAGTCTTAATTAAATTATATTATTTACATGTTTATGAGTAAGTAACCCCAAACAATGCCCCTAAACCTACCTTCTGTCAATAAAACACAAGATATAGCAGACAGATGCAACCAGTCATAATTTATTTGAAAGATATTAGTATTCCAAGTCTTTTGATGCCAAACGATTGATTTGTGAAATTAATAGATGCGGTCACTGTCTCCGTCTTCCGTGTATTTCTTGTGCACTGCTGCAGTCTGTGTGTGATTTCAAAAAATGCTGCTTCAAGAATTCTTATGTCAACGCTGGTTGTGAAATGCCATTGGCTCTTGTGTATCCTATATACCAATTGCGTCATGCTACAGGACAGGATATGTTTTCTAAATGAGATGAAAGCGTGTGAATGGAATCTTTTGATTGAAACCGTGTTTTACTCTCTTCTTCACGTATAGACTTCGTATGGCTTCAGAAGACTTTGAATGTGACACGACTTGTTTGTAATGTATTTACACTGCTTGTTAATGATTAGTTTGTGAAAATAAATACCTGTGACTGCATTTGAATGTGTGAATGTTTATATTGTTCAGAGGTAAAAATAAAAAATTATATAATAAATGTATATAATACATTTATTTTATTATTTACATATGCATGCAAAGCATTGCATTAAGCCAAACACCTGAACACAATGGAGGACCCCTCATGTCGAAAAGTGACTGAAAAAGGGTACCTTGAGCCTCAAAAAGTGGTGCAAAAGAGTTTTGACCAAGCGTCAAAATGTGACGAGTTGGAGTGAGACTGTGTTGATTGTTCTTAACTGTTTCATCACAGCGTGTTGTGCTCTTTATTACAGTAAACTTAGTTAAAATAACTTAATTAAAGATTACGAATGATTTATTTATTTATTTATTTTTATTTGTAGGCTGTTAAATTTACATAATTGATCAAATGGCAATTTCACCTTATCCTTACAACCAGGGTTAGATGCATCTGTGCTATGACCTAACCGGTGAGCGTGATTTCACCAAGTACAAGATGTTCCTGGGCTTATAATCATAGTTAGGCGCTTCTACACCCTTGTTAATCAGCTATCATTGCCCACTGATTTTAGGAATACATTTTGGGTAGGGGTAGGTTTAAGAGTAAGGATTGGGATAAGTTTATAGTTTTGGACAGTAATGTTGATCCAGGACCAACAAAATATGTTGATCCAGGATCACGTCTTACTTGGCAAAATTACGGCGACCGTGTTTACCACCTGTTATTTCTCTCTGATTTTAGGGTTTAGTTAGGTTGGGGTTTAGTCTATGTTTTCAGACTGGATGAATAAAATATGCTGATTCAGGTCTTGGCAAAATAATGGTCGTGTTTACATATTTGGCTACTTGTGTAGTTAAACGTGACTAATAAGCACCCTTTTGTATTTTAACAAATTCATGATCTTTTCAAGAACTACCAGTTGTACAACTATAGCATTTTCTGTATTTTGCCCTTACACAGCCTGTTAATCATCTATACACCATAACACTCATGTAAAAAATACTGCCATAATATCATGCAAATTACAAAATTTGTCTACATTTATTTAATAATGTAGACATTGCAAGCTATTGACTGCAAAAGGACTTTATAGCATTTGTGATATGAGACAAGGAATGTTTAACTTCTCAACATAGAAAGTGACAAAAGCACAAAAATAATTCACTTTTGTTGATTCAACCATTGCTGTTGCTGTGTATTTTAATTTTTTAATCTTATAGGAATGTAACAGATATAACACTTGATTACATGCTAAACATATCCTGTACATCAGCAGCACACATACAATGATTTTGTCAAATTGGCCTCATCACTGACTTTAGCACATTAAAATACAGCTGCAATAAATTCGGTTGTTTAATGATTAAATTTGCACATGTCTGACTGTTACATTTCTCTTATAACATTTTTTATACACTCACTCTTTATTGGTTGATATTTTTATACAAATATAACAATTTTGATGCAATACATTTTTATTAAACGGTTACATGATTTTTTAAGGCTGATTTTCAGTTCTAAATAAAAATTATAGAGATTGAATGGAAAAATGCATTTAAAATATAAACCAATAATATTTACCTTAAAATTACAAAAAAGAACGTTACATTGATAGAATGGACAATGATGAACTACATACAGTTTTTACTTGCAGATTTTTTCGCAATTTTACATAAATTTTCACATATTTTAAGAAAACTGAAAAAATACTGTATTAGTAACTCTATTACTTTTTTGTATAAAAATTTGAATAGCTGTAATTTGTCATTAATGGAATAATACTTAAAATAACAGCCAACCAGTCAATTTAAACAGAGTTTTAAATATAATTTAAAATAACACAAAAAAAAAAAATACAGTAAAAGTAATGCAGGAATTGTCCTGTATAAAAAAGAAAAAAATACATGTAATTTGACTTTAATGATATAATACCTCAAATAATGGTCAAATTGTAACTTTACAGATATTGTTTGTAATTATACTAAGTTTTAAATGTAGGCTAATTTAAAATGACAGAAAACTACTGTAAAAAAAAAAAAAAGTTATTTTTCTATTTCTTTTACAGTGTCCCTTTAAATACACAACTTCTTTTTTTCCTTTAAGGGGACAATGTGACTTATAAAATATAAGCCTGTTTATTCAATAATTTCTAGGCTCAATATTATATTTTCCCTAATTGATTTTTCATATGTTTTACTGGCACAAACAAAATGAATGAATAATCTCAAATGTACAGTATCCGCTTAATACGCATTTACATCGGATGAAAACAATGTTTGGTCACGTTAACGGTAGGCTATTCATTTGATTGAGGGGGAAACGGTCTGCGAGCATGTCAGCCAAACATCACTATCAAAACCGATCTCATAAATTGTGATGCAGATAATGACCAAAAGCGAATATGCAGCTGCTATTGTGTGTGTTAACTAGCAAAATAAATACAATTCTTATGGTTATAAAGTATCTTCGGTCGTTATAAAATGAGGAACATTTTGAAGTTGTAGCATATGGCAAAAGAACAAAACACAGAATAAAATGTCTTAGTGTTTGTTAGCTTCTTTTCCTCTTCCATCCCTCTCATATAAACACATGGCCACACAAATACACACACTTTCTCAAACCAGCTGAATAGTTTGGGTTTTTGGCCTCTCCACAGGTTGAACCAAAAATAAGAGGCTGTTTAACAGGACTGGCAGGAGCTTACACAAACAGGCAGGGGATTAGAGTTTCATGAGTTTCTGTCTCTCTGTCTGGTATCAGCACTTGAAGAGAGTCAGGAGAACCAGATGAAACACATTTGGAAGGAATGAGCAACCAGCTAACGTCACATCATGCATTATGGATGAATACGCTTTCCATCTTTGTGGAAACGGCTCGCAGTTTTACTGTTCTTTGTGTTATTGTTTACATGTAAATGCTTGGCAGACAATTAAAATAACATGCTTTGCACATTTTATTATATTGACTAAAGCCTAAGAATAGAAATATGGTTAGGTAAACTTTCTGTGTCAGATTTATTGATGCAATAATTTTCTAAGTGCAAGAATTAACCTAGCTTATTTTAGTTTTGCAGAAACGTTTACACTGGATTTAAGACCCTTTAATTGCTCCACATTATGTTTTACAGTTAAAGAAAGAGTACAGAATAATGCACAGCATTTGTGATGCTCTGCTTGTAGAGGCAGAACAGCTGAAGGCTATTTCATTTTGTTGCATTAAAAACATCTGATCGCTTTTGAGAAGCACAAAGACGATGCCTAAAAACCAACACAGCAGTTTGTGTTCATGTGAAATGCTTATATCCCACGCGACCACTGTTGTGGCAAAACACATGGTGTTTGTGGAAATCAGGCCTGTGTGAGGAATCTCATTGGCATAAGGCACATTGCATGTTAGCGATGGTGCAGACATGACTGTCCGTGTGTCATACCACTCCCGTCTGTCTCTCTGATGATTTCTTTCAGCTTTGTCTGCCCTTGGGCAGTTTTCTGGATGCCCTGCTTTGATCTCAACCATAAGTGAGCTGTGACAACAACCTTGAGATGTAAAGAAAATAGCCAGTTGATGTTTTCTTGACAGCCTCATGAGAGGTGCGTGCTGTATTTTGTGTAACTATATGGCCAATTGAAGATTTGTCATGGCTGTGTGAATAATGGATGATGTTTCATAAATATTTCCAACTTTTTAGGGATTTTTGTGATTGATGAATACTTTTGAACATCAGATTTGATCTTCATTTGAAATTCATCAGCCTTAAGCAGATTCCCTGAAGAGAGTTTTATTATCTGAAAGAAAATGAGAAGCACATGCAGCCTTTGTGTGGTGTCTTATCAACCAAGGCTATGAAAGCTATGGGAAGTATTTCATGATATAATAATTGTTTTAATATTTAACTGAATAGTTTTAAATGCTTATTTTCAATAATAATGGAATACTGATCTTTGAACACACTGTATATTTTAATGTACAATGCTGAATGTTAAGTTTTAAACTATTTTGGAGTTCCCATTTTATGTTGCCAGCCTCTTCCAGAAAACGTGCTTAATTTTATTTATCTGTGAACACACAATTATTGTGTCAGTTCGAGTGAAATATCAGAGTGCCGTTCCAGTTTTGGCTGGGGAAACAATAAGCGTGCGCAGGTGTCGCCATATGTCTGAACATTTCACATATGTTTACTGACAGCAAGTTTGTAGGCTTTCATTTGTGGTCTTGTCTGTTTGTGTGTTAAAAAGGTCTGCCTAAACATCTGAAAGTCTGCGTGCTTAATCATGTACACAAAACAACATAAACGTTCTCTCAGACTCTCTCTCCCTCTCTCTTCCTCTCTCTTTTACAAGGACTCCTTTGCTTTCAGTCTGTTGTTGCTACCAGCACTAACACACTCTTGCACACACAAGCTTTTTGGCAATCTTTCTCTCTCTCTTTCAATCCATTGCACCCTACTGCACAAACACAGCTATCCCACCCAGAGGACTCTCTGGGGGTGATCTAAAGAGTTTTTGGGGGAGTGAGGCAGGAGCTCACACATGGGCAGCTGTGTGTGTGTGGGAGGGCTTTGATCAAAGCTAGGGGGGAACAGCCAAGTGGAGGTGGCTGCAGAATGTGGGCTGTGATCATTGAGGAAGGGGTGAGTTTGGGAGGGGGGTCTCACTACTGAGACGCACTAGCACTGCAAAGAACAAACACCTGCTTATCTCCTCACCACCTCCTCCATCTCCAAACCACTGCCTGCTGCCTGTCTATGGACTCACTGAGACATCCAAGAATGGGGGTTTGGATAATAATGGCAGCTACAGCTTACAGCGACAAAAGCCTCCACTGTAGCAGCTAGTAGTAGTTAGCAAGAAAAAAGCCTTTAATTAAATGGGGTTGCCAGATTTGCCCTTATCTGCACATTTGCAAGGCTCTTTATCGAGCAAAATCAAGGTGCAAATTATAGAGGAACTTGGGGGTGTGACCTCCCTAATTAAGGCTTGAACCCATGCAAACGAGGTCAAAACAAGGTTGAGGGGGGTCTTATAATGCATTAAGCACATATACGTTTCTTCAATTATTGTATACAACGTTTTAACAACCACAAAATAAGATTATAAGTTATTAGTGCGCTAAATAGAGACCAGTGAACAGAAGCATAGCCGAGCCACAATACGTAGAGTGCGCGAACTGTCAATGATAATAGTATGGAGCAGACTAAGTATACACTGTCATTAACCTTTTACACATATAATACAAAAATCTTTGTTTTAGTGTTCTCTCAAAACATACTTTTTAAGCGACTGAAAATCAATCGAAGCACGTGAAAGTCATTGAATAATTCGCACACAGAACAAAGGAGAACGCATTTTAGCCAAGAGTTTTCAATAATTAAATCATATATTCGCCTAACTCGAGGCGGTAGCTTGCTTATTGAACACATGTGCCAGGAAAAAGTCTTAAGAAGACACAGTGCTATAAAGCGATAGCCTGCCTATCTATTCTGCCCGCTGCAGGTTTCTTTTCGAGCTTAGAGCAGCAGCACCAGCACAGCTCACATTCTCCCTCTTCTGTGAACGAGGGACATATTCACAATCTGCCAATACAAGTTAACCCAACCCAGTCGTTCGTATTCTACGGCATTTTTAAAGGCGTCTGAAAGTGTGCAATTTTAATACTTGTCTGGCTGACATGTTGGAATATAATCGTGACTGCTATAAATATATATTTATTTCGTTTTCAGGATTTCCTTCAGGTTCTGACACGCGTGAAACGTTATGCCTAACTCAAAACACATCCAGAACAGCTTTCTTCAAAGAGTCGGTGTTTCCGTGTGTGTCCAAACCTGATTTATTTTCAATAAAGCAGCTGTGAATTGTCCGTTTGGACAGAAATGTAATAGTTCTCAGCTTCTATCAATATTTTACAGACTGTCCAGGGAAAAAAATAATAATAATTATGGATAAAATAAATGAATAAATAAAGCCTTTGAAACTCAAGAAAGTCAAATCCTGAAAGGCTCCACAGTCCTTTGCCAAGCACAACTTACAAACACGCTCCTGAAAACCCACGGTTTATTAGAGTTCACGCATAAAGATGGAAAATTAAATTTGACAAAGATAAATTAATAACACAAGGCAGCACTGGCAGATTTTGGATGGGTTATGAAGAAAATTTAACTTCCATAAACTGAACTGTGTTATATTTCAGTAACGAACAATCTTGCTAGCTTCTTTGACCAATAATAATAATAATAAGCAAAATGATAATAGTACTATACTTACTATAAAACGTTTAATGCGCAATTATAAATATCTACCTCAATCGTCTTAATTATTGAAGTAGGCCTAGCTAAATTTACATTTATAGAAAAAAATTCACTATCTTGGACAAATAGAAGGCTAGTTCAAATGCCCTATTACCAGAGTTGATAATAATTAATTAACATCAATAAACACATTGTTTATCATCATCATTATTATTGTTATTATTCGTAAACAAATGTGGTAGGCTAATGATACGCAATAGTGTACATGAAGTTTCTATTTTTTTTGTCTTTAAATTAGCTGTTAGAACAAGTTAGAATTTAGATTTCTTCTAAATCATATTTTACGAGTTGCCAATTCGTTTGAATTAAAAACCTAAACCTAACCCCGCCCCTAAACCTACCCGTCACGGGGTTTCAGACAAATTGTACCAAAATACGAATTAGTACGAATACAACGAATTGGTCGTGAGACTGAACAAGTTGTCCATTGTTACTGGAGGTGTAGCCTAATTGGTCTATTATATTTAAATCATTGACAACCTTCAGTTTGGTGCTCACAATCTGCACAAAAACGTCAGAGCGATCCATAAGCGGCTAAGAAACCCCACAAACGAACATATGGTTTAACTTTGGTTCCAAGACGACTAGCACACCGAATTGAGCTGAAGATGCCACCGACGTTTCATCTGATTCATGCTCCCTGGATGATGTCATGTAATGGGATCACTGGAGAAGATGACATTTCAGTGTGAGGAAGGAAACGCACAATTAAAATCAGAGTGAATCGGCATTACACAAATCTGTTTTTGGCTGCTGCACAGGCCTACACTAGACCCCGTGTACAGTGTGTCTTATTTCACAAGCAGCGAAGTTATAGCCCATGTGTGTTGTTGTTATTCAAAAATATCTAAATAATAATAGGCCTAACTAAATCACGCCTTCCTGTTAAACAGCAGAAGACCGGTGGACCGAATCTTGGCAACGAGACAGCGTTTGGATGGAATCTAATCCCCGCAATTTATTTTACAAGCCCGACGCTTCATTACTGTAATATTGTTGTAATCACCACATAATTGCTGCTTCCTTGCCAAAATAAGACGTAGGCTAACCTTCCCGAGATCAAAGTGGGATTTAACTATAGGAAATAATCAGGGAATTAAAATGTTGATGCTATCATTTAGGACTATGAGACCACTATTTAACTAATTGTATTTCATATTTGTCTTGACATAACCGATGGCTATTTATTTAAGTAGGCTGTTTACCGTGACCTCTTTACTCGACTGCTTTGTGTTTTTGTGAGCCTTTATTAAGGGGTCTATTTGTCTTTGTAGAAGGAACCGAGTAGTGCCCTTTTTTACCTGGAAAAAGGAACAGGGAAAAGCGAGAATTAAATCAATGTGTGTTTCCAAACAAAACGAATGGAATCAAAGACATGTTTGGTTTTTCTGTGGTTCTCTCCGCGGGCGATCCCTCTCTTCTTCAGATGACCCCTCATTGGAGTCTTGGATTGTGCGACACAAAGGCAAGCAGATGGGCTCTAGTCTTCTCTTTTCTCTTTCTCTCTCTTCACTAACAGCCTTGCACGCAAAACTAACACACGTCTCAGCGCCGTTTCTTGAGGACGTGCTCTTACCGTCCTGAACAGACTCGGGTCAAACAGACATTCTGGCTGAACAATAATATCATTCATATTCTATTTGGACGGTTCAGGGTTTGATTATCTATCTATCAATCTGTTCATTTAGGACATCAAACATTTTAAAGTAGTAAAATTACATTGAGCTTTTTTTCCACATAGAAGGGCAGCCAGGCCTGAGAATCCGCCGCGTTCATTCGCCCTTCCAGCCCACCTCGAGAAGTGGTTTAGTCCTCACAAGTGTATTGGCATGAATAGATTGGGGTCTCAACAAAGCGGCCGAGCTCTGGGCTCCTCATCGGTGTTTGGAAACCACTGGTTCGTGTGATGAGACCGAGGGGAGATCTGGGTCTGGGGACTCTCTCTCGCTGCATTAGGCTGTAATAGGTTTGGGATGACCTAAACGATTTGTTGACTGGGACAATAAATCTGTTGTGTGTTTCTTGGCATGCTGAGGGGAGGATTACAAGTTGTCGTATAAAGGAATGCAAATTGCTGGCCAAAGTGTTGGAGAGGGGTTGGAGGAGGCGAGCAATTCGCACCATTTGTGCGGATCCCTTCTTCTTTTTCTTCCCTTTATTTTATGTTTTTCTATTAGGCCTAATAACTGTGAAGGGGTTGAAAGTAGTCACTGTATTCATCCCAAATCAATGGATCACCCATAGCAAGCCCTGTAGACCCCTAGATTTGCATTCCATTGAAATATCGACGGTAAGAAGTGACCAGGAGGACAATGTCCTTCACTGGTGTTAGGACATTTCTATAGAGAACCGCGTGAAAAGTCTTGAATCACTAGATTTTTCTTCACCCTCTTCGATCTCTTCTGAACCTCCCTGTGTAATTATTTCACATGAATTTGTCTGATTTAATGTTGGTTTTAATTTTAAACTCAATTCACCTGCTATCGTTTGATTGCACTAGTTGCTAAAATACTATTCGATAGATTAAAATATTGCAGCTATAGGCTATAATATTTACGCGACAAACATTGTCATTATCCTTGTCGTGCATTTCAAATTGTTATTATTATTTTGGTTTATTATCAGTTATTTAAACGTCATTTTATTATCTTCATATTTTACCAAATTTCTTAAATATATATTTAAATTATTGAATTAAATTATTATTATTATTATTTTCTGAATATGTGATAGCCTACAAAATTCAGCTTCAGTGAACACTAAAACAGTCTAAATAAGTCATTTCAGCACTTGGCGTTTCAGCAGAGTGTGGTGAAGCTTGTAGATCAGTCACTTGTAAGCCTTTGTGTATTATAGGCACAATTAAATGTCTCTCTGTAAATAATTTTTCAGATCTAAAGTACGTTGGATGTCTAATTTGTAATATTATATTTAAGCCACTGTAAAGCATTTCATCCATCTTGGTTGTTCTGTAATCGCGGTGGATAAATCGCCTGTTCTGTAGATGATTTCAGTTTGGGTGGTGAGGAGTGAGTGGGACAAAGCCGTGTTCAACAGCGCCTCCTAGTGACTACCGAATAGGCCTACAATGCCCAGGACACACCTCGAGAAGTTTTAGGCTGTTGTTACGGCTATGAATATATGACACATATCCACTTATATTTTATTTTATATATTATATATTTTTTAAGACAGTTATAACGAACGGTGGACTATAATAGCCTATGTTTATAGGCTACTACAAAAATCATTTCATTTAAGGGACTAAAAAGATTAATATCGACGATTTAGCCTACTAAATGAACCCTTTATATTTTACACAGTCTAGGCTATTTAGTGCCATTAATCAATCTCAGAGTTAAATTTAAACTATTTAAAAGAAAATATGTTCACCATCTATCATCGAAACAGGCTAATTCACTAGCCTAAATGATAAAAAAAGATAATTTCTAAATCCATAATGTGTACTCATCCATCTTTTCTAATGCATCTGTGTGTGTGTGTGCGTGCGTGCGCGCGCGAACGCGTGGAGGAGTTGCTGAAAAATTCAGCTGACTCCAGCCCATTGTCAAATCGCTAAACCTACTTGAATTCCCTTTCCTTTACCTCCCTACATCTTGATCAGTGGGGAGGGATCCGTCGTTTTAATTAAAACACAACAACAACGTTCTAGTTTTAAAGTCTGCTCCTGGAGAATTCTCAGGAGACGTACAGGCTCCTCCCAGTTTACAGGTTTAATGGCGCTGTGCTAAAAGCACCTGTCATGTGAGAATTGCAATGATATTTTACGACCGCCCGCTTCGAGGGACAAGCCATAATTTGCGATACCCATAACTTTTAACTGACTTTTTGTTGCATACTAGCAAAAATGGTTATTTTAAAAAGACAATTACGAGAAAGCGCGTATGAGCGCGCGAGAAATCTCGGTTTATGTCATAAAAACATAGGCGAAAAGCCACTGAGAGCATGGCAGGCCGTTTTCACGTTTATTCCTTAAGCTGAACTAACAAGAAATACTCGTTAGCTGATAGATAGACGTATGGAAGTGAGGAATTCGAGGCCTTGCTAAAGGAGGGACAAAGTGAAAATCTGTCGAAGACCCTCAGCGGGAATCTACTCATCAATCACCCACGCATCTCTTTATGCAAACCTCGCCCCTCAATTAATCTCATTGTCTTTGATCAACACTTGTCGCTAAATTTAAACCCATTGGCACTCGGCTGCCCATATGTGGCACGCTGCGTGAGTGGTCGTGCGACCACGATTGGTTTGATAAATACAATTATGACATGGCACAAAAGACCCGAATATCCATTTCTAAGGAGTGGCGCGAGTGTTTTTCCCGCCACATACAGTAGGTCGCCCTGGTAACCGCGCCTCTAGAATGCAGATCAGGCGCTTGGCTCTTGTGTTCTTCTCAGCAATCGAGTTTGATAGCTGTCACTTTTGTTCACAGGAAAAGGGGGCAGGTGGAAATTACAATGTGCTCCGCAACCATCGCCCAGATCTTTTTCCTCTCTCCAGTTCTGAATTGATCAATTTGCCTCCTTTTTTTCTTTTTTGCCCTTCCACTTACGAGCGCCGGAGTCCTATAAAACCGCTCACTTAGGCGTGCGCGGCGGCAGCGGGAGAGAGGTCAGTGTTATCCAAACAGTGCCATCGGGCCATTTGCTATAGCACCCTCCAGCCAGCAAGCCGGAGGAATCAGAGCCCGTCACTTCAATCAAGCTTACAAGCACAAGCTGTGCACAATGAATTTATAATGCCAAGAGCAGAGGAGCAAAATCACACCAGAAGAGCAAGGGAGAGAGAGATGGAGAGTGTGTGGGAGGTGAAAAGCATTGCACACACACAGAAATAGAGTATTATCGGTGTCAATGGCTCCTATTTTGCTTGTGAGGTTGCTTGTTTACAGATGGAAATAAACAAGTGATTGTTGAAGGTGAGAAAATAGACTGTGAGCAAAGCCAGCAGTAAACAGGGACCTGTTGTCATTGTGTGTGTGTATATATGTATGTGTGCCAACAGTGTTAATGTGCTATTGTCAGGTAGCTGTTGTGTGAGTGTCTGGTTATGAAGGTTTATTTCAGGAAGCGCTTGTGTTTTCTCAACACTTTATATATGTAACAAAACTGTGACAACGGTGTGTGTGTGTGTGTGTGTCTATGATTGTCAGGGATGTTTGCCCATTTTACACCTGGCTGGTGGCCTTTGACCACATTAAGATCTTAGTTATAATGGCTGCTCTTATCATGTAGCTACAATCAAACATTTAAAGAAAGATACATATATATGTTTAACTAAATAATTCAAATGGGAATGAAAGAACAGAAAATAATGTGAAAATAAGAGGAAACATCTTGAGGTAAGGAGAAAATGAATCAAGCTGCAGTTCCTCATCTGCCCTCTAGTTTTAAATGGAGCCCAGTCATTCTTGGGCAAACAGGATGTTTTTACGAGGCAGCACTGCAATTACCTGTTACCTTGACTGTCTCGGGTTTAAGAGCATGTCGGCCTTGGGGTTACCTGGATACACCCGGGGGAGGTGATAAAGATCTTAAGTTAATGGAGCCAATGAGTTCAAATTAAACCCATTCCAAGTTAGTCTCCAGCTTCTCCATCAGAGTGCGTCTGAGGCCTATTGCCTTGTTTGTATACAGGGTCTCAGTTAAGGACAGATGCCATTCACTGTGTATTTCTGCATCTACAAATAAAGCTAAATGCTGTTTGGGCCAGCTGGTGGGTCGCACCCTGCAACGCGTTCAGTGACATTTCGGTCAGGTGTTTGGATACTGACCGATGAGACAATATTTGATCTGCGCATGCTTCTCATCACTTAAACTTAGAATTTGCATATGTATATGTGTGAATATCTGTATGCGCCCGTGTGTGTTTGCATAGTGAGCATTTAGCATCAGTTAGCAGAGAATAGCCTCACAAACACACACTCAGCCCCTTAGCACTGTTTGATCATATTTAATCCAGGCCCATTTGACCTCCACCTTCCCTATGACCTCTAGCAAACTCCTCGGGGAGATGAAGGCAAAGGTGTGTGTTTGTATGCCTTGATGTCTGACAAAGGAGTAAACGCTGATGGTCAAACACACATCCTTTTTTTTCTTTCACTCTCTGTCTGGTCCAAATCCACCCCAATCCATTCTTCTCCTCCACCCACCTTGGGGAAAAAAAAGAAAAAGAATTGTTTTATGGCTTAAGACACAAAGTGGGAATTTATGAGCTTAAGTATCTGTTGAATATTTGGAAAATTACAAGGATATAAACAATTACACACGGTTTAATGACACCCAGTTTACAGATGATGAAATAAAGGCAGAGAGTGACATAAAATTCCCATACAATTCGGAACATGCTTTTTATTTGATCTGTCAACTGTGAATAGTTCCCTTTTTTCAGGTTTGCTTTTAACTAACCTCTGTTTTTGAACACTCTGCCATTATTCCGTGTGTGAACAATGTTTGTTGATCTGTAAACACTTTTACTTCGAACCATTTTGGGTTGAAATTATGCCTTCTTTTTCTTCTATTCAATAAAAAGAATCAAATGTGTTTATTAGAATAAGTATGCATTACGAGGAAAGCTTCTTTGGATAGAATCATATTTCTTTCACATTTCTTTTACCATCTCGCTGCTTCAGTAGACAAGCTTTCATGTGTATGTAATTATCAGACATCATTATGTGGTGATTGTCATCGCTGGAGCATCAAAGCTTGGGATCCCGCGTGCGTGTCAGTGAAGCTCACCACTACTTTTCCCTGTGCTCTCTATCTCTCTCTCTCTCTCTCTCGATATGTCCAATTATTAATTTATTAATTTATTTATTTTGAATACATTTGTTAGCGCCTGTTTTTGAGTGCACTCTCAGTCGGTATCAAAGAGAGCGCGTGAAGTGCCCCTTGTTCACGAATAATGAATCGGTGAAACGTCGAGAAAACCTGTGAACCACGATATGCTTACCCCTTTCTTAATTCGCTCTCGTTCTCTTTGCCTATTAAACCATTTCTTCCTGGGTAGCAAAATATTTATTCCATAGCGCGTCACGCCATATATATTGAGCGATTTAATTCAAATCGATCTTGTAGCTATTTCATTATTTTTTTATTTTAACACATTTTGTTTAAACCTCTGTAACTTGTATGTCAAACGTTGATATCCCATATCTAAATATAGTCAATAAAATAACCCACTTTACGAACAATTTGTCCCTAAATTGGGCTGGTTTAAAATAATACAAATAAAAAGACTATGGACATTTTAAAGGCTACTTTGTGCACTAAATACTTGTTTAAGATAATTATTTGACTAATCCCCATCGTTTCTATTTAATTTCCTTTTTTATTCAAACTAACCTAATTAAATCGGGAACAAATATGTCCTACAGCAAAACGTATGTGCCATAATGTTTATTTAAATGTAGACGAAAACCTTATTTGGTATATTAAAATAAAATAGAAACTGTTCAATTAGATGACACATTTAATTGTCTTTTTTTCCATCGTTTATTCAGCTAAAATTATAGCCTGAGCGAAATTTTAACCTATCATCTTTATCTTTTTAAAGAATATTTATGTTTATATTTTTACACAGACACCGTCACCTCAGGAGGGAAACATAGCCCACCTTTAAAAGTAACGAACTGAATTTCAAGGTTATGTAAATTTAGTATTTATTTATTATTAAGATAAACATTTTGTTTATCATAACATATTACTCCCGAGACATTTTAAGCACTACATTAAGACAGTGGATTCTGATTTATCCTTGCATGGTTCCTACCATGTTGTCTGACACCAGATACAAAGGCAAACTAACCTCAACGGAAACACTGTGTAGCATACGTTATAGAACAACAATATATTTTGTAATAGAACAAGATTATCGATATGTTGTAAAATGGTGAGAGCTGTATTTTTTTCAAGGTGAATATTGATGCACTAATGTGTTTTCCTCCCAGTTGTCCTTACCTGGTGATCTCTTAAGAAAGTGCTTTCAGTGGCAGTCCCTCACATAAGCAACAAAGCCCCCTCTTGTTATGTGTTTTAGAAACATGTCCCTGAATTTGTATTAATCAAATGGAACATAATATAGCCTGAATTTGTAGTGTTATATTTGAAGACCTTGAGTTGATAACCATTGTGTGCATGCTTTTTCTTTCACTCTACTCAAATAGATACATTTCCAGAGCGCATTTGAGGGCTCCAGCAAAACTAAACAGACAAAAAATATGTTTTATATATAAATACAATCTAAAATTAATTGTTCGCTATTCTTGGCAGCTCCACATTGTAGCCTAGACAAGATGCTGAAACCACTCCATCTTGTTCTGGCCCTGGTGGGCCTTAACCTTGGACCATATGACCATGCAAAGGGGGGCTTTAAAGCCGAAGGGGGCCTGGAGGTGTGTGGGCAAAGTCATGCCTTCCACATTATATGCTTTAACATGGATAGCAAATCCAGCACGGTTAAACAAACTTAACCTTCATTTGTGAAACGGTGCAACTCAAAGGGCAGAAAGCGACTTGTGAAAGTAATTACCGCTAGGGAAAAGCAACAGAAGGAGAGAGAGAGAGAGAGAGAGAGAGGAGGTAAAGAACAGAAATCATTTAAGACGAAGAGGCATTTTTAATGAGTTTGCACAGACATTGATTTTCCCCAGTAATCTTTTATTAATATGCAGTGGGCATTCTGTCCCCAAGCCCAGGGAGGGGTCACAGCCTGTCAGGACCCCTACTCCCTCAAATAACACCCCAAAGCCCAGGGAAAATGGTATTTTAGCAAATGCAAACATTGTCCTGTCTTGGCTTAAGGGGCGAAATAGCTGTTTATTTTAAAACCTGTTCCTTTCTGGCTGGATAAGAGACATACTTTTGGGCAGAGCGACACGAGGTGAATATAAGAAATGCATAAAATTAATATCTTTGCTTATTGATTTTATTTAATACTTAAGATGTCAAGTTGTAAGTGTTTGAACTTCACCCAATTGTAGTATTTAACTGCAAGGATCAACATGTTAACAATTGTGGAGGATAATTAATTAGGCCTACATAAAAATACATTCTAGAATCTAGATAGATGAAACAGTGAAATCTTTCATTTGAACAGAAACAATTTTATTTTATTACTCAAATATAGCTAATGGAACACAGACTAGCGTTTCAAATAATTTTATATTAAGCATTTGTCAGTGCGTTTAGTTTCATTAAAGTGTAACTGAGATATAACTTTTAAAGATAAAAGCATGACAAGTATTGTTATTGTTACTGCATTTTCTTACAGGTCTAATGTGTGCTTTTGTTGTGTATACCAGAATTGTTCATTATAACAACTTACAATTATCGTGTTTTATAAAAAAATATTATAATAAAACTATTATTTATAAAAAAATAAAAAATTAAAAAAAAGGATTTTTGAACGTAGACAAATCATGCATCTTTTGAAACGCATTGCTCGAGGTTGCATGTTAGACTGCAACCCATTTAGTTCAGTTACAAAAGCATTGTCTGCCACCTAGTGGTTAAAAAAGGATAGAACGATTACATGAAATTAGTGTAAAGGTAAGTTTATCCAACAATAATGTCATTTTTACTTACAGTATTTTAAAGCAGCGTTTTCTTCTTCCTTGAAACAGAAAGGATGACTTTTCAATACAATAAAATAATATTTCTAACTTATTAAATCTCAAGCTATAACCAGAAAAACTATGATTGTTCATATGAATTGTGATCAATATTCCAAGTCTTCTGAAACTACGAGAAACATACTGAATTTAGGTCAAGTTTTCATCATGTGCACTGCAGGTGCAAGCGTCTGTTGTGATCAGTCACATGACATGACATATGGATTATGGCGTCAATTACGTCTAAAGGCGCCATTTATGAGTTGAGCTCGACTTATCGCTCACCTGTGATTTGTTTATGTTTTTTTTTTTAGCTTGGCATTTATTGTTACTGTCTGCTTTAATTGTATGGCTGCCAGAAAATATTGTGCCTGACAGGAAGAAAGAACATAATTGCATTGGGACTGCATGAGAGTGAGTAATGGCACAAAGAGATTATATTTTCCTTTTTTAGTGAACTGTTCATTTCAATCGTGCTAAATCATCTTTGAAAATGTGTATTCTAATACCATGTCGACATTTCCATTTCCGTCCCTCTTGAATAAAAACACGCATTTGCTTTTACATTTTCTTCGTAATAATAATAATAATATTAATAACAAAAAAATATATTTTACAAAACTAGAATGAAATGTCATGGTTTGAGTGCCAGTAGAGGGCAGTATACATTGATTTCTTAGCAAGGCTGCAAAATATCAATGGACAGTACAAGGCAAGTTTGTTTACATAACTACACATTTAATACTTGAGAAATGCATGAAAATATACTCTTCATGAAATAATAAATATAAAAATTCTGTATGAACAAATGCACAATTTACAAAATATAAGTGTCATCTCTGTGAACTATTTAAGTTATCTGTCAGTGACATATCACATAATAAGTCTTTATTTTATACTTTAGGTGTTTAACCGTTATATCAATATTAATTTTGGTATAGTTTCTTTTAGCCCCATTTCATTTATTAGTAAAAAAAAAAATGCACATTCATATTTTGCTGTCTGCTCTGATGGGGCAATAGGGAACAGCCAGGGTGGTATTCACATAAAAAGGTACAATCTTAGCTGATTCTTATGAATCATCTCTGGGCAGAGTCATTGCATAAGTATAACTTGTTTTTGTCCTATTGTTATTCTTACAGACTACCATTCTGCCAGATGTAACAATTAGAAATTACTCACATACGTCTACTGTTACATGCTGCAGCAACTAATTTACTGCAGGCAGACACCCAAAATCGATTTAAGCAGTACCTACATGTACTTCACTGCCATTTATTTTTTACCACAGGCAAAGTCACTCAGATAAAATTCTGATTGAGGAGGTTTGTGAACTTCCAAAAGACCCATTTCCCTCATCAGGAAGTGAAAAGCAGTTGTGAAATGAGACAGGCCAAAAGGCAAGTCAGCGCATATGTTGAGTTTGGAGCAGCGAAGTCAAGTGCCCTGGGGTTTGTGGGCTGGCTGGGCTGCTTCAGTCTGTCTTGAAGCGGCCTTCGTCTTTGCTGTTGTTCCTGTCGTGTTCGAGGAGGTTCCACCGTCACATAGCCATTGGTTATCCTTATATTCGGGTTTGGAGTTGTGCTGAGGTCAACATGAAAACAAAAATGTGGATTTTGTTAGTTAAAAGCAGCTTTGAATTTCCTGTTGTGGAAATGTGGTTTCTGGCATGCATTCTGTCCTCACCTGTCTCCTATGCGCACCCACAGGTCACTGAACAGCCGTGGTCGACTGTGTGCATGATGGGTTTTACGGGGGCGCTTGTAGCGGCCAAACTCCTCTAGCTGTCTGAGACTGTCTGGCAGCAGCATGTGGGAGAGTTCTTCCTGGCTGATCTCTTCTAGCTCAGGAACTTCTGATGTCCATTCTGTCACTGACTCAGAGCTGGCTTCAGCGGGATTCATAGTAGTCCCCACCACCTCAGACCAGCTTCTTCTGTGAAACATGTGGAAAATATAAAACTTGAGGTATGCAAACGTTACACTGGAAATGGTTAAAACACAAGTACTTCATCAACATGTTTAAAAATAAGGAATGCGTGATATATCAGCAACAAATTTATCATCAGACAACATTAGAGATTTCTGCCGTCGTCTAACGCTCACTCAAATATTTATCTATGCTAAATAATTTAACAATCGAAATCTTTTAGTAAATTTAAAAAAAAAATTTTTTTTACTTGTACATTATAATGTTGTAATGTCTATATTGAGTTGCAGCCAGTGGTGTAGTCTAGATTTTTGTAGTGAGTATACTGTAATAAAATTAGACTTCCCATTTTATTTCTTAATTTTTTTAAGGTATTTTATCTTTTATATTACCTGCGTATCACGTAGACTACACCACTTGTTGCAGCCATAAAAATGTTCAAAAAGTTTACACTTAAAATCTTTTTTTAAAGTTGAAAATAAAACTATATCAGTCTGTCTACGTCAGAAATGTGTGTTTAAATCAGTTTGTTACTTGCCAAGTCTTTTATTTGTAATTATTATAATAATGGCATGTATTTCTAATTATTGAAATGAATTAGCAATCATTTCAAGCATCATGAACATAACTAAAGTTTCTGATATGGGGAAGAATTTTAATATGGATTTTAATAATTGATTTATTTTAATATAAACTCAATTGTCGCATTTAAAGGGACTAACGCAAATGTTAGCCATGTCTGATTTTTGTTTATAATTAACAAAGTGGATTTGAACATGTGAAGGTTATTTGAGTACTGGGCAGTGTCAGGAGACACCTTTGAAGTACTGGAGAGATAACACCGTAGCGGTGTTTCAAAAAAGCTCTGGCTTGTGTGGACTTCTTTGGACTTCAAACAGTGTGATATCAACCTTTCGGCTTGCTAAGAATTCACAAAGAGCCAGTGAGGTCAAAACCACAACCTCAAAGTCTTGAGCTCCCTTACTGATACCCAAGTTTAGGCTTACATACCAATCGATGCTGCTATTTAATGTCTTATATAATCACAACCTTAATATTATTCATTTTAGCTAAAGAACTACTTATTAAAGACATCTGGACATAGACTTTACCATAGTGTACCAGTAGGGCGTAGTATTGCCCAAGATTATGCCACTCTATACTTGTCACCTCCAGCTGGTGAGTGCCCACTGGGGCATTTTATTGCAGTAAACATCTGCCCAAACCATGCATGCTGAGTAACCATGACGACATTTGGTAAACCGTCCTTCATGCCGAACCGCCTCATTGTGGTTAAACCAACCCGCCGTGTTTAGTACGTCCACAAAGTGTTTTGTTTGGTTCGAATCTCGTAATCACCCATATGTGCACCACATACACACTACAGGACTGTTTTCGGGCCTCAAGTTTGTGGTTTATGAGCTTTTAGTAAACACATGTCCGGCTGCCATTGCATGTTGTTATACTTGCCCATCATATCACCTCATTTCTCGCTTTACAGTGGAGAGGAAGCGAGCAGAAGTGAATGGGCCTATGAAGCTGAAAGGGTTCGTGTTTCGAAACCACAGTCAGTCCGTCATTCAGCCGGTCCATCCAGCTGTCAGCTTGTTACCACAGCCACTGTCATCATCTCCAGCAATCTGAGAACCCCCCTTCACGCTCGCTTTCTCTGCCTCTATTACTTCCACCGCCGCAGTGTGCCAAAGGAAAATGTTTGCACTAAAATTTGCAACAGGAGGTTTTTCAAACGACACCGGCTGGATGTTGCGGTGGTGGTTGGGTGCTTTTTGAACTACCTTTCTGGGACCGTTCAAGTGCTCGGCGTACTCATTTTTCCAGTTGTGCCTTTGTTGGGTGTTGGAGCCATTACAATAGCTATTTAATGAGTGCAACCTACACAGCCTTTGGATCACCTCTTTCCAGCTCCCCTGAAGGCCTGTTGAGTAGTGGTACGAGTATGCCAACGATGAATGTGGGTTGTCTTTGTTTGAGCTGGCATAGCACCCCTCTCTACAAGACAAATGGGTGAGGCATGAGTTGGCAGAGTGCGGGGCTTGCCCACTCCGTCATGGTTAGCAGGGGGAGATCAAAGGCATAGTTTAACTCTGTTTGCAGTTTAGCACAGTAAGTGGAATATCCTCTCAGTGAATTACAATGTGCTTGGGGTTTCGATGTGGTGAAACACGATGCGTTACTGGGCCTGTGTATGTGGCACGCATTCTTATATATTCTGTGCCACAGAATATTCTGGAAATTTGTTGTTTAAATAACTTAATTATTATAACATTATTATTATGTGTGTGAGCAAGGTTTTGGCACAGGATTGTGTGGCATTTAGGATAACCCTTTAATATATTCCCTAAATCTTTTTATTAGCATGCCTATTATTAACATTGGATGTATTAGTATTTAAAAGAATAGTTCACCCAAAAATTTAATTTCTGTCTTAGTTTACTTACCTTCAAGTAGTTCCAAATCTGGAAGAACGTCTTTCAAAGGAAGTTTAAAAGAAAAGTTTGACTTGAATATTTTTGACTAGGCCTCTTCTGTGTTTTCACATCCATAGCAAGCATTTTGATAGGAAAGATTGTATGTCGGGATGGTTGTATTCACAAGTTAAACACACAAGAACTTCACCACCAAGTCGTAATTACACATGGGAGACACATAGGTGTTTGGCTGCTGGAGGAAGTTAGCTTGTGTTTCAGGTTGTGGTGATTTGGGAGTGGTCACCTGGCTACCAAATTTCTATGTCTGCTATAGAAATGTTGTATTTAGTTGATATATTACTTGATAAATTAACTTTTGTGGACCAGGGTGGAGGAGAACTCCCAGATTGCATTACCTGTATTGAATATTGGCGTTGTAATTCAGTAGATTTTACTTCTTGTCATTCGAATTCACATTCCAGGTCAGTTTCAATGGCAGCCATAAACTCAATGGCAGCCAGCTGCTCAATTCTCTGGTGTGGAGTGTGTATGAGTGTGTGTACTCACTGTGTGATGGACTCTAGCGCTGGTGTGTGCTCCACCTCATAGCCCTCCTGGCGCAGGATGTCCAGTACGCTGTGATTCCCCAAGAAATGACCTGCAGCACACAAGAAACGAGTAGCAGCCATGTTAAAGAGGAAAGGTTTCAGCTGGGTGTGTGCAAATGTTAAAAGAAAGCAGATATGAGCATGTAGTTATAGGGGTGACGCTGTCTCAAGAACCCTCCTTTTCACTTGTTCTTGATCTCGAGGTGCACTTGTTCCTTTAAGAATGAAGCCATATAAAATGCCCCCGTGCTACTGTCTCTCCGCCTCTGCTCTCACGTATAATACACTCATAATTCCTTCACTCTTGAGACATCAAACGCACACGCTACAGCGCCACGCTGATGAAAGCTGTTTCACTTCTCCGCACAACCGATAATCCCATGTGTCACTCAACCCAGCAATAAGCGCTAATACAGCCTGACCTCATCGCCTCAGCATGCTCCGCGGGCTTATTAACGGCACGCTGAAAATCTTCAAGGCTGTCTCTTTTCATGCTTCTTTATCATCATTATTTTGCTGATCACTCGTGAAGACAGGGCGGGGGAGGGGGAGCGAGGGGCCCGCGGAGCTTTCTTGGCCGCCAAGTTCAAAGGCTGCTGGGGTGACTGGCACGGAGCGTGAAGAGGCTACCGCTGAGCGTCGGTCAGATCAGACGGCCAGATTACGGCACTGCGCCCTTCGGCACGCTGGGAAGAAACAGGCGGCCCATTGAGGCAGTCCCGTTGTGTTCCTCACCTCGTCTCCTATTCTAGAGCCAGACTCAGACAGGTTCAGTGACACGGCGGCACGATCAGCAGGCTTTCACACCCACATCCTCTGATTAATGTTCATATTAAACACTGTCAGAATGTACTTTTATGGAAATGTTGAGTAAAACAGCCATGCTTCTGTATTCTGCGTGTGAGGTCGAGCGGTCCGATTGATGTGCTGTATTTATTTGCAGGGTTCCAGCCACATAAATAACCCCACTGGACAGAGCACTCTCACATGACTACTGGAGGAAGAAGTTACTCGAGAAGTGTTCGGTCACTAAAGCAAGTAGTTAGCTTAGGTTTCAGGCTGCGGTGAGGTGCAGGTGGTCACCTGGCTACTAAATTGGCGAGATTTTTCTTGGTTAAGAATTTTAACGGCTGTATGATACGTTCACGCCATTAGAAAGATCTACTTAATAAATGCACATGAACTTCACCACCAAGTCGTATTTACACATGGGAAATTTATAAGTGTTTGGCTACTGGAAGAAGTAGGTTGTGGTAAGTTGGGAGTGGTCACCTGGTTACCAAATTGGTCAGGTGTTTCCTGATTAGGACTTGTTTAGGAACTCTGGTGCATTCAAGTCTTGTCAGAAAGATTAGATCTAATTGGCATATATAAACTCTCGAAATCTGGCAACTACAACCATAAAAGCTTGTGGAGGATTTTTTCGATTGTGTTTAATAACTCGAAGCAAAAATTGTGATCATGATTTAAAAACTATTCGTAATTCAGCCATACCTGATGCCATGATTACGACTTCCCAACTCATAAATATGAACTTCCCGCCAGGACTTAAATGCACCATTACTGAAGTGTTCTCTTTTAATTAATGCAATGAGGCAGGCGCATGCTTCAAAACAAATCAGCCTGAACTAATCGTTTGCTCTCCTTCTATGTAGGCACCCACACCCAAAACACTGGCACACGATAAATAAATATACACACCCAGAAACAAACAAACAAACCCGTTCTCCGCACACACAGGTTTGCAGCTCTCCAAAGGCTGATTATGTATATTCATTATGTATATTTGTAATGTTTATTTTGTGACCGCAGTTAGCATATTTCGATTACCAAGAACAAACTGCTGTTAAGAAATCCTGAAAACACAGCCAGTGCACGTAGGCCTTAAACAAATCCATTTGAGGCTTAGCAAAAGCTCCAGACTTTTCACTATTTATACCCAATCCTTTGTCCAAATCACAGAGATGAGACAGGTGCAGTGACTGTCAGTTCATTCCCTCTGATTCAGTCTGAATACAGCACATGTGGTGATTTGATTGCTGCAATAGGAGTATTTATTTATTTTTTTGTCAACCCATAGCTTTATTGGTAGAGCATGGCGGGAATGCTTCCATGGCTATAGATTTGATTCCCAGGAACGTGCACACATTGAATTCACTGTAAGTGGTTTAAAATAAGCCATCTGCCATTTTAATACATGTAAATGTTTGACTAATGTCCTTACAGCTTTCTTTTTTAATGTGCAAATCTACAGCTTGAACTATGTGCTCTCCCTCTCCCAGACTTTCATCAGACTTCCCGTTTCTCGGGCTAATTAGGGCTCTCAATCACTTTATAGCAGGACTTTTTTGGTACAGTTATACTTTTTCCGTACCCCACCTCTCCACTTGCCCCTTCATCGTACTCAGAAGATGTACTGTGAACAGTTCAGGCGTTGGTTTGAGTATTTTGGGTTGTGCCCAAATATGTCAGCACCTTCGTGATACATGATACATGACACACAAGAGCATACATACACATACAGCCAATGTTTTAGCCATGCAAGCACTATTTTACACAGTTTTTTTTGTTTTAATCATAGTTGTTGTCCATTTAAATACAGTATATTGATCTTTTTTATATAATTGTACATTTTGTATAAATTGTACATCTTGTCCTGTACAATCCCTCAAGATCCTTCCAGTCAACTACTTCTTACTGTTCTTTGTTCACGTTACAAAACCTACATTGGGTGAGCAGAGAATTTAAAGCAAACCAGTTACAGTTGGCATTCAGATCTATGATTCAACATACTCTGCATACTCCTTCATTTAATACACTGCAGTATTATTTTTTTGTCATCATATTTTGGTAAGCAGTAAATTAATAATAGAATCTTTTTTTATCTTTTTTCGTTTACAAAATCAACATTTCTTTGTCAATCTGTGACATTTTCATCAGTAGTTGAGCACATGACAAGAAATCAAACATGCAAATTGACTGAAATACAGTTCGCACTCAATAAGCTTTATTGTTAGTCTTCCAACAAACAACATATTCCTCAGCGAGAGAGGGAACATTCAAAAAAGAAGAGAAAGCACATATAGTCAGACTTATGATATGGAATTGAAAGGCATTGTAGGCCACCAGATAGTCTTTGTCTTTGATCATATAGTACTACTTTTGGGTTGTTTGCTCTCTGCTTGCTGTCCATTATTATGAGTGTGTGAGCGTCTGTGGCTGTGTGTGTGTGTGTGTGTGTGTGTAAGTCAGAGGATGCTCGAGGGAAGCCTCAACATCTGACCCATTCATTTTTCAGCTATCCAACACTCAATCCCCCGTGATTACTCTACAAACGACTGACCTCTAATGCAGCCTAGCTCTGTCTAATCCACACATACATACTACCTTCTGCAAGTTTTTACAGCAGCAGGAAATCTATAAATCTCAACATGGTCCCTGAGTCAACAAACCCTATGCGCCGCCCCGGGTGTACGCAAGAGTATATGACCCACAGATCAGCGAGGAGAGCAGCTCTCACACCTCCTATAAATCTCAGAGAGAGATCAGGAAATTCCAGCCCTTGGGCCATCCCTGGGATCTGAGCTGAGCCGAGAGATTAGTGAGAATTAAGGGGGTGCTTCTCTCTTTTACCTGTCCAAAGGGACTCCTCTGGTGGTAGTTCAGCAGACTCCATAATGAGGGCACTCTCTCTCTCTCTCTCTCTCTCTCTCTCTGTGGTGTAGGGGTTCAGGGAACTGGACTGGACTGTTTGAAGATCTGTCTGGGGTTCAAGGGTTTGATGCAGAAGCATAGAAACTGTTTCCTTTATGGCTTTAAATATTTACATTTCTTTTACAGTGACCGTGGGGTGGCAGGCAAGCAAGCAGAGAGAAAGTGAGTTAGTTCGATGATTGGGGAAATTTGCACAGTTGGGGAAATGTGAAAATGGAGGAAAGAGACAAAAAAGGGGCAGCAGGAGTGCATTAACAGTCAAAGTTCACAGGGGTTAAAGCATTTAGGGGAAATTGCCCCTACCGTTTGTTTTAGTTTCTGACAGATGGAGTCTCTACTTCTCTTCTTTAAAATGCTTTGGTGGCTTTGTGAAGCAACGGGCATGACTGAAGTAAAAGAAGCCCTTCTTGCACGTAAATACACATGTAGCGGTGCGTGCACATACTTGCAGAACAAAAACTGTATGTTTGTATTGACAAAGTAATTCAACAATTTTTGTGTGTCTATCTTTCTCTGATTATCTTTTTATATTGTGTTTGTACTTTTTTTAATATAGTGTAGAATAATTGTATTTCTAAAAAAAATCAATACATTTTAATATATAATTTATATGTGTAGCAAATAATTGCATATTAGGGATAGGTGATATACCAGTATACAGTAGAAATTTGTTGACAGAGAGATTTTGTACTATCGGCTCTATTATACACTTATGTGACATTTCTGTGCTACATGGTCATGAAAACCTTTTTAAGCATTTAGGTTTAAAAAAAAACTGGATTTTAAGTGAATTTAAGAAGTTGAGATGCAATCAGCAGTGTATAAGAGGCTGTTTCTGAGTGCTGTCAGAGAATAGTTTGCTTATTTTTGTCTTATCGCTTAAAAATTTGTTTCTTATTCTTATTTAATTTACTTATCTTTGGTGAGCTTCATTTTTTTTTATTTAGGCTAGTATTAGGTTGTTTTGTGATATGGACACTAGTGATGAATTATGAAATTTGTGTGGTATCAAACATTTTGATATTGTAAAAACCTTATTTAAAGCAAAATTAACTATATTGTGATGGCATTTTATTGCCACCAAAAAAAAAAAAAATCTAAATCTAAAAAAATCTAAATCTATAATCTAAAATCTAAAACTATAAGAATAAAGTTGAAATATTTCGAGAATTAAGTCGAAACACTACGAGATTAAAGTCGGCTTAGATTGGGAGCACCCAGAGATATTCTCAGTTTTCAAAATCTGCCAGTTTTTATAGCAGACGTTTGCAGAACTAGTTGTGGGAATTTTCACAAACACAACACTATACTTTAATGATCTGATCAGTAAAGAACTAAACATTATTGTAAGACACAATTTGTTTTTCGTTATAAAACTAAAAGCTGAGACTTTGTTTTAAAAGTACTAAAGGGACAAATCTTATTTCTATTGGGTGGCGCACTATAAATAAAGAATCCAATGGAAGACGTGAAATATTATTTCCAAGCATATTGCCCCCGCGAATTGCCTTTGCAGTGAATTAAAAAGGGTTAAATACGAGAGCTACAGTGCCTCTCAAAGGATGTTGACTGAGTGTGTGAGCTGATGTTAAGAAAGAAAGTTGTTCCTGTTTAGGCTTTTAATAAATATCATATTCTTGATATTAAGTTCTTAGATCTTATACCAATAAGATGAAGTGACCACCTAAATTCCGGTGGCCTTCTTTCAATCCAGGTCATTTGCAAGTGCACTGTAATAAATATTATAACATTAATGTCAAAGATTTGAATTCTTGTAACGTTTCGACTTGTAGTATTTTGACTTTATTCTTGAAATATTACAACTTTAATCTTTTTTTGGGGGGGGCACTAAAACGCTGTCGTACGATGTAAATCATTACCATGAAATAAAAGGTTTATTATATAATTTATTTAATAATGTGTTGTGTGTGTGTGGACTCCTGGAGTTTGTTGAATGTTCAATAATTCCCACAGTTCTTTTTCTCTGTTGTAAAGGGACGCAAAGGTTGCTGAAATAATTCACCTAATAAATCACAGACTCTGTCTTGGAGTGCATCCATGTACTCTTTAAATGTGTATGTGTTGGCTGAAATCACATGCGCAGGTAGATGCATCTGTGAAAGTGCGTCACAGTAAAACAGTGTTGGTGGGGAGAGAGCATGTGTTATGTGTGTAATGTGAGCTTAGATTCCATTAGCCCCCAGATCAGTTGTTTTAGTAGCTAATGAGGCGTGTAATGGCAGAGTCTGATAATGAGCTCTGCTGATCTAATTAGCAGTGAGAGTCACTTTAGCATCTGCCCAAATGTCCTATGAGATGCAAACCAACACAACACTGCAGCTCAAGACAAACTGACTGTTTTCTCCAGCATCCCAAAAGCCATTAGATTTGATTGCCATTTAATAGTTGGGCTTTTGTATTGTGTAAGCCTTTGGAATGATTAGATAAAACTCTTCTGGCTTGTCGTTTGAGCCTGACAAATGTTAATCTGATTTCCATTTAAACCAGGTGCAGCGCTGTAGCAGATTCACCTGCTATTAAATAACAGTTCTTAGCAGAGGACCAATCGCAATGGTTATTGTGGTGCCATGCAGAATTGCGGGAAGTCAAACTACAAGCTACTCAATTTAAGATAATACAGTTCAGATCCACAGGAGGTCATTTAAACAAACCATCAGAATTAACTTATTCACTAAAATGAAAGGGACTTCCCAAACATGCATCATTTTGTCTATTGCAAACCAAGCCAATGTCTTATTTCATTCACTCTGAAAATTTTACATGGTATGAGGTATTTTAACATCACCACAAGAGCTTCTATTACCGTCTTTCATGCTTCTAATGCAGCGTAAAGAACCTTGGGAGTGAAGCATATGCCGGTTGGGCAGCTGGAACATTTCCTTTGAAGCTATTGTTTTTGAGCACTTCTGATGGGAATGACACTAAAATGACCACCACAAACAACTGCAAAACACATGTGCTGAGAGTTCCCAACCACACACAAACACACGCATGAGTGATCATGTACACAGTAAGACATAAACAATGGCCCGTGTGCTTACTGGAAACTGAGTGCTTTAGTGCCAGTGATATTAGCTTTGTCATTTATTAGTGTCATATGCATGTCAAATCAATAGCAAAACAAACCTGAGGCTATTAATGAAAAGACAAATGCTCCCTATCACATGCAGAGTGTGTATTAAAATGAGAATGGTGCCTGGGCTGTGGCCATCGCAGGAAATTCCTAGGGATGTTTTCAATAAGAGCACAAAACTCCACGCAGCACAGAGGAACCAGGCAAATGAGAACCTCCTGAAACGCCACACACACGCACTCTCTCTCCTTGCTCAGCAAACAGCTAATTATATGCAAGTGAACATGTTTGAGAGGCACAATGATTTGCTTTAGTGTACATGAAGGTTTAGAATCATATAGCATTGAGATCAGGCATAGGTTGTTTTTATGTAAGATTTATAAGTGATTGTCCAAGTTTGTAGTAGATTTCTAGCCGATGTGAAATTCTGATACTGCGTATTTTGGGTGTGTGATCTGTACCATAAACAGATGTACCATCCGGTAAGTTCTATTTGTGTTTCTACTAAGAATAGTTATCCAAAAAGGGCATAGAAGCAGTTTTCTATGCATGTTGTTAATTTTATTGTTAATGATTTATCATATGCACAGTTTAAAAAATAAAACAAGCACATAGTAACTGAAGCTTTAAACTTTTGGAAAAGTCAAGTCAAGTCACTTTTATTTATATAGCACTTTTAACAATACAGATTGTAGCAAAGCACTGATTATTATCAAATAGAAGAACAGAGTGATGGTAATGTAGAATGACGAGAATTAAACTTTATCAAATGCAGAGACGGTCTCTGTAGTCAAGACGGCGATTATCACTGGAAATCAGGTGTCCCCAACTAAGCAAGCCAGAGACGACAGCAGCAAGGAACCAAAACCCCATCCATGAGAGAATGGGGGGAAAAAACCTTGTGAGAACCAGGCTTAGTTGGGTCCAGTTCTCCTCTGGCCGGATGCCCAGCACCTAATTTCCAGTTC
>JAUCMU010000143.1:8274827-8289302 GCA_032275025.1 Enteromius treurensis
GAGATAATTAAGTCGTTAATTCAGAAAAACAGAGCAGATATTTTTTCCTCAAGTGAATGCAATACGCTTCCGTATAAAAGAGAGCAAGTTACTGGAAATATTTAGACATTTTAATGTAGTTTGACATTCTTCAAAGTAATTTTGTGTAACTTTTTCATTTTTGTTCTCCATGTGTTTGGATATATTCCATCTGATGCAAAAAAGCATCAAAATGTAATGACTTTGGGATTACTGTAGTGGATTGGAGTAATTGTAGAGGTAAGCAGTTCATGCAGACCTTTACAGCATCTGATTACTGTATAAAGCACTTTCTGGACCAAGGTTTCTTGGTTGCTATCTTGCATACTAATTGTACATCCTTTCCTTGTCTTGTCTTTTCTTTTAGTCAATAAATCTGTAAATTACTTCCAAGAGAGGTTGGGTAGCACATTGATGCCGTTTGGTTTTCCTCTCTTTCCTGGCTTGCTAGACAAATCTCTTCATCTCTTTCTAATCTCTCCACGCAGTCGTCTCCATCCTGTCAGTCTCTGTGTCTTGAACCCGCTGTCTGCCCGCAGTGACCATCTGTGTCTGTTTAATAAGATCATGGAGAAAGTTTCTCTTTTCCTGTCTTTTATTTTTTCTCTCACATCCCTCTCTCTTTTTGCACTTGTCCAAAAACAAACTCTGCCATTTGACTTGGCAGCACTGGTAGCTGAGTCTTCAGCAATTCTTTCCCTTCAAGCAAAAAAAATGAAAGAAAAAAAGAGAAAAGAGAAAATAATCAATTATTGCTCAGTGCTCTAGCTACTTATATGCTGTGAGGAGAAAAAAAGTGGGAAAGACCAGACACTATGAAACGTGAAATGGTACACCACCTAGAAACAGGAAAAAAATGCTCAGACTGGTCTCTAGGAGCTGAGGGAAAGTTGGAATGGAGGGATGAATAAACAGAGAGGGAGAGGAGCATTGTTGAGAGGGGTCAGAGGTCAAATAAAACTCAGCCTCCTGAAAGCCCACTGCTCTGAACAAACATGCCAGGAGAGATGAGCTGAGCTGCATGGGGCTTCAGGACATTTATTAAACCCTGTGTGTGTGTGTGAGGGGTCAGGTTTTGCTTGCCTTTTAGATGGGGGAGATCGGTTAGGACAGGATTTGTTTTCGAAATGACGTTATGATTTTTAACATACAGCACCTGTGTTTTCATGTACTGGTTCGAAGAGGAACAGGATCTCTGTGGATGTGGGTGATTATGGAAGGGCATGTGCTGCTGTTGACGCAAGCATCATGAAACCCTTTGTAATTAACAAACATATATATCTTTCAAATGGTTGGGGATGATTTATTTTTTTTTTTTTATTTTAAAAGAAACCCTTTCATGGTCATCCAGGATGTATTTATTTGAGAAAAAAATACAGAAATAACACAGTATACTGTAAAAATGTTATTACAATTTAAAATGTTTAATCGGCAAAGCTGAATTCTGAGCAGCTCTTACTCCTGTCTTCAGTGTCATATGATCCTTCAGAAATCATTCTAATATAATTTAATACGATTTGATGCTCAAGAAACTTAAGCTCGCTTGTTCTACTTAATATTTATGTGGAAACTGCTGCCATTTTTAATCAAGTTAATGTTTTTAATGTTTTAAATATGTGAATTGTGAAAATTACAGTCTCTAGACCTTTATAATTCTATCCCTCATTGCCTAATTTTCATCCATGCTAAATTTAATATGGCATCTATCTTGACTAAGGTCTATTGATTTAAGTATTTTAATTTTACTCAGGCAGTTGCCAAGCATTTCTCAAACTAAAGTGCACCAAGCTGCATAATGAGAAATGAAAGAAAAGACAAAACAGTACAGAAGGTCAGTAATTTGCTAAGTGATTTTGATCAAACCAAGAAAATACGTTTGATTGCCTTGCAGCATGAATTTGCCCAACCTCCTCAAGAAAGACAAAAGCCAAAATACTGAATACTTTTAATTGAAAAATGAAAATAAGATTTTGTGAGCGATAAGGCATGGTTAGGGAATAGAATGTCTCATTTACTCAGTATATACACAATAGAAAGCAATGGAAATTCCTAACTACTTTTGGTAAACAAACATCTGTGTGTGTGTGTGTGTGTGTGTGTACTGTACTCTTGCATTGATCCTTTAACATTCTAAGGATAGCTGCCCCTCCCAAAGGGAGAGATAACTGACTCCCACTGCTCTTTATCAGACCCTGGGGCGTCTGATAGCATCTAAACCATATGATGCTCATTCCTGGGCAGAGCGAGAGAATAAAACTTTTCTCTTATCTACAGGACAGGTTTTCGTCCGTTTAATGCCCTCGGACAGAGTAATTCTCCTTGAGTGATTTGTAGTTTTCACAAACTCTTGCAGGAGGGTGTGCTGAAACACGAGCATAACCCATGAGTTTTAATATGAAGATAGATGTGCTGAGGAAACTTGGACACAGACTCCTACCGCTGATGTTCATTCATACAGACAGACAGACCTGTGTGAGTTTTGAGAGACTAAATGAGAAGCAGACAGTGACATTGTGTCATGTTCTCCTGCTCCGAGATGAGATCTGGAGCACAGCTGGGCCGCTCCTCACCCAAACCTGCAGTCTTATCAACATCACGTCCTCTTTCTAGCTCTCTTTCTGTTTCTCTCTCTGCGATTCATCCTCATCATAATGTTTATTCTCCTTTCATCTGCTCCCTGCCCTTCCTGTGCCATTTTCCTTTCATGTGCACGTGTGTGTGTGCGTCCACTAATGTTCGCCGTATCTGAGTGAGATTGAATAGCGGACATGTAGGTGTATCTCACGTGCTCCAGTTGGTGTTTGTAGAATGCACCAATTTCTTTTTTCAGCAAAAATGCTATAATGCCACTTCCGTTTTTAGCTAAGGGAGAAAATAAGCTGAAAAGTAGAACTGGAACCATTACTTCATTTAATAACACAGTCATTAAAATGTTCAAGTTCATTCTGTTATCAATTACTAACCCTCATATTTTTCCAAACCCGAAGGTCTTGCATTCGGAACAAAAATATATATTTTTTATGAAACCTGAAAGATTTCTGTCCCACCATTGAAAGTCAATACTTTGATGACCACTATAAAATAAATCAATTATTGATTGATTAATAGACTTCTTTTAGTTTTAAGTAGTGAGTTTTTGGAGTAATTAATTTTTAATGGATGAGAAACACAAAATATACACCTTATCTACTTTATTATCCATTTTGTTAAATTGCAAAAAAGAGAAAGAAAATGTTATCTTTAATAAAGTTAAAAAAAAAAAAATAAAATATATATATATATATATATATATATATTGTTTGTGAAATTATCCAAATGTTTATATACTGTATATAAATTGTTTATAAAAGTAATCGACATTCAGAACCTATAATCGATCAAAATTTTCCAGGTCAATTATTTCAATTACTTTCCCTACTATGTGTGTGGAGTCACATGACCCCGCTCTGTTACGTTACCCTACGTTCACTCCAGACGCGACTTGAAAGCTTGAACATTTTGAGTTTACTCGCTTCATTCACACATGCAATTCGCTTCACAGCAAACGCCAATTCGCGTCATGGGAGGGGCTTCAGTGGCTACAGACTCCCTTGGCTAAAGTGGAGCGAAGCGGGTTTAAACACCTCGTTAAAACTCTCGACAGAAGACACACTGTACCTTCGCCATGACATTTTACTAAAACTGCGCTGCCAGACATGTACAAGACAAAACCTGAAAAGGTTAACACGCTTGTGTTTCTTAGTAAGAACTTGGAGTAAATTCATGTCCATATAGTGACATGACACGATCACTAAGATAACCCCATGCAACTGTTTTAAAATCAAGTAATGCACCCTTCATTCAAAGATCTTTCACTTGAAATATGCGAGCATATATACTGCACAAAATTTGTCAATGAGCTATGGGGGCAAAAAAATAAATAAAATAATTGTTCATTAATCGTAATCGAGTTAAAATGTTTAGTTAATCAATATTTTGATGTTAGGCTAGGATTATGGACCAATGGGATTTTACTGTGGGCGGGGCTTATTAGTGTTACAAAAATAGAAACCAGGTGACCAACAGATGTTTTTGTTGCATGTCATGGTTGCAGCTGTTAAGGACAAACTTTGATTCATCTGAAGACAGAGGATTTGTCACTTGGTTAGAACACAGCATGAGATCGAATAGTCTGGATGTGACTTTGAGTCATAATATGAGCAGAAATGACGCACTAATGCAGCCTAAGCCCAAATAAACATAGCATTTCACGGCAAATCTTTGCAGAAAAGTCCAATTTCACACATGGACTGCGCCGGCATGGCCTGCAGGCCTTTTGTCTCGCAGACTAGAGGAGAACCAGAGAAAATGTGTGTGTGTTTGGCTAATGGTAGGCATATGTTGTCTTGACTGTGCCCTGTGTGTATGGTACATGTGACCTGATGACAGAAAACATGGAAGTGGGTGTACTGTCATATCAGGAGCGCTAACGTGTGTTGATCGCATATGCGTGTGTGTACAATGGCAACTGCACTCATCTGAAGGGGTCGGCCTCCCCCGTCAATTTCAATGTATTCCATTACAGCACGAAAGGTTCCTGTCAACACGTGCGTACACACTGCAACAAGAACAAGCTGTCTGAGCCTGAGCAGATATTGATGGAGCTTTCACAGACTGGTGCACAGACGCACTGTACAATTTTGTGGAGGAGCCAGCGCTCTCTCAGTGCTGGCTAGAGCACAGTCAGAGTCTGAAACCAGAATAAAGTGACACTTTTTTCCCGATGGAAAAATGTACAGAGGGCTTAAGCAGTCTTATGTCATGCATTTCTCGTGCTTTCACGCTCTATTTTTGGCTCTAACCAAGGCGCACAAGCTCTGTGTAACATACACTCATGTGTATTTATACAGAGGCACGAACACCAAAAAATTATTTATATATGAATGTGTTTGTGAGAATAGTGTAAAGAGAGAGATTGGAATAGTTTAAGCAAAATAGTTTGCTTTATTTTATTTTAGTTTAGTTTTAGTTTTGTTGAATTTAGTTTATTTTATTTTTAAATTATATATATATTATTTTTGCCTTTATTTTAAAAAGACAGTAATAATGACAGGAAGAGATAATTCATTTATATAAATGAATTTTTTTATTGTAAATCTTTTAATTTTATTTGATTTTAAAAGGAATATTTTCCCCAGAAATCGTTTGTACTTTATAATTTATTATTTGTTTTATTGTGAAAACAATACTTTGCCCAGAATTTTTTTTTTTTTTAATTCATTTTTAATTAGGGTATTTGCCTAGAAATATATTTTTATATGGGAACACTATACATACATATTACTAGAATATTAGCCATTTATTAGTAGTAATTAAGCACATATTGATGTCTTATTCTACATGACCTTATTGTACTTCCTTAATACCTAAACTTAACAACTACCTTACTAACTAATAAGCAAATTAGTAATTTATTGAGGGAAAAGTCATATTTAATAGTGAGTAAGTGTTCCCTATTCTAAAGCGTTACATTTTAAGTTAATTTAATTTTTTTTAAAACCCAGAATTTTTTTTTTCCCCAAACCAGTTTCCCAGACCTAACTGATATACAGAAAACTGAAAAACACAGACTTCACTATTTAGGATATTTATAAATATGCCAAATAACACTTTGCTTCAAATCTATTAATGTCAATTGCAAGGTTTAGGATTAGGTGTGTAGTAAATCATTTTAAGCAGGAGAACTATTTTGTCTGTGAAAAGTCTTCACTAAAAAAAAAAAAAGCTTCAAAGTTCTATGTGTTTGTGTGTGAGGTGCATGCTGGCTCGGGCCGCCCACTCATACAAAGCCCAGCTCTCTTTCAGATCATCAGAATACATCATGTCAGCCATTTCCCTCTGCTCCACACCCATCACTGCACAGAGCGAGGGAGCGGGTAGCTTGGCAGAGCAGAGTGTGAATTAGAAGCAGATGAAGACAGGGAGTAACAGCCAGGGTTTCGGCAGAAACAAGAGCATTTTTACTCTCTCAGAGACCCGCATCCCCAAACACATCCACCACACACACATACAGAAATACACACTCACTCTCACACACACACAGACAGTGCTTCCGTTTCTGCAGCTGGCTGGATCCTTATCTTGCCCTGTGCATGACACAGAGAGAGAGGAAAATGGAAAGGGGGATAAGACCAAGACAGACAGACAGACGACAGGATGAACTCAAGGAAAAGAGACAGAGAGAGCCAAGGGATGGAGACAGGCAGACAGACCTACACACGCACAAACAGAGCGCCTCTTTGACTATGTGCTGGTCTTAATTAGAAACTTCTTTCTCCCTCTCTATCCCCTTTTCTTTCTTAGTCTCTCTCTCTCTCTCTCTCTCTCTCTCTCGTACTTTCTCTCCTGGCCATACACAAGTCTCCAAACCAAAGAGACGTTTATTACTTTACAAGAATGTTCCACAGGTGAGGGCAAGGCCAATTTGTAAATGAGCCACTGGGCAACTCGCAAAGCAAAACATGCCAAACTGCAGCAATCACAGTTATATTTGCATTCATTTATGTCTCGTTTCATTACCTGTCACAACATTATTTGTTTGTAAATTTATGTTTGTTTTTGTGTATTTTTAAATCATGCTACATGATGCAATGTCATATTCAGGTTTTTGGCTCCTGGCTTATGGTTAGTGACTTTGTTAAAGGAATAGAATATTAAAGTATTCGCATTCTTCCATTTACTGAACTTCCAAACCCATATTACTTTCTTTTTCTTCATTTGAATACAAAAGAATTGCCATTTTCCATATAGGCCTAGTGAAAGCATGCAATGTCCCACAATGTGAGGATGAGTAAATGTGACATACACTACTGTCCAAAACTTTGGGGTTGGTAAGACTTTTTTTTTTTTTACTTTTAATGTAAACCAATACTTTCAGCAAGAATGTATTAAATTGATCAAAAATGACAGTAAAACCTAGGTTACAAAAATAGATACGTTTTAAATGAATTATTTTCTATTCTGTTTCCATTCATGAAAAAATCCAGAACAACTATGTATTGGTTTCCACCAAAGGTTTCTAGTTTCTTCAAGATCAAATCATCATATTAAGATAATTTCCGAAGGGGTATGTCACACATGAGGACTGGAGTAAAAATTCAGCTATTACAGAAATAAATAACTTAAGATTATTATATATTCAAATAGAAAAAAAGTCGTTTTAAATAATATTTCATACTGTTTGTTTACTGTATGTGTTTTGGTTCAAATAAATCCAGACTTGGTAAGCATCAGAGGCTTTTGTAATAAACATTAAAATATTACTGTTCATTTTAATTGCAGACGTGTTATGTTTGGTGGACCTGTAAACTGCATAACATTTCGTGCGTGTCTGTAATTCTAGTTGAACTTTTTAGGTGTTTTCCAGCATAATTAACAGCTTTCATTTCATTCATATGATGTGTTTAGTTCTGGCCAGTCCAACAGCTCAAAGCAGATTTCATTTCTCTTGTATATTTACAGCTGTAGTTGTTTTCCCTGAATGTTTTATTGTTGTGTTATGTGTTTTTTGTTGTGTGTGTATGTGTTTTTATGGTGGTTTGTGTACACGTGTGTGTCTGTTTGTTTGCCTCCCAGTAGTAGCGTGCATTTGGCAACCTTAAGTCCTTTGCTTAAATTACAACAGCATTTGGTTTACTTCATTCCGTATCTGTTTGTGTGTGTTTCATTTGTGGCCCTGTGCTTTGAAAAACAAACATTTTATTATTTCATTAGAACCTTTAATAATGTGAAGCATTAGGAAAACCAGAGATGTGGGATTGGTTTCCTAGTATTGACTAAAAATAAGGGTTGTTTTTTGACTTGAGGACATGATGGGTCAGCAGTCAATCACAAGCAATCCTGTCTTCCAGCTTCTGCCAGCAACCAATCACAAACTGATTTTTGGCACAGGTAACTAAATCATTGAAATTTAAAAGCTAGTTTTTTTGCAGCATACACACTGGTTGTGTCGTGTTTTTTTCTATCCTGGTAAATATAGATTTGCAATATTAATTTACGAACAGTTGTAGTCAGAACATACAAAAACACCACACACACCTGTGCTGACACTTTCATGGGATAGAATTTAATAGCAAAACCCTTAAAAATGCTTTATTTCATGAGAAACCTTCAAAGCTGATGTTGACAGAACAGCAGGTAAGAGGGAAAGTTTTGCACCATATTTTAACCAATGAAACCAAAGAATCCATGGCAACATACATACACACTCATAACTATATTCTGGAAACTAGATACTTTGTTAAAGTCATGACTTTTTTATTAAAATAATGATTAGAACATTTTCAAAAAGTAGTGGTTGTTATATTAAACCTTGTTTTATTTTTATTATATTATAATACACAGAAAAAAACATTCAGTTTGAAAAGTAAATGTAGTTGTTATTTATTTTTTAATTAAAAAAATCTTTTAAAATTTACTAGTACTGGGGAAATTCTACATACAGTATGATCTTTCATCCTGAAAAAAAATCTTCATTTAAAAATATCTTAATTTCACAAATAAATCTTGCATGAAATTAAAAAAATTTAAATAAAAAATAATGCAAAATAATGATAGATTTTTATTTTTGCATTGCTATGTGATTGCATGTTAACTTACCAAAAGAGTTCTCCTAATATATTGAACCCCAAATATAGCTTGGGGCCCTTCATCAGAGTAAGTGTAATGGATTTTTCCACTTCTTTAATTGTCCATCAGGCAAAATCCAATTGCTTAGAAAAGTAATAGCACCCCACTCCTCAACAAACCACATGATATGAAGTATCATTCACGTCTGTAGCACAAACCCAAGCAGTTTAATACTTAAGCTTAGCGCTTTTCCAAAATCCTAACCTTAAGTAATACTAATGATGATTGTCTTAGCAAGCAGCACTATTAAGTGTGGTCTGACTTTTAAACAGTCCTTTAATCTTGAAAACATTTAACTGTCATAGATTGATTCAACCCTGTAGGAAATAGTGCCATTAATGCATATCAGTCCTGTTAATAAAATTTGATAACTGAATGAGGAAGAGGGTGATTTTGTGGTAGCGCTAAACATTACTTCTGCTGGAGCAGCTGTGAGCAGTAAATCCAGCGGTGCCGCCAAGCTGATTTAATTCAACGAGTCGTCCCTTTCCTGCCCTGGACAACACTGACTCCCAGCACATTAGGGCCGCACTGAGGCCTCATGGGAACGCATACAATGGAGCTCTTTTATTGGACTCTGAACTACTGTTCTCTCACTCTCTTTCTTTACCTCTCTGATTTTGTTCATAAATTTGAGTGGGGCCACTCTGTTTGAGAGCTGAGTATTTGAGTAAACCTGGTTTAAAGTCTCCTGTTTCTGTAATAGATGGTGCTGATTAAGTCTTCAGGGGACCAGGCTGACTCTTTTGCAGCTGTGGGAGGTGTATAAGAGAGAACAAATGTGTGCAAGAGGATATTATGAAGCAAATTATGGATGCAAGGCATTGTCGGGTACAGTCAAGGATGTAGCAACCAAATTTCAACCGAGGGGATGGAAATAAGAAATTTCCTTATGTTCCATGAAAAGCACTGACAGAAAAGCATTCTACAGTAATTCATATTCATGAGCCCGATGATGGTTTATCATGTGAACTTGAGGCAAATAACAAATCTGTTTTACAGTAGTTCATTGTAGTGCAGTTTTAAATGCTATATCCGACACACACACACACACACGTTTGGTTTGGTATCCTTGCAGGGACTTTCCGTAGGCCTAATACATTTTATACTGTTCAAACCTTATTTTCTATCCCCCTACACCACCTCTACACCTAAACCTACCCCTTACATGAAACTTTCCGCTTTTTTAGATATTCAAAAAACTTAATTTTGTATGACTTACGAGCTTGTTGACTCATGGTGACCTCAATTTAGCTATATGCAGTGACTATAGTCCCCATGAGTCTGTGTGTATTCAGGTTTAAGTCCCAGGTATACACACACACACACACTGCCTTAGATTGGCCGTTCTGTGACCCTAGCAATCTGTTGTTCAGATCTCTCTGTGTGACTTAAGCTACTGTCTGGTTTGGCTATGCCCCAGGTTATTTAACCTTTCCTCACCAAATTTTTCAGTGTCTTGGTCACTCTCATTTTTAAACACAGTGACTTTTATCCACCAATTAACATGCACATTCATGCATAAAATGTGTGTGTAATACTACAAGAACTAATGATATAAATGAGAAACAACACAAATCACAAACAAAAAAAAGTTTGTTGTTATATACACAATAGAAATGAAAACTTTGCCTGAACCTCAGGACCCAATCACTTCTCATGAACCTTTTGGTTTTCCAAATTAATATTACAATTAAAATAAACATTGAACTCAGACAGTTAAAATCTAGGTTCCTAAATGCATTTGGCCTTTTCCATCAAAATGTTTGACAGGCGTCTCACTATAAAACTGTATCTGTCAGAGGTACTTTAGTCACGAGGAATGTGTTTTTGTTTACAGTATGTGTTTGTGAAGAGAGTGATAGCAGCGCCCATCTTTCATTCGGGCCACTGTTCTTGTTTCATTTAGTAACAGATGCTCCGGGTGAGTGATTGTGGTTTTGGTATCTTTTGGCGTGTGTGTGGTGAGCTGGTGCTCCTAGACACAAACTAACCACATTTTATCGCTGCGTGTGCATTCGTCGGTGGGTGCCTTTATACATAATAGGAATGGTAGGACGAAAAATAACTATTTCAGCAAAAATAAGCACTTAGTTCACCGCAAACACAGACACACTCATACTCTTGGCTGTGTGAGGAAATGCTTCATTTTCAAGGCCTTTCCACATAGATTACAGACAGAAAATTGTTCGCCCCATAAACAGTGCAACCAAAATCCCTGAGTAGGGAAGATGAGCTCTTTGGGTTATTTCAGGTCACCCCAGACCCAAACACTGCTGACGCCTACGGGGGATATTATAGGTGTCAATTAGACAGACACAACACACACATAATTAAGTCCGGTTTGTAGGCAGTCTGACAGGGCCCATGAGTCAAAGCACAGCTTCAAAGGAGGCCTTGAACACCATTTTCAGAGAACATTTAAACATTACATCTCTATCCATTTAAACAAACTCAAAACAGATTTACCCAGCGTGGTAACAGAACCCACACATATATAGAACACAGAACTGGATCAAACGGCAGGGATATACTGTAAACAGCTTAGCTGAGATATGGTGCTAGTTTGGTTTAATGGGTTTGGGCTGGGGTGATGTAAGGTGGTATGAATATTTATATATGGCCAAAAATGTTGGCACCCTTGGTAAATAATGAAGGAAGAAGGTTTCAAAAATCAATCCTTTTGATCCTTTATTTAAATAATTCACAAAAAAATGACCTTGCATTGGATTATAAGAATTTAAAATGGGGTGAAATATCATTATGAAATTAAGGTTTTTTATCTAATACACATTGGCCATAATTAACAGCACTCTTTTATGCAATACTTTTTGAAAGCTCCAATTGCCAGTTTAACAGCTTTAGATTTTTTCCTATAATGCGTGATGAGGTTAGCAAACACCTGACATAAGATCAGAGACCATTCCTTCATTCAGAATCACTCCAGACCCTTTAAGATTCCAGCTCCTTCAGTTCACCTCACTCAATTTCTACAGGGTTCAGGTCAGAGGACTGAAACGGCCATAGCAGAAGCTGGTTTTGTGCTCAGTGTTCCTTTTTTGTGTTGCTTTTGAGGTTTGTGTTTGGATTATTGTCTGGTTGGAAGATTCAAGCATGGCCCATTGTAAGATTTTTATAATGTGAGTCAGTCACTTACTAATTTTTTGTATATGTTGGTATTTGATAGAATTCATGATGCCATGTGTCTAAACAAGATGTCCAGTGGCCTGTTCCATTTACCAAATAAGCCAGGCTTATTTCAGTTAGTCTGACTTATTTTGTAACAAATCTACTGACAAAAAGCCTGACTAACCAAAATAAGCCTGGCTTGTATTCTAATCTTGTTTTATGGAACAGCCCCCAGGATAATACAGGCACACAACAACAAAAATACAGCAGTATATTTCATTGTACACATACAGTAGGGTACTTTTTATCATGGGGTACTTTGTCATATATATGACAACGTTTTAGGAGAGTAATGCATATGACAATGTTAAAGTGTTTGGTCTTGGTTGAATTCAGTAGATATGATTTGCTTCTGTCAATACAACCAACAGACATGCTGCTGTGAGCATGTAAGTAATACTGCTGCTGCTGCACATATAACATTTATGTAATAACCCCCATGTAGCATATATAAATCACCTCGTAGCAGATCTATACTAAAATGGAGGGTTTCTGAAGTGCACTGCTACTGCTACATCAAACGCTATAAAATACACACATTAATGACGTGTAAAATTAGTAAATGTTTAAAACTTTTTCATTGATGTGTTAAGTTATTGTATTTTTAATTCATCCTCCATTCGGATCATTTTGTTTTCATTGAACTCAAAGCACTGCATTCTGGATACTTTTCTTGAAGGCTTCATGCCATGCTGGCTAAATTTGGTCAAAGAAAATATTTTAGAAGGCAACGTAGTTAGGCTGCTTGCCTTTTGCAAAAGCCTTCGTATCAGTAGCATCAAGTCTCATGGTTACATTTATAATTTGAACAGCTTCGAATTTACTGGGCATCCACATACTTGCGACACACTGTAGGAAACAGTAAGACACTTATCGCAGAACAAGGCAAAGTACTAAAACACAAAAGTAACATGGATATGTATGACATATCTATAATTAAATATAAAATTGTAAAAGGTGGATACTAGTAAAGTGCTTGCAGAGCAACAATTGCCTGTGATGTCTGGAAATGCTGTCTAGATAGGCAGCTTACTTGGTTTTGGTCAGGACTTATGTTTCTTTCTCCAACCAGAGCAGAGCAGGGACCGGGACACATGGTTATCATTGAAGGGGATTGTGGATTCCTTTCATCTGGGGGTGACTGTCTGCTTCCTAAACCTTGTTCTGACCTCCCTTACCTTTATCTCTCACAGTCTCTCTCTTCCTTTCCCTTTCCATTTTCACCCACTCTCATCTGCTTCTCATCCGTGAATGAAAGTTAAGTGGGGGGGGGGTTGTAATCAGAGCATGTGTCGTGTATGTCAGTGCTGGACTCGAAACCATTTTCCCATGTAGAAGTGAAGGTTATCTATTCCTAATGGGCCAATAGATACACGCGGATCTCCAGTCCAAACAGTGGTTTGTCAGTGTAAATGTGTGGGCTGCTTGCCTTTGTGAAAAAAAAACAACAAAAACAAATGGAGATTTGACAGGGCAGCCTGCCATTTCAAAACACACATATACAGACATTCTGTAAGGCTGTCAGTGCCTGTTAGGCTTGGCATCCTGATTAGCAGGCGGTTTGGAACCACTTTCAGAAGACCTTTTCCGCTCAACTCCTCTCCCATACACAGACAGAGAGTGAGACAGGAGGATTATGGGAAAGTCTGAAAAGCTCAGTCACAGTATAAGGGAGAATACAATACAGTATAATCTTCTTTTCTCATACCCTTATTTCACAAAACACCTCTTTGTTGCATCTATCTATCTATCAACAAAGAGGTGCTAAGTTGATTTGTTGCTTTTATTTATTTATATATATATATATATATATATAAATAAGCAACTAATTAACTTAGCAGTACATATTATCCATTATCTGACATGTTAAAATTTTTATTTATGTATTTATTTGCTTATTTATTTAAATGTTCCACATTGCTTAATTGTTGCTCTTTTACACTTTTAAAAAATAAATTATTATTATTGTGCCTTAACCATAATCTTACACTCAAATTTAATATTTAAAAATAAAAAAAATAAAATCTATTTTATAATCTCATACAATTTGCATTCTTAAATTTATTATTTGATATCAAAATTAAAATATATATTTTGGATACTTTACAATGCCATGTTGTGATGCTCACATGTGGCATTGCAATAATTCACAATATTTTATAAAATTACACAAATTACTACTAATGGCTATTTATCTGATATCAGCCATATATGACATGGAAATAATTATTAACTAATTGTATAAGCAATACATTTAATATCATGGCATCCCTGCAAAAACAAAAAGTGTTAAAATAAACCAAAAGAAGTCATAGTAACATCAGTGTTACAGTTTTTCTCAGTCGCATTTCTCTCAACAGTACTTACATTTGCACAAAAGTTAATGCATTTCTCAAAACTATTAGTGCAAACTGCAAAAACTAGTTGATAACCTGCAAAAGCGCGTCACTTGCTCAAAATGGATAGTTTATTGCTCAACAGCAAGTATTGATCTCAATGAAAGTGTCAGTGTCATCAAAATGAAAAGTCCTGACACCATTGTTTATGAACAAGATAGTCAAATGGCTTTGTCATGTTTTCATTATGACAGTTTACTCTGTA
>JAUCMU010000143.1:8289402-8300116 GCA_032275025.1 Enteromius treurensis
AACTAGTTCAACATTTTTGTATGTAATGACTCAAGCAATGAAATGAGGACTATTAGTTTTATATGGAAGGACTATTCAACAGTCACAAGTTTAGTTCATTTTGACTGATATGACACAAGCAAATTATGTTATAAAAGAGCAGAGAGTTGTATGAAAGCAATTGATGCTTGTCCAAAAGCATTGCAATTTGTTGAAAAAAATGAGAAATTGCTACTATGATGTGCACAAATGACTAATAGTTTTGAGAAATGCATTAACTTTTGTGCAAATGTAAGTACTGTTGTGAGAAATGCACCAAAGCAACTGAGAAAAACTGTAAAACTGACCCGGATCACACACACAGCCAATAATGGCAGAGCCTCAATGCAGACAGAATAAAATGTACTGATGTTGTCTATCATCACATATGTTATTACCACAATAAACAAAAAGGCAGGAGTGTTGTCTTTGGATGCAAAGTGTCCTACAGAGTCCACTAAAGGTGCTCTTTCTCTCTTGCACTAACCATCTCTCTTTTCCGTTCTCCCTTGGAGGAAAACCATTAGCTCCTACTTTTCCTCTATGGATAATGTGTTTCAAATGACTCTTGCATCTCTTTCATGCCTCTTTGTCTCTTTCCTGAGGGGCAGGGTGCCTCTTGAAGGGCTTGTTTGGAGAGGGATGTTTCCTCCTGAGTTTGGCCTGGACCCGTGGCAGGTTCGAGAGGGGCCCCTGCAGGCCTGTATTCTACAGGTTGATGGATGGCTGTTTCACCGTGGACAGCTATAAGGATCGGGGGGTGTCTCTGCTCTGTAACGGCGTAACAGGGCTCGTTCACCCCAGAGACGGATGGCACTCCAAACATAGTGAGCGGCAGGGGGCCATGTGGCTTAGTAAGTTAACAAGCTCCTGTGTGCTTTTCTCGCAATATACAGAGCGCTGTCACACTCGACCTCTACACAGAGGGGTCACGGCTGCTGAAGAAGACAAGGTGGGAGGGGGTCCGCATTTGACTGGTAAAGGCATTATGGAAGAGAATGCACACATATGAACAAAAGCACCCTGGTAGATGGGTCACTTTTTAAAACTTTCTTACATTTAACTGCTTTCTTAGTAAGTTGTGCCTGCTAAACAAAGAAATGCGTACAATTAAGAAATGCCATGGGTCATGGGCAATGCGTAAATATAGGTTTAAACTTTGCTGTGTAACCTTGAAAGAATGCCTCATGTGTTCAATACAATTTTTTGCTTCTTTGATTGTAGTGATTACAAGAATGAGGTTTTCCACCAAGTAATATCATTCATTAGCTTATATGCTGTTGACAAATACATTGAAATGGCATTCAAATGGTGTGGTCACAAGTGTTTGTTTTGCGTATCTTATTCAATCAGATTTTAGAACTGGAACCTATCCATCAAATTCTTTTTAAAGAAATTAATTTTGGGTTTGGGTTTAAAACATTCTAGCAATAGCACAAGCTATCATAGCACCACATATGCTGTTGATTACTGCAAAAAAAAAAAAAATACATCTCTACTTGTTAACGATTTTATAATAGTTTAATATGTTCAAGTACAGGTTTGGAATAACATGAGGGTGAGTAAAGAATTTTGGGTGAATTATCCCTTTAAGGTATTAATTTTACACATTGCCAAATAATGTTTGTCTACTGGCTAGCCCGTTGAAATATTGCATTTTGAACATTCATCACGTTGCAAAGCCTTGCACCTTCAACTTCCATTGTGAGTGCATTACTTAAAAGTCATGTTTAGAAACTAAGAGACAAGTCCAAATTATTATTGTTATAGACAGATGCTTTACTTATTTTGAACACTCCTTTAACTTCTCTCCGAAGTGTATTCAGTCTTATACTGGAACTTCTCTGTAGTGACCTGCTTCACCCTCTTTTGACCTGTTTTTAGGAATTTGTCGGGGAATTTACAACTCAAGCTACAGGTTGGGGTTGTACACAGATCAGCTGACACAGAGAGCGCCTTAAGCACACATATATACAAACACTGTAAACATTTGTGTGTGTCGAGCGGTATAACTGCCTATCAAAGTTATAGAGACACTGAGGTCATCCTAGGGCTGGAGTCAAAGGTGCTGAAATATGTAAATCTTGGACTGAAAAGCCATAAAACTCGTAATTGCTTCAGCTGGTGGGCCAAACGTGGCGCTATAATAACAGACTCCCTGGAATCACAACAATGTTCTAATACATCTCCACACCCCTGTTTTAAACTCTCAGCTAATTCCTTTCCATATTATTCCAGCAAAAACACATTATACCATTAATTGAACCACTCCAAGATGTTTTTTGAGCCTTTCAAGTCATTTCAAGTCATTTTTGGCCGCCTTTAGTTCTAACCGAATCCTGTAAGTGTAGATGGTGGTAACATTCAAGATTAGTGGACACCATAGAAAGCTGACGTGTTTGCCTTACTCAGGGATGGTTGGAAAGACCCGTCCCGCTCTGTCGACACTCTCTTCCCATCTCCAGTTCGCCACCGTGCTAAATACCACTGCTGTTAGCAGGCATTAAAAAGCCATTCACACCACAGCCATGTGCTTGAGTTGGCCGCCATAATACCCGAGCTACGTCTGGAAGGTGTCCGTTATACACACAATCTTTCTCTCGCACATCTATTTTCTCCATCTCCCTGTGCTTTTGGCACGCTAACAGCGTACTTTGAGTGCTGTTGCCGCTCAGACATGGTAGTTATGTGTCTTTTTTTTTTGCTTGAAACACTGAGAAATAGCTGTTATGGTTGTTACCTGTGAGAGCCGGAACAGAGAAGTGTGATTTATGAACTTGAAAACGAAAGGATTTGCTAATGCATGCCACAGAAAAACGCTCTCTGGCACAGATGAGTGCTTGAAGCCATATTTTTCACATTAGAGGTTCTGTAAAGTTCCCTCGTGGTGCACGTATCCGCTGGCACCCTGCTCGAGGGACGACTGAGCCACGACGAAGCTGGTCTCGTACTGTGACGACCATCATCATAATCAAATACACTGTACATGTGTCCTGTGAATGATCCAGTATTGCAGTGGGGGCTAAGTTAGGGGTGTTTGGGAAGTCAGGGAGGGTTAAGAGCTTGATGGGTGGGATAGAGATGCTGTAGTGCAAGTCTCTTTTTCTCTTTCTTTTTACCTCCTCCCTTGGGCAGGTGGTCTGGCCGAAAACTGACAGGGGCATCAGAAACCAATTACCCAGACTGCTTACACACAGGCTTTTCGCTGCCAAGCCAAACTATGCTATCTGAATAGGCCAGCGTGTTCACTCCCACCCGAGCCCCCGCCTCTTTCTCTCTCTTTCTCTGTGTCCAGCTCGCAGCCGAAAGAATGTAAGATGGTACCATATTATATCCCTGTTCCCAGACTTAGTTTTTCCTCATTTTCATTTATTGCTTATGTTGCTTTAGATGCCCATTTGCAAGTTATAAACACAATTTAACTATATTTAGAAAATGATGGCGTGTTAAGAAGCTTTTACTCTTTCTTTCTTTCTTTCTTTCCAGTTTTGCCTGAAAACTGCTCACTCATTAGTTTGTTCTAGTACTGCTTTAGTATTTGTATGTATTTGTTTACATTTGATAAAAACTGAGTTTTTTTATTTTAATTTTTAAATGTTAATTTTTTATTTTTTTATTATTAGCTTAAATTTTTTTTCAGTTAATTGTTGTATTTCAGCTTAAACTTACTTTAATATGTTTTTAATATGTTTATTTTAATCAGCAATTTTTTAATAGTTTTAGTTAAGAATAATAAAAAAAAACATTTCAGCTCTGGTTTCTCCACAGAGCACATCAGGACCAAAAAAAAAAAACTGTTCAGACATGTGCCCTCTCCTACTTTGAACCTGAAAACCTGAGATTTCTCTCACTTTTTCTCTCTCTCTTCCTGCCTTGCTGTCTGGAGGGTGTAATTTCAGATGCCCATCATCATCTCCCATGGTAACCGTTTCCTGAAGAACCAGAGCTAGAATCGTTAAGCAAATTTGATTTCTCAACTCATTTGCCTTCTATAAACGTTGCCATGTGTTTGATATTACATATAAGCTGTTCCAGTGGGAGTGCAGAGGGAAAGCCGAGAAAGAAGGGAGGTGGAGAACAGGAATCGGAACATTAAATGGCAGGTGAAATTGAGCAAGATCTGAGGCGGAGGAAAAACAGGGAAGATGAGAGGAACGTTACGCCAAAACATCTCTTTTCCTGGCCACAAATAGGGAAAACTGCAAAAGATCTCCTCTTTCAATCAGTCTGTTTTTACATACGTAAAACAAGAACATCCGAATGTTGAAAGTTCAACTAGCAGACAACCGGGATAGCAGACAAACACCATGTCCCAGCTCCACATCTGATTTAAACAATGCAATGCTGAGTGGCTTACCAGAATCTCTCTGTAGGGTGAATCAACAGTATATGGTTTCTGGAAAAAAATAAAAAATAAAAACAGGGGGTAGAAGTATTTAACTCAAGGACAGCCTGAAGGTTGGACAGTTTTGTGCACTGTAAGGAATGTAAGCAAAGGAAATTTATCAACCAAAGACAGACCTAAAAACTTTCAGCAACATTAATGATTAGTTCACCCAAAAAAAAGAAAATTCTGGTACCATTTATTTACCCTCATGTCATTCTAAACCCATTTCACTCTCATACAAAACTTTTTAGCAGTGTGTCAGAAGTACTTTTTGTCCACACAAAACGTTCTGCTTGATAACCACTTCTATGTCCCACGCAAACAGACAGTTAAATGCTTTGTACAGAGCGTTATGAGCATGAATGAATGCTGTGAAGAGTTGAGAGCGAGAGCAGAGATGGGTTAAGAATAAAGGAGTGGGGATAAAACAAGAATAGGTGATGAACTGTTAGGAATGGATACGTGTCAGCGTCTCCCCCGTGATGTCACTGGCACTAAACCAATATTAGCGCAGTGCGGAAACCTAATCGTGTGCTAATCTAGACATATCTGCTGTCGTCTTAGGTGGACTTGGGAAAAAAGCCGTCCTAATGCCATATACAAGTGCTGTAGATGTACTTGGTAGCCATATAATCCACTCTCTAACAGCTACGAACAGTGAGCACTGTTTTACATCCCTCATTTATTGATGAAGTGGGACTAAATTTGTCTGATCTCATTCTGATCTCATAAAAAAAAAAAGGATGTACAATCTTTCCCATTATGCCTTTCTCGGGAGCAGAATGGCAATGGCTTTATAACTGAGTATGAGATCTTGTTAATATCACTGAAGCCTGTCTTTATCCCTCAGGCGCTGATGATCAGGGGTTGTTCGGACTCCGAGACCACAGAGGTTACGGTGACAAAGTGAGGGGAAACCGGTTTTGAAGGGTGGAGGTTGACAGGGAATCAGTGGATTTATGTGCATGCCTGTAAAACTTTATGAGAGGAGCTGCATTTCAAGTGATCCAGCGGGCGCTTTTCACATCAGTCCTAACCCGGCGGGGGCGAGCTATGAAAACTTTGTCTGAGGCGGAGGTAGAAAAGATAAAAGAAGAAGAGCTGTTTCAGCCAGTGGATAGTAGCATCTGTTCAAGCAATAGCTGTCTGGCTGAAGCTTTTTAGTGCAAAACTGTCTATTAGGATCGTGAGTGTTGTGATTAGGGGAAATGATTCTTACTCTGCGTGCACATGCCTGCATGTCCAGGGAACACAAAAGTAGCCATATTCCTATCTTTACTCGTCTCTTGGGCTTTGTGTGGACATGTGCGGGCAGGACCCAGAGGAGTGTTTAGGAAGAGTATGGATCGTATTAGAGCAGAGGTCACCGAGAGGCTGTCCATGTGTGCTATGGACCTGATAAGATGCAGAAAACCCCCTGGATCCACTGTAACCTAGCATGGAAGGTTTCTGAATTAACATAAAACAGTGTTTGCAATACATTTAACTTGTGTAACGTTACAGATTTCAGTAATGTGGAACAATGTAAAGAGATTTTATAAATTCAAATTTGATTGAAGGGGTAGTTCTTGTTAATAGTTACTTACCCTTATGTCATTCCAAGCCCCTAAAACCTTTGTTAATCTTCGGAACACAAATGAAGATATTTTTCATAAAATCTAAGAGCTTTTTGGTCTTACATAGACAGCAGCACAACTGAAACATTCAAGGCCCAGAAAATATAGACATCATTAAAATAGTCCACGCGGCATCAGTAGTTTAAATTTTTAAGGTTATACTTAGGGGTGGGCGATATGATGATCTTTAAAGTGTTGTCCATTAAACATTTCATATGCGTGCCGTCCAGATGCGCTTTTCCAGCGTGTACACCTGAAGCATGTGTGCACTAAAAGCCTGTCAAATAGCGCCTAATTACTGAACTAAGATATTTTTACATGTGATTGTGGTATTACTAAACTCACAGCGTTAAACAAAGGTGCTTGTGTCTAAAGTAAAAGTAAACAAGTAAGTATATTAGATGCGTGCAGCTCTTAAAGGGTCATTAAAGGGATAGTTCACTCAAAAATTATAATTGTGTCATTATTTACTCGCTTACATGTTGTCGTGTTTTAATTTCTTTCTTGTGCTAAACATAAAATAGGATATTTTGAGTAACCAAACAGTAGCTGGTCCTTTAATACAATGTTTAACAAAAAAAAGAAACTCATTCAGATAAAAACGAGCTGAAAGTGAGTAAATGATGTATGGAGTGTAGGAGTATATAGTGTTTCACCTTTCAATACTGCTGAATACACCTACTCTTCCTGAAAAATAAAAGCAGTGTTTGTTTTATTCATATTATGTTTATTTGTAATGTGTATCTATTCCAATAACAAAGATAAAATGACAACGATTTTTCTCTTTGCTCATTTTGGCCTAAATATCTGCCCTTCTTTATTTTGTACTTTATTACCTTGTAAGGTTTTGTTTTTATTAAAAAATAAATAAAAAAGGCAAATAAGTGTGTCTGTACTGCTCAGACAACTTGCAAAATAGTAAAATCAGTGACAAAGAATCATTATAATATCCTGATATTTTATAAAAAATTGTAATATGATATTTTTGCAAAATAGTCTTAAAAAAACCAACTTGTGAAAATCGTGATATGATATTTTTTCCATATCGCCCACCCCTAGTTATACTTCAAAACTTTTTGTGCGCAAAGAATTTGTTATTTTTGTTTTCTTTGCACACAAAAAGTATTATCATAGCTTCATAACATTACGGTTAAACCATTCTAATTATGTCACCTTTCTGGGCTTTGAAAATGGTACATGTAGTTGTATTGCTGTCTATTCAGGGTACGAAAACTCTAAGATTTAATCAAAAATATGAAGGATTATTAATAATAATTAGCAATGTCATTCAATTCTATTGTAATATATTTGAACATTTTATTTATTTTTGTGTCTGCAATGCTGAATTTTCAAGAGCCATTGCTCCAGTTTTCAGTGTGATCCTTTCTTAAAATTCTAATCTAGTGCTCATTTCATTACATTAATCACAATAATTTTCCTTTCTGAATACAAATATTAGTTTCTTAAAGAAACATACAGGCCCCAAACCTTTGATACGTATATATATATACATATATATAATATTTACTTTCTTATAAAGGCAGTGTATATGCACTTTCAAAGGTGATGAAGCTGACCACACAAGTAGTTCAAGTGTATGTGTATACATGACAAATATATTTCAGTCTCATTTCAATCTCTGTTCTTTGCTCCATTAACAAACGCATTGCTGGAAAGTCTCCTCATATTTCTGAAAGGGTGCCATGTTTGTGGTCAGTCGCCACAGAATCTTTCCTATGAAGAGAGAACACTCTCAAAACCTCTTTATCTGTTTACTGTCTGAAGAGTGTTTGTAGTGTGTTATCCGATGTAACTCTGTTACACACATTGCTTGCATCTCTGAGTATGTGTGTTTTCTTTTGCTGTATTTAGACCTTGTTTCCACTGATAGGTAATACAGCCAGTGGGCGACCTCTCGCGTGACGTGAGGCCATTAAAGCAAAGATGAAATGACTGTTCCATTCTCAAAGAAGGAATGCAGTGAAGAAGATGAAGAGAAAGGAAAAGAAAGCTGGATTTTGGCGCTGGGATCACAGCTGTGTGGAATAGCACTCTGTCTTGTGCATTCCCAGCTGCTGGGAGCTCATAGCTTTGCTGCTCGAGCACGATCTATCTCCAATGTGCAGAATTCATTAGGGCTGGAATACTGCGGCACAACAGACTTAACAAGAATTGCATGAATTACTAACAATAGGAAGCACCAGGGACCACTCACTGTTAACAGCAACTTGCATGCACAAAATCAGCCTCAATTTCTGTACGTAAAGACATTTATATGGTGCTTTAAATGAAAGTTTGGGAGGAGCGTGTTCTTTTGACCCTGTCAAGCAAAGCCTAAGTGTGCAGTGTATGTAAATCAGGATTGGTTTAGTTGAGTAATGAGATTTAGATGAACACACTACTTGACTTTTTTCTTGAATATTTTGGAGCTCTTGCAGTTCTTTAAAGAAGAAAGTTTAGTGCTCAGACAGTAAGCTATATTTTAGTGAGATAAAGGTCTAATAACAACTGTCAGCAAGGTGCAAAAGGTCTACATTCATCCATGTTGAAGCATTGCCACTACAGCTATCATTTAATATATATATTTATATAGCCATGAGTCAAATACATCAAGATGTCTGCATCACAAGAAATTCTCAAATGTCATTTTATGTCCATAGAAAACACAATTAAATGTAAGTAAAGTGTTGAAATTTAAAAAAAAATTCAACATTTGGTTGCTACATTGTCATTCAGTGTGACACAATATTTATGTAAAAATTCTACCAACATGCTTGTACATATTGAAATATATAAAAGAATTAGGAAGCATTTTATATTTTATTGTGTTTTAAATGAGGACTTACTGACTTATTATTAATGTCGAACACACACACACATAAGAAGAAATGTTTCTAAAGCACCAGATCAGCATAATAGAATTATTTCTGAAGCATCATGTGACTAAAAACAAGTACTGGCTGCTGAAAATTCAGCTCTGCCAACATATATTAAAAATATTTATTAAATTAGAAAATGGTTATTTTAAATGTTTTTTTCCCTGTGATTTTCAATCAAATAAATGCAGCCTTGTTGAGCCTGAGTGAGACTTGCATGCCCATTTTTTGCTGTTGAGTCAGAATTCATTATACATATTAACTGTATCTACTTCTATTTTAAACTTGACAGCAAGCCGCAGAAACAGGATGTTTGTGGGGCACAAACCTCAGTGTGTACCGCACGGATCATTTCCTCTGCGAGGAAGGCCGCACCCTCAGCATAGACAGAAAGTTGGTCCTCCAGAGCACTGCTTCCTCGCTGTGTGTATGCCACGCTCTGGGTAAGATGGCACTTTGATGTAGGTAAATACCTCCCATTTGATGAAAGTAAACATTCACGGTATCCATGGCTTGGCTTTTCCACTTCAGTGCATTCCAGAGCAAGCCTCCTTTTCAGGCCAATACATAATTGTCTAAGTGGTTCTGGACAGCAGGGGGCAATTTAGTCATTAGAAAGGCCAATTAAGTAATTAGGCCAGCGGTTTGACTGCCGCGTGTATGCTCACGGGCCCCGCAGATCGCCTGATTTGGCTCCGGTGCCACTTTTACGCACATTTGCCCTTGATATTATTGAAGGCTTAAGTCCCCTAGTGGACATGCTCCAATCCTCCCAACATGATGGGTAATTGAGAAAATAAAGTCGTCGATATGCAAAAACCGGGGTCATTCCTGAGTCAGAAGCAGTTACGAAATAGAAAGTGCCAGAATCTTGGGTAATATTTAAAGACATGCTTAAAACATCATCCAATCAGTCATGTGAAAACACCAAGCTCCAATACCATCTTGAAACAATGAGGAAAGGAATTTGATGATAACATCTTTGCTTCCACCAGACTGAAGCTCATGTGTTCTCACTCTCCAGTCATTCTAATTCTATTGCATGCTGACACTCATATTCCATTCTGCAGGTAGAGTGTCACAGAGGTGTGCAAAAAGCATCCGCAAAGAGGACGAGAGAAAAAAAAAATGGTGACGGAAATATGTATAGAGAATATTTTGGGCTAGGAGGTTATCCAGCAGAAGCACAGAGGTGGCTGCTTTTTCCATCACGCTGTTGCTCATGCCAGCAGATCATAGCGCCCAGTTCTTACACATGAGAACTGGAATGTAAATATTTAAATGCGGCAAAAGTCCGATTCTCCTTAACTCTATCGTTTAAATATGCATTATTTATCTGAGGTCCATCAGATGGTTACAGCATGGAGTGCTGAGTAAATATTTGTAGCTGAATACTGATGATGAACTGTTTTGAACGCAAGCCAGTTGAGACATTTGCCAAATGTATGATGGAAATTTTCCACACTTTTCCTGCAATGGTATCATTGCTAATAACATTTCTAATTAAACAATAAGCACTCAAGCAAAAGTGAATGGCTTTGATTCAGTCGTTCGCTTGTGATGTTCTGTAAGTTGCTGCAGTAGTTTGAAATAAGTTTTTGTGCTAAGGCTGTGGTTATTTGTTTAAAACAACAATTAGGAAATACTATATTATATATTATATTTTAATATGGAATTTTTTTTTTTTTTGTGCCACATGATTCTTCAGAAATAATTGTTATATTCTGATTTGGTTTAATCATTAATAAATTAAATTAAATTAAATTAAATTAAATTAAATTAAATTAAATTAAATTAAATTAAATTAAATTAAATTA
>JAUCMU010000143.1:8302846-8328233 GCA_032275025.1 Enteromius treurensis
GACATATTTATATATATATATATATATATATATATATATATATATATATATATATATATCCATCCATTTAATTGTGTGTGTGTGTGTGTGTGTGTGTGTGATTAAAAATGCAATAGTAATTTAATTATAATTTTAGGGGGTTAGGTTTACATATTTTGTAAAATCACACATATTTAATAATAATTTAAATTATATTTCATATTTCATTATTGTAAAATGTAATGTAACATTTTATATATAAATTCTATGTTAAATAGTGTAGTGTGTGTGTGTTGCACACAAGGAACAAAACACTCCGCTCTATACATATCTTTAACCAACTCTTTTTCAGTGCAGAAATAAAAACTGGATACCCTCCACCTGCATATCATCAAGCAATTAGGTTAGTTTGTCCATCTTTCAGTCTAATGTTACATTCGACAGGCAGCAATAGGATAATCAAGACGTGTCAGATGACAGCACGACCCCACAGGCAGACAGTCGTCCTCTTTTCTCCCTCTATACCTCATAAATTTTATTCAGCATTGATTTCCACACCAATCTATCAGCTTGACAGCTGCCCTCCCTCCCCCTCTGATTTAACTCCAGACTTTGTGTCAGACTTTTATCCCGTTTCCTCTCTGCTCTGTTTGGCTGTGGAGATTCATAATCACTTAATCCATAACAACACCTTTTTTTTACCACCAGATCTAAAACACACACACGCGCACACACAGGACTCTCTGTCTGGTTGCCTGCTCACTGACCTGTGAGAAGTTCAGTCCATTCAGGGGATGGCACTGTTCCTCCACCTTCTCCACAGCACCTGTCTGCTTTCCAAGACGCTCGGCTTCCTGCGCCAAGAACAGGTCGAGCACCGGCGTTCCCCGTGACCGAACATCTGCTTCCGTCAGAGAGTTCACCATGAGCATTACCCAAATGGGCCTCTTGCGTTCCCAGTTCCCTGCGATGGCGTTGAAAAGGTAGTCGGCATAAAGTCCCCGGCCACGTTGGTCTGCCGTCATCCAGAAGGGCATCATGTGTTTGACGTAGTCCAGGTGGCGCTTGAGTCGGCGATACAGATCACGCGGGAGTAAGGTCTGGAGGTTTTCTCCGTTGGGCAAAAGCTGGCAGCTAGTTAGTTTTGAGATGGTTAGGGGATCTGTGAGATCCAGTTCAAAGAAAACATTGGTGCTGCTCTGGAAGGCCCGTTTCGAGTTCTCAGGGATGTAGTCCCAGACTCGGGTGTATGGGACGTGGATTGTCCCAAACAGATAGGACGGAGCGTATGAGGGAGGCCGTTTAACGGTCCACAGGAAGGAGTTCATATCTTTCTGCTTGATATGGAAAAACAAAGAGGAGATTTTAGGGTCAAACATTAGATTGAAAGAAAAACATCAGCAACTTAAATCAACTCAAATTATTTCATATTGAGACGGTTAGCTTGCATATTTAGTAAATATTATCATACTTTGTGTTTTAAAGCACACTGATAAAGACTCAGACAGTGTTATAAATGAATATCACAAGTCACATGCATTAACTTTTTTCTCATTCACAGTCAAACTGAGGGGAAAAAGCACTGTAAAAGTAGCTGTGTCACCGAGGACTCAGTTCATGCCAGTGCACTGATAGAGCTGGTGTATTAAATCTGTGGTGGAAATGTTTAACTGGGGTTCTTAGTTTACAGTGTGCCTCTCCTCGTAAAAGGGGCCTTTACACTCTGCAGTGCTGCAAACCTCCGCTGTTCTGCACCCTCTGAAACGTTAAAGTATTTACTAGTTGCTAAGGCTGTCAATAGCTGTGCCCTAGTAAAATGTAACCTTCAATGAACAACTCACTCTTAAACGGTCAACCTTTAAATTTAATGAATTGTTTAGCCACCTCAGATCAGGAAAAAGCAGTTCAGAGTTTATTAACCAGGAGTCAAAGCTGATGTTAATGTGAGCACAAAGAATTGCAATTGATCTTATACTTGCTTGCATTTGCTGCAGTCAACAGAATTATTAGAATACAACTCCTCTATCATTATTTTTTTAAATTAATGTCATTTTAATATTTTTGTCAGGGTGTAATATGCAGAATATAATTTTGCTGTCATGTTAAAAAAGAGAGGATACCTTTATTTAATGATGTGCGTGAATGCATTTATATGTTTATTAATATGTATAGAAAATGCATATTAAAATACATTTGAAGACATATCTAAAAAAAATCTAAAACTTTAAATACTTTTTACTTGCGGGGTAGCCTACACCACGTGACTTTTTAGGCTCTTAAAAAATAAAATGTATATATATTTTAAAAATGGTATAACGTGTTTAAGGGATTGTATTGTATTTATTAGAACTTGCCACGTATTCATTTTTTTTATAGAACATCCTAATTTCTCACTGATTTTAATGAGCATTGACAAACTGCATTTATTCCTTTGTATTGTTTAGCTCTTAACGTCTGAAACGGCCACATTTGTTCGAGCCTGCTCATGTCTTCATGTTGCATTTGGACACCTGTGGAAACGGCTCGAAAACTGACCAGCTTTACTGCAGAGAAGCTTATACACTAAAGTAATATATTCTGTATGAGCAGGTTACATTCACAGACCCTCTGCTCTATTTTATGGAGTAATTTCTTAACCAAAAACAGGCCTCGCAGTACTCGCGCATTATGAATTCCATTAAGAATGCACAGGTCATGTCCTGGACAACGGGATCATTAATGATATAAATCTCCAGGAAAAGATAAACATTAACTTTCAAAACAAATAGAAAGGTAGAACCTTTGCGTGCATAATGCATTAAATTTCATTTTATTTTTAACAAAGGCTTTGTATTTTGCCTAAAAATACAAAAAGCTGTGTTGAATGGGTGAAGAATCAATCTCTTTTAAAACTTGGGAAGGCGGTATATAGCCTATTGCATGTGTTTGATGGAATATACTGTATCTTTCCGCCTCGACCGATGATGAATCCTCTCCTCCACACACTGTAGGCTATGGCTCAGATGAAAGCGAGATATTAATTGCGTTAAACAGCCTTGTGCACTTGCCAAATCATAATGAAGTAAATATGCTCGATAACTACTTTAACAGTTCTCTTCTCAATGAAACTTGATCAGTTTATGGGGGTCAGTGAATTTTTTCCATATAAATGCATTTGAAGTCTATTCACCCGTGGGGCTTCCCCCTTTTTCCTTTGACACATAAACTGGCACTGCACTGGCAAGACTTTAGCAGTATTTCACTTGGCACAAAAAGTCGTTTTTCTGGCCCAGATTTCTATGATTACATGACAAGAGGTGACACGCGGCTGGCTGGACGCCACTAAATAACTTTTCAAATAGATATTCCGTAATGATTACTGAAATGCAACAATTTTAAAATTATATTAAAATGTCTGTTCTTGTAGCCAATATACTAACACTAAAATGTCTAATGTCTATTAATATATATATAATATAAATAACAATATCATTCAGAATTATTAAATAAGAAACGAAAACAACACTGAACCTCTGCAAAAGTAGTTAAAGTTTTATTTTTATAAAAAGTTAGAATTTGTTGCACGTTGGGTGCCTATCTTAGTGGCCAGATATAGTTATGTTTATAATAAATTGTCGTCTGAGAAAAAGCCGTGCAGAACAAATTTGTTTACCTTTTTCATATTTTGTTTTATTTAACAAAAAATTTGAGCTGAACTTTTATTAACCATTACAATCATTCTAATGATTTCGAATCACAGTCTTTGAATTTGATTTTTTTTTTCAGTTGCTGGTAATAAAAGCTTTAGAATAGCCCGCAGATTAGATCAAACAGCGAACCACTCTCCTGTAATAATATCATGCACGATAGATCTTGATGACATGCCATTTACGAGCTTCTGCAAAGGTGCGTGCAGTGCGCGCGAAGCGGCTTCACAAAGAGCGCGCTAGACAAACTCACCGAGACGGGCTTGTCACATTTCCGCGTGCTCTGGTGCGTTTCCTGGGGTGAGCACACTTGAAAGAAAGCGCATAAAGTTACCAACCATCGTAGTCCCGAGTGACAGTTCATTTCGAGATGAGAGCGCACAGGACACCTCGCGCTTCCCTCAGCTCCGTTACCTCTAGTTTAAAAGTTGTTCCTGGCTTCACAGCGCAAATAAACTGTTTTCCGCCGGTGATGATTGTGGGCTCACATTTACCGTCTCGAAAGGAAAACATTCTGCTCGTCCGCCATTCTCCTGCCCCAGACTTTCAAAGGGATTCGCGTTGTCTCCTGTCTCTTTCTCTCTTTCGCTCTCTCTATCACTCTCTCAGCTGCCCAGCTGTGGAGAGCACAAACTCTACGCGGCGCCCCTCAAGTTTCCAGTTTAACTGCGCGGAGAACGTGAACGCCTTGAAGGTTTCCCCCTCTGCTTGTTAAGAGGAGGGGAGAACAGGTTCTTTCGGAGGACGAGAGTTTAACATTTCGACGGTCATGGGATAGATCACTGATCTGGTACATTGATCACTGAAATAACACTTGCTATTAGATGGAAATAACTTTTATTTAGATGTATTAAGACTTACTGTAAAACAGGCTATAATGATAATGCTATGTTGTTTAGTACAACATATAGGTTGTCCTGAAAAATATAGCCTCTGTAATATTATGGTGGTACCATAAATTATTATACCACATGATAAAAAAATTAGCCTTCAATAAAATGTATAGGCAGAGTCAATCACACAAAAACTACAAAAAATAAAGTGTAACATAGATGTACTGATTAAAATAGATATAAGTGTTTTGACAAATAGAATGGGATTTGTCTTGAATGTTTTGCTGTGTTTCTTCATGTCAATAATCTTCAATTATAACTACAGTATTTATAACTTTCTCTATATGTAAATGTTCACAAATTATCTTGCTAACCAGGTTTTATCTACAAAATATATTTTAAGTCATGCTTTTTTTGTTCCATAAACATGTTTTAATATTTTACAGTCGCATGCCCAATTTATCTATGTTAAGGCAACTTCCACTTATAGTTGTAGGCTACATTGTTTTTCTAATTTAACGAAAACATTTTACATCTATATTTTAGGGAGTCAAAATAATCCAACAGTCAACAGCAGTTCCTAGAAGATAACTTTTTTCCATGATACAGCACAAACCGAAGCCTTATGAATTTGTTTGTTGGTTTTGTATGAAATGTGAGGCATTCTGTTTAGAAGGCACACCATCGGGGTCTTTTAACGCTTAGAAATTTCGTTTCTGACATATTGTACCATTTACCCTCAATTCATCACTGTCACCGTGTATTTGACAGTAATGCGTTGTGGCCATTGACTCTAATCATTTTTGCATTGACGTGTTCTGGATCGCAGGCGTAGCTATGATTAATGAATCTAAACATTGTAGGAAGTAATGCCTGCAAAAATATATTTTAAGTTTGTTTTTTATTCCAGGTCCTGTTAAGGATGTGTAATTCTGACCAGTAACACTGGAGAATGAATGGCGGTGCTGAAAGCCAGTTGTTGTTTTTCCTGCTGTTCCAGCTCTGGTGCCGTGACCCATGTTATTGTCCGAGTGGATGGCCGAGTGACAGTGTCAAGTAGTGGGCAATTAATCATAGGGATCCTTCAAAACGAGTGCTCCATAGAGCTCCGCTGGTGACAGCAGAAAGGGTAGACACAAGAGCCCCTTTGTGTTTCCATCACGTCTCATTCTCCAGACTCTCCACAGGTCCGGTATAAGGCTCCAAAGCGGGCGTATTTGCTCTTACTTACTGTATATTTTCTGTCGGCTCAGTGATTACACCACACTGATTACACTCCTATATTTATTTACGTGAGTGCGAGCCTGCTCAACCAGGCCTTGATGATGTGCAGTATCAGTAAGTTTTAAAGCAGCGTGTTTCAATCACAAGTGTTGATGAACGATTAAATTATATATCTGGTTACAGTTTAATGAATGACTTGAGCTAAAACTCCCTTCCTCGCAGTTTCCCCTGCGTGCTGTAGTTACAGTAAGAGATTCACCGAGAATCAGTTTTCAGTCTGAATGATAGATAATCCTGTGTAATTGTGTTATTCTAAGGCTCATTGACCGTGTGTGCCGTTTAACGGGTTTATTTGACTGTTATCCTCATGGAGATCCCACATCTGCCTTCTCTCATTATCTGTGTTCTGTTATTGTGGGCTTTTCCCTTTGTGCTTGTCTGCTGTTTCACCTGTGGGCCACCTGCAGATGCATTTACCTGTTGAAACCATGCCTTGCAAGAGTTCGGTGTCTGAGGTGCAAGGCTTGTGAAAGAATACTCCTGGATCTGTTGCACTCGGACAGTGGAAATAAAACAGCTGAAAGGTAATGTTCTGGTTGGTTCTTTAATCAATGCCTTGGGACGCATAAGCCTAGAGCTTGTATGTGTTCTTTCTTAAAGGGTGTGCATATGGTTGCACTGTCATAGTCCGTATCTGCGTTCATTCACCTCATCAGACTGAACTCTTCAATTAGACGTTCAACCAAACAAACACCCTGACAGACCCGTCTGTGCTCTCATACGCCGTCAAGCTTCTTTTGAGATGGAGTGGGTAATGTCTTTCACCTCAAGGTTCCTCAAGACGTTTGTTTTTGTGTTCCTGAGGCTGAGAACTGACGCTTTGACGTTTCACAGTGCACCCCTCAATGAGCTCATAATTCATGATTGAATCAAGACGAAATATCTCCATATATTTTTTTTTCTTCTTCTTCTTCTTTTTTAAATTTAGCACGGTTTTTAGCTTGTGCTCTTTTTTTGTGCATTACCTGCTTTGTCCATACCTGTGACAGTTTAACTTGTTATCTTTAAAACGGCGCCCTCTATTGCCCATTCACAGTATTACACGAATCCGTGAGGGCAAACTAAAGCCATTGTGCTGCTCTCCGTAACCTAAGACGAAGTCAAACAAAAGGGAAAGTTCCCAGTGAGAGGGGTGAAAATTTGCTCATCCTGACATTGTACAATACTGTAGTCAGCGGTAACTTTCAAATAGCATTTAAATTTTCCCCTAAACCCAAAATAATACAGCTTTGTTGTAAATACTAAGGTATTGTTGTGGTTTATGGTGCTCTGGATTTCCTTAGACAGTTGGGGGCAAAGAGGTCCTCACAGAAGGGAGCTGCAAGTGTCATTCGGGGGTCAGTAGGCCATGAGTCGAATGAACTAGTAATAAACCAGCCTGTGGAAAACATGCACACTTAAATGGGTTTAAGATTTCACAGTCTTCATGCCAAAACATGAAGAACTTGTGTAGTTTTGACAGCAAAGTGTAGCAAACTACAAAAACAATAAAGGAGAACGACTCTTTTACGACTGTTTAAAGCATCTGTTGCGCTGCGCTTTCCTGGCGTGTGCTCACACGCAGACAAAGAGTGTCGGGCTATCTCATGAATCAGCATGAGAGAGATGGAGAGAAGGAGTGAAAGTGAGAGGTGGGGGGGAGGCAGAGAGATTCAGATGACGATAAGATTGGAAGGCGACAGACGGATGGTTGTTCGCTTTCTGTGAGACTGTGATGGAATTTCTTGCAGATCAAATTGGACAGTGTTGCCGCTTCCAGGGAATATAGGAAACTGTGGATGGAATTGTTTAGCTTTGTTTGTTTGATGTTGGAAAAGGCTTTACTGGCTTGTTAGTGTATGTATGCTGGAGAGAGAGCGGGAAAAAGAGTGTTTCTGTGCACATTTCTGTGTTCATAACCTCAGAAGACACTGAACAATCACATCAAAGAGTTCGCAAACAAAGGCTTCCCATAATGCAGCACTGCTTTCTTTTTAGATCAGAGATTATATGTGTAATTGTGTGATGATCTATGGGGGACCCCTGCTATGGCTTCATCTGTTACTGGGGTCTTGATCTGAATAGACTCTTTTCATGACGCAACTGTACAATGAGATCCAAAATGACTACTGGTTAAAGATTGCGGTGATTTAATATAGTGAGACCTGGAAGTCTGGATTTGAACAAAAGAAATCATAATATTATGGAAATAACAACCTGGCCATCATTGTTAGGCAGCAGTTCTTTCATATTCACTACAAATCGGCTTATCTTTGTCCAAGAGATTCCATAGAATTTCCCACAGAGACAGAGGTACTTCGTACTGAAGCCGGTGTAAATCACATATTCTCAGGCCGTGTAATTATAGGGTTCGCAAGAGCACTTAACAGTCAAGCGTTTATTGTCATAAATTTGCCAATCTCAATGTTCTGACATACTGTTAGATGTAGTGTATCATCTTCTATTTTAAATGTAAATGTGTGTGTGTTTGAGACCGAAATGGGTAGGGGGTGGCCAGAGAGCTGCCTAAGAAAATACAGAGAGGCCTGTTTCCTGGCTGCAGCGTACTGTGTGGGGTTTTATGAGTGGTGAAATCTTAACCATGTTTATCTAACGTTTTTCCAGTATTCTTAAAGAACATCTTAGTTTCTTGACCTGGATTGCTTGTCAGATTTTGAAATGTTTTGGCATTGGGTGGATGCTGTGTGTGTACTTGGTTAACAAGGAAGCCTGGTCTTTTTAAATCAATGATGAATACATTTATAGATCTTTTTTTTTTTTTTATGAATGCTGTACACAGCATCTTTTTTATTATTATTATTATTATTAATAATAGTAAAAAATTATCTAGGTAAATACTAACAGAACATTATCTTGACTGTAAGGTTTTGTACTTATCTATTAAATTAAATTATAAATATCTGTACAAATATAATATTAAAATAGACTCTAAAAAATATTTCTTTATAACTTATATTCTTATTTGTAACATTTTGTCATATACATTTTTAAGTACAAATATTCTAAATATTCTTGTTAAGGGAGGTGAATATTCAGTTCCATCTGTTACTTTTTTAAATAGTTAAAAAATGGTATAAAATCTGGTATAAAATGGTATAAAACATGTAAAAACATCTTTTGACATGTTTTAAAAAGAACCTCTTTAGATGTTGAAACAAAGACATCTCTGTAAGTCTCGCAAACAAAGATGGTTAGCTGATTGTTAACTTTTAGATGTTTTTGTGTGTCCATGCTGTGATTTGAGGTTGCGCTGATTATTTCCGTCTCAGAAATCATAGATAAATCACAGAGGGCCAGCGGGCCATGGGAGAGAGATGTGGACTGCTTCCCCAGTCTGTCAAGTGGACAGAATTGCAATGGCATTCTTCAAAAAAAAAAAGTTCTGTCAGACTATCTCTTGACATGGTTAAAGTCCTTCATGAAGTAGGCTACTTCACCAGATAAATAAAAGTCAAAGAAATATCTCGTCCAGCATTTTATGTCTTACATAAATGACTGAAAGGGGAGACCAAAACAAATTCACTGACCTAAAGCTCTAAAGTCTAAAGTCTAAAGTCTTTTCCATGAAAGACTGTGCACTCCCTGACACCACAGTCGTGCCGCTTTCCTCTACAGTTTGTTTTCATTCAGTGCTGTCAGTAAACAGCACAATCAGATCCTGTCTTTTCTTGTTCTGCTGCATGTTTTCAATTTTAGCTCACAAACAGTTATTGCTCTCTGGCTCAACCCAGAAGCAAAAAGTAAGCTGTCAGTAGAGACATGATAAAGCCTAGGAAACATCCCACCCATCCATTCCTGCAATGATCCTACAACTCCTTTTCTCAACGAACGGCACATAACTAAAAAAAAAAAAAAAACTAAGTGTGTGAGTGTAGGCGCTTCCAGGAAAAGCTCAGCTCTCATTTTCTGCTTCTCCTGCTGATTCTGAGCATGTGTCTGAGCTTTTACTGTAATCTACAGTACGTGTACGAAAAGGAAACGCGCGTTAGGCTGTTTTCATTTTGTGATTTGTTTATTGTCCTGCCAGAGGCCATGACTTGGACATGCCACATGTTTGTGGAGACGTATTTCACGCACAGTTTGCAAGGAAGAAATCATGCAAGTATGTGTATTTCTGTGTGAGGCATGAATGAATCGTTCAAGTCACATTTCCAGGCACGAAGAGTAGTGTTGGAACCCTTATCATATTTAGAATTATATCATTAATCAATAACTTTGATGATTACTGTAGGTGGAAGAAAAAATGTGCACTTGTAGTGAACTTAATATCTTAAAGGTTTTAATATAAGGTCCATTTTAATAATTGTTTGTTTGTTGTGCTTTTAAGAAATACACTTAACAGTATTCAACTGCATTATTTAGTATTGCATTTAAAGTTACTATATTTTAAGTAAACTAAATTGTGGTTTTCATGATAGCAAAAGTGTCATTTCAAATATATTGAAGCATGCAACAAACACAAAAATACATATTAGTTTTCCATAAATGCTTTCAAATATATCTTAAAACATTTAAAAAACAGTAAAAGTAATTATGAAATTTAAACTGTTGTCAAACTATTACTGGTGATGAATCGCATGCAAAAATAAATTTTATATATATATGTGTGTGTGTGTGTGTGTGTGTGTACTTATTATGCATATATAAATACACACACATGCATGAATATATTTAAGAAAAATATGCAATATTTGTATATTAAATATATTTATATGTAATATTAATTGTATAAATAATATATACATGTAAACACGTAATATTTTCAAAGTATATACTGTATGAATGTGAATGAATGTAAATACAAAATAAATATATGATTAATTGTTTGACAGCACTAAAACTTAAAAATATTTAACATAAGTGGATAAAAAAGCACTGGCAAGTTCAGCTAACTGCGTTGTAATGTGTAATATATTTTCCTTTTATCATAAAAAGTGTCTGAAAACATTACTTTCCAGAAGTATATTATTTCTGTAATGCATTTGTGAAAGTATGCTAAAGTGTACTTGTTTTTCGCAAAGGGTTTGCATTTCAGAAGTTTCACTGGGCCGGACCCCCTACTAAAGCCTGTAGGGGTTTGTTTTAAACGCATGGGCAAAGGTGAAGGACTCTGTTTGCCTAAAACACACACCTCTCAACAGGGGGTTAAAAACACAGCAAGGCCCGTATACAGACAGACAGCTTGATTAATGTGTACGCTCACGGTCCAGCCAGATTAGTGTTGTATCAGAGATGAGCCTCTGATTCCTCCTAAATCAATCTTGGGTAGTTGCAGATTTGCCGGCGTTGAGTCATGTCGTATGTTAGATGCTGTACGTGATAGCGCCGTTTCCCTCAATTTCATTTAAATGAGATGAGTGCCTCATGCTCAGACATAATAAAAAACAGTCATTCCGTGTGATACATTTCCTCAATTCTTTCCATTCTGCTGTCAAACACAGATTCCGTACACATGGAGACATGTTATGAAACACTTTTATTTGTTTCTGTTTCCCTTCTCAGGACAAGCCACAGCCGATCAGAGCATCATCATGTTCTCTTATCATCCTTTGTCGGGTCTAAATGATGCATGGATGGATGAGAAGCATGCCATACTGTAATCCGACTCTCTTATTCAGAATGAGATCACAGCTAAATGTTAATGTATCGTTAAGTTATATAAATGTTTCTTTTGGGTTTTTTTTAAGAATGAAGAGAATTTTAAGAATGTTTTTTTTTTTTTTTTCTTAAAAGTTATTTGAAAGGATTGAGTAAATTTGACCGTATTACATTTTTAAAATTATCCATAAAACAACAAAGTATGAAATGTGCTTTAAAAACGTTTTACTTATATGTATAAGTATATAAAGGCTAAAGTCAAACCCTTAATTGCATCTAAAAAGAAAGGTAAATGGATGGTAAAATATATAAATACATATTTAGGCTATGTATATTAAAAACCTTGACAGAATATAATGTTCCAGTTTGTAATTGCATTCATATTGTCTTTTTTTTCTTCATCAGAGAGTCCGTCAAATGGAGACAGAACTTCTGTTTTGAAGATGCGGTAAATGAGCCGCGGTGTAGGTAATTGGGAAAATACTCCCCCTTGGGCTGCAACTGTTTTTTGTTTTTTTTATTATTATTAAGTGGAAACAATTTCATAGCCTGACCATCACATACCATCCAAGAGGAGGAAAGAAAGAGATGAAAAATTGCAATAATCCCTTCTTTCCTGTTTATCCTGGCTCAGTGTGATGGAATGTGATACTCTGATAAAACAAGGAACCAATGTTTGATGCAGTGAAAAAGGGTTTCCAATGTCAGACGGAGAAGTTTACCCTTAGAAGTTGTAAATTAAAGTGGGAAATACTGTTCTCGCACATATGCAATGTAGTGTTAACCAAAAACAGCAATAGAATTTGTATGTGGACTGAGAGCTAAAAAGCAGAGCACTTTAATCAGTGTTTCGCCAAAAAAAAAACACTAAAGTTAATTTGTCTTGCGAAACTTGTGAATAGATGAAAGATCCCATCCATGCATACTCATGCACTTTATACAAATGACAAATTAGGCCTAACTCTAACTATGAGAAATCCCAGAGATTTCCAGTTCTGTTCTTTTTTTTTAAGTTTTATTCCGATCACCAAACAGCTACGAAAGCAAAAGAGCAGACCTGCCCTTCAAATCAGTGCTCCGAGTCTGCTGGGGCTTTGTTCAGGGGATTTTGCACATGGTTAATTAGATTAGATTCCTCTGCTGTTCACATTAATAAGCTTGTCTGTGTGGGTGTTTATAAATGTGTATGTGTGTGTGAGAGAGGGGCTCTTAGTGTTTTCCATGACAGGGGCCAGACAGACCCCCAGGCTCAAGTCTCTCCTGACAGAGCCTGTGATTTATCATCTAGTAAGACCCTCGTTTTAAATCTACACACACACACACAGACCGATCAACTAAGTTCTCATGTGGTTAACCACTCCTCAAAGAGACAAATCTCTCAATAATGTCCGAACTCCCTTACGTAGTGTGGAAGCCCTGTCCCTCCAAAAATGCTGTTTGTGCTGAAACATGATACCACCGCAAGTAGGAGAGCAATTCAAATTTTTTTAATTATTGTTTTTAACATGACCTCTTTTACAACATTATTAATAGCTCTATGTCACTTTTGATCAATTTAATGTGTCCTTGCTGAATAAAGCTAGGAATTTCTTTCCTTTAAAATAAATAAATAAATAAACTGGATCCCAAACTTTTCACTGAAAAAAATAACTTGTAAAATTGACTTGTTATTAACACTTTTTTTTTTTTTTTGGAAAACGTTAATGTGTAATTTGGTTTTTGTATTTGAGTTTTTACTTTAATAAACTAAAAAACTATTGAACTTGGAATATTACAGAATTTACAGTACCTCCAAATGCATAACTGTGAGAAGTTTTGACTGTAGCAGGCAAGTGTATATTTGGAGACTTTAATTTTACACAACAAACCTTTCCATTTTAGTGCATGAGACTTTGGGGAATCAGGTTGTTGGGGCAAGTATCGCCCGAGAGAGCTCTCTGTCACAGCCTTCACACTTCCACAGCTCTCAGGGGGTCAGCAGAGCGTGGAACTGACCACCCTCTGCAGCCTCTGAACGACAGTAAATCAGGCCTTCATGAAGCTGCTGCTGCACTTTTCTGGTCCAGAGGAGGAGGAGGAGTATCAGATGAGAGGGAAATGAGAGGAGAGATGAGAGAGGAGGATTTAGTGTGTGGGAGGATTGCGGTCTGAGGTTGATTTGAAGCTCTCCCAGGTTGCCTCCGATCGCTGCTGTTTCCATAGTTACCTTTCTGTTTATGAGGCAGAGTTTTGTTTTTCTTTTCAAGTTCCATTGATGACTTCCTGCGCACATGAGTCGCATTTGCTAAAAACATATATTAAAGGACCGTCCACCCAAACAAAAGATGTTTTGAAGAATTTTGGTAACCAGAACAAATTTGGTCCCATTGAATCGCATGATAATTTTTTCTATGCTATGGAAGTCAATGGGACCCAAAACCACTTGGTTGCCAAAATACATTATTTTGTTATTATGAGTTATAGGTTCATATTTTGGTTTTGGGAGTCCCAGACAACAGGTTACCGGCAAGGTCTAAAACACTTATTTTCTTATAATATGCATTTATTTTTACCTTACTTGTTCAACGACTCCCAAACGATTCCTTCAACAATTAATTTTTCCAAACTCCTCCGGTGATTGGTCGAGCACTTTTAATGCTCCAAAAGCAGCCCCCATTGGCAAAGAATGAATTAGCATTTTCATTTAGACCAACGGCAAAAGACCAAGAAGTCTGCTAATGATTCATTTTGAGGTCAACATAAAAGGACTCGGAAACAACTCGTTTCAATGATTCGGAGTCGATTATTTCTTTTGAGAGACAATCATTTTATACAAGGTGCACTTTCAGATTTAAAACTCTGCAGGATGTTTTCATTCACTGAGCTCTGTTACACACTGCATAAAAGGTCATTTTCAAAAATCCCGCCAAAATTTTCAAATTAATAATTTCTTGGGAACCTGTTTGAAAACAATTAAAATTTAGCAATGAAAACAGCTTGCTGGATTCTCATTCAAACCATGAGCAAAAGAATTAGTGGCCAAAACTCAGAAGCTGAAGGAAAGAGAGCGTGAAACCACAGATCAAATGATAAAGAGGAAAAAAAGTTGCCTGGCACAGAGGGCCTCAGCTAAGCATGGCAGGAAGTCCTCTGTACAGAGAAGCTAGTCATTAATCTGATGTGATACCTGCGCTAGGGTGGCTGTGGGCCAAACCAAATATAGGTAGCAGTGGAGGGAATGGAGCCCGTTTCCTCCGGCTTTGAATGAGCTTGTCTAATTAATATATGGGCTCTGTGTCACCAGGATGCAATTAGGGGGTGTTGAAGTTGTCACTTCTTGTCTTCGTTTAAAAAGCACTCTTTAGAGGGCAGTTACTTCCATACACAGAGCTGAACTTTGTGCTATGTAAAGCTTTACCTAGCTTTATTTTCTTAACCAATAACATCATTACATGAAGTATTTTTACATTGTATTTGGAGATGGTACTAAATCAGGATTTGTCATGGAAATTAAAAGCTTCAACTGTACTACAGGTCACAAATTTAGTCAGTAATTCTCACTGAATTTCAACTGTATGAGGTGTACAAGAGGAAAACAGAATTTTTCATTACTAATTAATTGACTTATAATATGCAATCAAAATGTATTATATTATTATTTTCATATAAAGAGTTTCTAGTATATTAAACATAGATACAACAAAAAATGAGCAATGCATTCATTTATTAATCCATTAATTTCAGTTATTGATTCTATGACTTTTCCCAAAATAACACAAAATCATATCTTAAAATAGATATCTCATATCTAAAAAAAGATATTTTCTTTTTTTATTAGTTCTGGCATGTATTATCTGTTCGGACATGTTACATTTTTCTAATGAATTCAAGTGTTTTTAATTATGTTTTTTTTTTTTTTTTATGTCACTACAGTACGTCACACATTTCTAAATTCAGCTTTTCTGTGGTCTCTCTAACATCTAACTTTGCACTGGCAACCATCTGGATCAGATAAGAACAATTGTTACTACGTGTCTCCATGTTGGTGATGGAAGAAATGGCAAATAAATCAATAAAACACCGCTTTCCTGACACTTTCCTGCATTTCACGTTTGCTCTATAAATAGATTAAGTTACATTTGACTTCATTGGTTTTATTAAGTATCGCATACAGTTTATCATTTTGGCATCCAGCGGTCAACGTTCATATTTCTAGTCCTTTATACGGAGTCTGAGACCACTGAATGTGGTTTTGTTCGAGGGGTTACACACTCACTGGCTTGTCTGGCAGTGACATACTGGACACTTATTGGTTTCATTGTTTATTATGGGAGTGTGGTCTCAGGGTTGCCAAGTTGGGCAGTATTTACGATGCTTTGTGACCCATGTCGTGACTTTGTGGATCGGTGGGGTGACAGAGAGGCCAAGGTCTGGTTCAGGTGAGAGTAGTGTTTCAGAACGACTCCCCTCTATTTACCCTTCCTATAGAATCCATGGGCCAATTCACCCGGCCTCCTTCAGCCCCACAGCTGTAAATGTCACCTGACTCCTGCCACACCAACGCTTATTGATAAGCCTTTTATTTCTGCCGCTTTAATGAGGTTGAGTGCTCCTGTTTCATTCCGTATGGCTTAAAGTACTAAACACCATTGCTCCCAATAATTCTCCCATATTGCTGAAGCAAGCTGGATGGTTATTGCTTCCAGATACAAGAGGTTAATATTGAGCAATTGATACATATTTATTACCTCTGCCAATGCAATATTTACAAACAAAGCAGTAGTGTTGTGTTCCTAAATGAGTGGTATTTTAAAGAATCAGGTTGAGTGAATGAATCAACGGCTTGCTTATAAAGACATTCACTTGTTTCTTTCCCGAATCAGTGTTTTTGAATGACTGGTTTGAATAAATAATTTGATGTCTTATTCACTAAGAAACCGAGATCTGCTTGGAGACCCAATTATTTTAATGCATCGGATTATCAAATTGCATTGAAAGATTCTTCGACGATTTGAACTGAATTGATTGCAGCAGTAAAATGGATAGTTAACACGCAAATTAAATGACTTTCTGGCAGCCAAACTGTTTCAATTTTCACTGACCGTCCATTACATTTTTGTCTATAAAAATGGGAACTAATATTGTGTGCCTGGTTGTTTTAGTGATCCAAATTTTAAGTTTACTGAACTAGACATGTCTGATTCAATAGGAATCAAAAAGACCACAGAAATCAGAAGGAAAGAAATCAAATGGATCCAAATAGTAAAATTTAAGTCATATGCAATGTGGTTACAAACAGAAACCCCATTCAGAAAGCTCTATATTAGAGCAAAGGAACAGTAAACAGAGTAGAGGGGGTAAGAGAATATTCAAGAGAGCAGCTTCTGTTGTTTTGTGACAGCGGCGTATTTTAATCCAGTCTGCAAAAAACAGAAAAGAGATTTCCTATGTAGTGATGACAGCATGATTTATAAACTCAACGCTTACACGTCTCCTCAACCACTGCATTCTGTGTTCCTCTTTCCTTCCCTCTCACACTCCTTCCCGATTTCTATTTATAAGTGGAAGATACATTTTTCTCAGCACTCAAAATTTGACAGAAAACCAAATCCATTTGATAGTTTTGTGATATTTATTAATTGACATTGTTCATTTAAACTTTTAAAATTGGCTTTAAAAGTTCAACTTTTGATTAATACTACTTGAAACTTTATACAGTACGCCTAACTAGATATAAAATCATCGTACATATTTTAGATAGGGTTGTCATACTTGGGGATTCCTGGCATTAAAACATAAAAGGAGTGCTGTCTTGTCAGTTACGGTATGGCATGATAGTATTGTCATAGTGAAAGCTTTGTGACTGAACATGTGTTATATATGGTAAGCAAATGCTAGATTGAATCACTGCATTAAAATCTCAGCTTCACCACAAACAGTATGAGTGTTTGTCCACTCACTGTGGGTTGTTTTAGTGGTTCATGACGTGATGGTGTGATGGTGTGATAGACATCTTGATCTTTGACCCATCCTCCCAGAAAGCAGCTGTCATCTTTTACCATCAAAGAGCATTCTTTGAAGATGAGAAGGCATGTCCTTAAGTTACTGCCTGGCTGAACCTTGAGTAACAGTGCAGTGAGCTGACAAATCGAGAGATCTTGAGCAAGACCTATAGTGATGTTCCCTCATGTGACCTTGTCATGCACACAGCGCAATCAACAGGCTTCTGTAGAGCTTGTGTATGTTCCAGCAAGAAAACCATGGTTGGTGTTATTTTAACCCTTTCTGAATGTCCCCATGATGTCACTGTAATGCACGGGCTATGAAAACACACGGGTATTAAGTTAATAGGATCTTGAGTCTTCTTAGTCATTTAAACCTTATTAAAATAATATACATTAATGGCATGTACAAGACCCAGAACTCTCCTCAAAGGCCTGTGGAGATGTATGTTTGTTTTGTTATGTTATGAGAGCAACATATAAACATATCAGATCTTTAACAATCATTTTTGTTTTGTTCAGCATGTATTACAACAGCTTTATGATGTGACATGATAATAAAATTAAATAATGACATTCAACATATAGCTACTATACAGAAAAAAAAATAAACAATACATTTTTTAAGATGTTTTCTGACTGCAATTTACATTGTCTTGCATTTGACTTGCCTTCTCTCTAAAAAAAAAAAATTCCAATGAAATAAAATAGAAAAACAGCATATGCATTACTCCTTAATTACTATTTCTTTGTAAACCAGTGGTTCTCAATCAGGGAGTTGGGGGACACTGGGTAACTTTAAAGTATTAAAAAATATATATATCAAGATGGAGACTGAAGTCACATTGGGGGGGGCTTTAAAAAGGTTGAGAACCACTGTTTTAAAAGCTATATTTTGCTTGAGAAATGTCATTTTTCACACAAAGAGTTTTATATGACAAGCCGAACAATACGGCTTCCCTCCCTGCTCCTTAAACACTCCCTGACTCAGTTGCCGAAGGCAGAACGCACACACAAAGTGTTCAGGGTGAAACTTGCGGTCCAGAGCAGCGATGCAGCGACCCGAGATGGGCTCTCCGCAGGTCCCACACAGAGTGCCCTGTCTGGAGTGATAGTGCAAGGAACAGAGAGGCCGACCGTTCAACTCCAGGAAGCAACCGTCTGTAAAAGGCTTCAGGCAGTCCTGGAGAGAGATGCAGAAAGAGGGTATTTAAGAGAGAAACATTTAATGATGAGGAATGTTCTGGAGTGATAGATTAGGCAGGTGAAGAATTCACCTTTGAAGCTCACACAATAGTACAGACTGACTGACTCCATATTCCTTATTTATAAGGAGTGAGTCACATGACTGTATTGCATTCCAGCCTTCAACGCCACTAATTCACTCACCGCACAGACAAAGCAGTCGGGGTGCCAGGTTCCATTGGCTGCAGACAGATAGTTCTCCTTCACTGGCTCTCCACAGCCGGAGCATTTGGGTGCAAAGAGCCGGTAGAAATCCCTAGAGCAATATGGTTTACCATCTCTCTCCATAAACCCTGGAAAAGGCCGATTCGTTCAGTACTAACGAACATTTCTCAAGTAACGGACAGATCTGCTAATTCACAGAATGTGGTGTGGGATGTTCTTCGCATTCGTGTGGTGATAAATTGTTTTAGTTTAATTGATAAAGCTGAAGTTGTCTCACCATCAGGTCCAAACAGATCTCCACAGTGGCTGCAGAAAAAATGTTCCGGGTGCCATGTTTGATCCATCGCTGTTAGAATGTTCTGTGGAAGACACAATAAATGATCACCTGCTTGATTGTTTAGAATCATATATTTGTTTTGTTTGAAAATGACATTCCACATTTATTTATTTAGTACTGAATTTTATTGCTATTTAAATTCAAGTTCAGTCGTTGTGTCTAGAACAGTTGTTCTCAACAGGTGGGTTGAGGTCCAAATATGATTTGTATACAGCAGGGATATATATATATATACATATATATATATATTTTTTTTTTTGGTAACACTTTAGAATAGGTAACACTTGTTAACATACAGGTGTGTCTAAAAAATTTAAATGTTTCTTGCAACTTATTTCAAAAAGTCAAATTTTCATATTTTAGATTTTTAAGTAAAATATTGTAAAGTAAAAAATGTTTTAATTTTGATAATTTTATTTACATTTTCATTTATAGATAATGAAAGTCAAAAATCTAGTATATACAAATACAAAATTATTGTTTAAATTAATGAACTGTTTACTTATATAATAATTCATAATAGTTTGGTTCACTATAATCGTTTGTAATAATTTAGTTACTGTATTGAATCAGTTAAATTTCAGTAAACAAGCCTGAGGAAATTCTATCAAGGAGCATTCAGAGGTTAAATAGGTCACCTGAGTAATAGGACCCTTGCAGTAAGCGCAGCGAGGGGAGAAGAGGTTCTGGTAGTCTTTCTCACAGTACGGCTTGCCGTCTCTCTCAAAGAAACCACTCGTGCCCAGTTCCTCCCTGCATGTCGTGCACACGAAGTGTTCTGGATGCCACACCTGTCCCAGAGCTGTGATCATCTGTAGTTTTGAATACAGGATGACATGTTTGTTAGTGCCAAAATATGATTAACAACTTGCAAATTTGTCGTCTGCGTCTTGGTAGTACCTTCCCAGCTATACACTTGCCACAAGAAGCACAGTGGCCTTTGGCAGCTGTCTGGACCCCCATTTTCTCCATGTCTGAGCTGAGAGACCCCAGCAAGTCGTCTATAGCATCCACATTCTTGGATAGTTTCTCTGACAGAGGAGGATGCTGTGGTTTCTTAGCCTCTATTTGCTGTCCACTATCGCTTTCTTTAGTTTCCTCTGTTTTTTTGTCTTTCGTTGTTTTGTGAGCCAATGGAGGTGGGCTTGATGTCGGAACTGGCTCCAAAACCTTTGTAAAATAAAGAATTTTTAGACAATTTCAATGACTTTTTTTACCGTCGTTGACAAGGGGACATAAAGTAGGAGCTTTAATATGTTTATACTGCCCTCTTCTGGTGATACTCATAATGTGCAATAGTGATTTAACACACAAGCTAGTGATGTATGAACTGATTTCCATCTCATTTTTCCTCACCTCCAGGCCTAGCCCTAGCAGCTCATTCATGATGGAGTCCAGCTCTCGTGTAGCTGTGCCGGGACTCATCACTCCGGCCTCCACAGGAACTGGAACCACACTGGAAAAAGATTCTTCCTCTTATTGAACTGCTGGACACCATGTATGCCAAAAGGTATTTTAAATAAAATGCATCAACAGACAGGCCCTTTCCACTCCAGATTTTGGAGAGAGGAGGATATACCTGTAGGGATTACATGTCTTTCCTGGACCGGCAACAAATCCAGGGGAATCAGTCTGAAATGGGACGAGAAAGACATTAGAATGGGTCAGTTTGTGCTTAAATAGATATTATCCTGTTTAAAGTTTGGGGTTGGTAATGTGTTGTTGTTTTTTTAAGTTCATATTTTAATTCGACAAGGATGTAATGGATTGATTCAAAGTGACAGCAAGTAATGTTAAAAATGATTTACATTAGTGCTGTCAAAAGATTAATTGCATCCAAACTGTGTACTGTTTATATGTATTATGTAAATACACACATGCATGTATTTATTAAAGAAAAACATGTTATGTTTATATATTAAATATATTTATATATAATATAAATTATATAAATATAAGTATATTCATGTAAATATTTTCTAAATATATACTGTATGTGTGTGTATTTCAATATACACAGTACAAACACATCTTATTTAAACAACAACTTTTATTTTGAATGTTATTAATAGTTTCACAGCACTAATTGATATTAAAATAAATGCTTCTTTTAAACTTTCTATTCATTAAAGAATAAAAAAAACAAAAACAAACAGAGCATTATGTTTTCACAAATACAAGACAGCACAACTGTTTTCAGCATTGATGATGATCAGAAACATTTCTTGAGCACCAAATCAATTTGTGCCACTGAAGACTACAGTAATGCTGCAAATTCAGCTTTGCTGTCACAAGAATAGCTGATACTTATACAAATATATTCAAAGAACATAACACTGTAATAATATGAGCATAGAGAGATCTTATCAGCCCCAAACTCAGGGTCGAAATTTTAATTTAAATTGAATTTGAAAATGAATCGCCCTGAAATATAATTACTTGTTCAAGCTGAGGTGTGTTGTTACTTTTAACAGAGGCTCCCAGTTGGAGAGTTTTGGGTGGAATGGGTGCAGCAGTCTGGGTGGAGTTCTGAGCCAACTCCTCTAAAAGCATGTCTGCAACATCAGATTCACACATCAAGCACCTAAACACAAACCTTTAACACTTACACTTTCTAAAAAAAAACTCTGCACAGAAGTCACCATGGTTATGATTGAACTAAAGGAAAGCCACTGTACGTTAGAAATCTGTATCATTTCCTGAGGAAGTGAAAAGGCACGTTGCTGTCATCGCAACGGATGCAGAACAAAGTAACAAACGCATGAATTTTAAACTTTTGCCACACTTTTTTGCTGACATAGAAAAATAGAAATACAGACATGGGTTATCTGACTCACTTCTGTCAAAATACAAAGAAAGATGGGAGCTTAAAAAGAAAATCCTTCACAATAACATCAGTTCATTCTATAATCATAACTTATTTATGCAGACAAGAAAAATAAATCCTTAGTATACCAAAGCTCTACCAGTAAAAATGTATATATATTTATTTACACACACACACACACACACACACTCAACTCTGTATACAGTAGCTATCTTTGTGAGGACATACATTGAATCAATGTAATCTCTAGCTCCTGACTCTAGCCCTACCCATCAGAACTAAGTGCTTTACCTAAACCCTTACCCTAAACCTACCCTTTACCCAATTATAACCTGACCCCTAAGACCAAGTTTTGGCCCTCAAACAGGTCTCTCAGAAAGTGAGGACCGGCTAAAATGTTCTAAACGTTCTAATGATCTAAAACGCAAACCGGCCCTCATAAATATAGCTGTACAAGTGCGCGCACAAATACATACATATATACATATATATATATAAAAAACAACTCTTCACATTCTTATGGCCTGGCATGGCATGGGTACACAAACCTGTATTCAAACCTGTTACATCTTCAGGGTCTGTACACTGATCTTGTTGTTAAGTTCAACAGCATCACTGTTGTTTGTTGATTTTGAAGTGTTTTGTCTGTTTTCTAATATGTCACAGCTTTTCATTGATAATGCACTAGTCGCACTGAAATGTGCGGCTTGCTGATGAGTGTTTTTGTCAAGTATGAGTAGGCCTATACCAATTCAACAGTCACCAAAAACTTAAACGCACCACAAATATCGGCTTGCATTTATAGGTCACAGTCTAAATGAGACTACCAGGGAATTGTAGTAAAATAATTGAAAATAAACTTAGAAAATCATCAGTCTTTGGATTACAAATTTACATCTTTACACTTATTAAGACTTTATCATTCGAATTATAGAAAATAGACCTCACCGAGTTCGTCCATTGTGGTCTGGGGTGTGAGATGAGAGGTAAGCAGTGTGCGTTGCGTGTTCCTAGTGAGCATGTGTGGTAGTGTGATCTGATACATGCAGCTGTGGGTTGAGCCCAATGTCAAATGTGAAACTGATGTTGCTTCCTTTTGAGTTTTTGTCGTTACGCTTTTTATCTCAAGTCCTTCATCATGTTGCATTTTTGCTACCATTCGCTTACAGAATGTGTTTTTAGTGACTATGTGGGCTCAATTATAGAAATTAGATAAGAGTGTGTACCTATTTATTCAAATACTTTTAATTTTATTACTAGTAATGAATGTAGTTGTATTAAAAAAAACAAGTTTAAAGTCTATATTTCAAAAAAATTATTGAAAATGTTTATATGTGCAAATAGTAGGCTACTGAAATCATGACAAAGTCACAGTGTGAGCCTATTAAGGTAGTTTGCTTAAGAAATGTAAACAAAAATGTGCCTATTTGCGCAGTTATATATCTTAGAAATGACTTGGATCAAGTCTTTCAATGCTTTAAAGGCTCGATAATCATACAAAGTAATAATACAGCGCAGATGTTTGTTTTGGCACTACATTTCCCAGAGATCCTTGTTGTGCCGCGAAGACTTCTGGGACAGGAAACTTCCTATCTTCTTTCTGTTGCTATAGCCCGCTTGACATAATACTCTGGAACTGATGACACATTTCACATAATCGCATTGAGAAGATGAATTCGGCCAATGTTCACAATTTTCTGTGTAGCATCTCTTTCATCGCGAGTTATTTGTAATACTTTTTTTAGACCGAGTTTACCGACTGAGCGGGTCCTCCTTAAAAGGGCAACAGTTCGAGCAAGTGGGCCCCGCTAACACTGTCGCTCAAGGTCTTATTTAAGGTACGTCATGGGTTTCTTGCTACAGTACTTTTAAGTTGTCAGCTTAAGACATGTTATCATACATATAAATGAAATGATACGTGGGAGCAGCTGCTGTTGGCACTTTCCATGATAAACATAGACTCTTCTCTCATAGACTGTTTTCCAGCAAAACACGCAATGTTTCAGAACATAATAGTCAATATTAATTCTATTTTACTTGAACTTTTTTTGTATTCTATTAATTTTCTATGAAAAAAACATACAGAAAACTAAATGACTGACAAGGCTACAAATGTACCCCAAATTAAATTGTTTTACAGTTGTCATGCTTAATTGATATGAATCATTTATTAGGGGAGACCTTTATTTATGCAGTTGAGCTGTCATTGTAATTAAAACCATTGCAGTGCTATGAGTGATATCACTGCAAATATGATCCTGATTTCTCTGTCCATCTTCAGTGTCGTATGAGTGGCACCTGTCAGTGTGATGTCATCCTGTAAAGACACTCAGCGCAGTCAGCGGCGCAGGGAGCTGGATGCCCGCAGGAGTAAGTCTCGCGTGCGGCTGGGCTCGTGTCTGCAGAGCTGGGGACAGCTCAAAGATAAACTGGGCTTCTCTCTTCACTCAGAGCTCGCTCAGCATCTGCTGGAGAGGTATAATACAGTCATCCTGTTCTGCAGACAGATACAGTTACCCTTAGACCCACTGGATGACAGTTTGTTGGATGCACGCTCTAGAATTCCTGTTGAATTGCATCTGCAGTTGTTGATTCTGGCTTTAAAGATGAGACTTTCCAGTTTCTCTGATCCAGCTTTAAGTCATACAAGGAAAAGACAGGAATTATGAGTGAGCTTAAAAGAAAGTATAGGCAGAAAAGCACATATTTAGGGTTGGCTGATAGCCAGGTCTTGTGGTGGTGTGTGAAGTGTTATACTGTAGATAAAATGTGGTCTAACTGATGATGACATTTGCTCTTTTTTTTGGCAGCTATGTTTCAAGGGTTTGCATGAAGTGCTCAGGTAAACCACATACTCCTTACTTAAAGGCATAGCTCAGCAACAAAAAGACAAGTTTGACATAATTTACTATAGAATCAAGTATATTAACTTCTATGGAGTAAATAGTTACTTCTGTTGTTAAACCTTCAAAAGATGCAAAAAAAAAAAAACCTTCATTTTTTAGTATTTTTGTTTATTTAAGAATTAAAATGACTTAAAATATTATTTTTTGAAAACATTATTACAGGTAGTTCATGGCTCTCTCAGTGGAATGAGATGATCTTATTTACTTTTTGAATTGTTTAGTTTCACACCTCAATAATATTTATTTGTTTATGCTACAAGCATACACGCTTAACCTGTTAAACTCTGCGTTACGTTCAAGTTGTGCCTTGAATTCTTAACCCTTTGTGTGCACCAATAACGCCATATGTGGTACCATTAGAAAGCTTAGAATCTCTATTTTATGCAGATATGAATTTTTGATATTTACACTTTGATATTTATTTTACTGTAACAAAGTTATTTACACGTAAAGTACACTATGTATTTACCCCCAAAACGCCTTGTGTTGACATGGTTCATCTTAGGACAGACAACAAATATAATAATATTTATCACTTACAGCAGT
>JAUCMU010000143.1:8342998-8353684 GCA_032275025.1 Enteromius treurensis
ATTCAGCAGCGAATACAATTGTGGACATAAGTGCTAAAATGTGCTGTACACATATGTGGCCACTAGGCCCTAGGAGGGTATTCTATGGCGGCAAATCTATGCCATTAATAAACGAGCCATCGATAAACTGATATTGGCGAGCGCGGTACATTTCTGCGAGAGTAAAACAGATGAAGAAACAGGGCCGCGAGCTCATATCAAAACCTTCGCGCGCGCTTGATGTGTCATCCGCGCGCAAGTCAAGCACTCGTGCACGAGCACTCCTGCGCTCAATCCTCTCTCAATTGCTCGCGCTAACACTGTTTTGTCAGTCGTGGGGCGGGGCTTGTTGTTTTAGTGACACATACAACTGACCCCCCCCCCGGCAAAAGCGACGATATCATCATCCATCACGATGTTTCACATTTGACATCTTACGATGCCAAATTGGTCGACATCGCCCAACCCTAGTACACTTACTATATACTCTTTTAAAAAAATTTAATTTATGTACAGTTTTGCTGTTATTTTTCTAGAGCAAGTTTGGTAAAACAACTAAATATATCTGGGCCATAACCCTCTTCTTCTCTCTTTCAGAACTCTCTAGGAACCCTCTAAATGGAGATGGCGTATTTCAGGAACAATTTTTGGGTAAGTCTGCCACATTTCTTATGTGATGTTTTTTCCTTATGTTTCCGCATTGTAGCATTGTACAGTGAAAGCAAATGTTTGCTCAGCGTATGTGTTGTACAGTTGCCTTGTAAGCAGTTTGGGATTCATATGCTGACTGTTTCAGTCGCGTTTTCTTTAAATATGAAGGAGGGATGGAGATAGGGAAGAACAAAGAAAGAAAAAAGCGAGAGAACAAAAGCAGAGGGCCAGGGCTTTGTCAGCTTTCCCATGAGGACAGCCGTGCTTGCTCTTACAGCACACCTGGTAGGGCTATTTCAGGTGCGTCCTACTTTAATACCCAGCCTGCCCCTCTCAAATAAAAAGGGAGAAGACAGAGGGAAAACAGAACATTGAGAAACACTGCTACTGAACACAGGCCACATTATAACAGCACAGAAGCCTTCCTGCGAGATAAAGACCTCCGTATGTTAAAGAAATTTACAACATCTGTTTTGCCTGCCTCTAAACATCACTTGAAAGTAAACAGTGTACAGTGATGGTTTCCCTTCGGTTTAGTCTGAACAGCCTTTCCTCTATTTGTAAGTCTCGACTGAGGGTGTTTTTTCAGTTTGTCTACTGTGTTCTTCTGTGTGGTTCCAGCCTTTGGTCTGCTGACCGGTTTCAGCAAGGTCATCTAGTTGTCTGGCTTTGTGTTGCAGGACTGTGGTACACTCAGAGACCTCTACTATTGTGTTTTTACACAAAGCTGTTGTAACCCCCCCCCCAAAACTCCCAAGCATCCATGCAGAACTATTATTCATTCTGGACCCCCTTATCGTTCATGCAGATGTATGCAGACACTCTGGCCTTCAGTCTTGTCTGTTACTCTGAAAAGTAGTATTTAAAATCAACATGAAATCAAAGTGACTCAGTTTACTTTAATGAACATTTAGATTTTTTTTGTGCCTGATTCATGAAAACATGCAATACAAATATATATATATTTGCAGACAAATTAATATTTCTTAAATTATTTTTTTTGTTGCTTGTAATAAATTAATTAACTATAAAAATGTTTATTTATATATGACCCCCATTTAGTCTGAGATAGGTTGGTGCTAATATTTATAATAATTATGTAAATGCATAATATCCTATTTTTTTTTCTCCCTTTTTTTTTTTTTTTTGCTATGATGTTTGGTGATCTGAATGGTTGTTAGTGTGATCATAAAATGAAACACTGTTTCATGTTGACTACAGAAATTAATTTTCATTCTAATAGTGTGTCTGTGTTTGCATATAATGTTATCGTTATTGTGGGTGTTCGTCCTTCTCTGACTGTTTCTGCAGCACTGAATTAAAGCACCTGTGTGAAATGACTGAGACGACACATTTGGGTAATTACTGAAAATGCATGATTAATTAAGTCTCCGAGAGGGAATTCGCAATCGCAGTGATTAAGCACATTCCTTATTTAGCTTGCGTGTCTTCATCCTTATGACTGTCTTCAATCTGTTTTCTCCTCAGAAGGAAAACAGGGCGTTCAGCAGGCCGTCAGATGTTTGTCGCACAACAGAGAGCTCATTTAACAGCCTAATCAGTTTGTTTCGTTTCACTGTTACTGTACTGTTTCAGTTTGGAGATGAGAGTCTAGTTTAACGAATTGCTTAAGGCTTGACCAGCTCAGGACGTCACAGAGCGTGTATTTTCTTGCCTTTGCCTGTGAAAATGATTGACCACATCATTTCGAGTGAAATGTGCCGCCCAATCAAAATGGTTTAATGTGGATTTATGTATAGTGTTTGAATATTAAATGGGTCATTAAGTTGATCATCACGTTGCATATTAACTTTCCAGGAGTGTTCAGTCAAGCACAGTTACTTAATATAATTAAGTATTAAAAAATATTAAAGTTCAGGTATATGTATTATTCAAAATTATTCATAATAAATATTCATGAGCCATTCTTTTATAATAGTATTCTAATAGTAGAATTAGTTCTCTTTTTTTTACCTGACAATGTCTACTAATACTAATTTTATTTCAATTTATAGTATATAGTCTCCATCTCCAATTCAAGAGAAACATCACAGTTATATTATATCTGTCTTATTGTCCCATTCATTTGATTTAATCAAGACCTGTCTAGATAAAGGTAAAAGAGAAAAACCTTTAGAACTAATGCAGTTATTCATCAGAGGTGACAGGACCGGGCTGTGTGTGTGTGTGTGTGTGTGTGTTTTTTACTGCACAGTCAGCAGTATAAGTCCTTTAACACTACAGCACCTCTACAAGGAGTTCTGAAATGAGCAAATAATTAAATGTCCAAGTAACAAATATGATTAAATAAAAAACTAAAATGTTCATCCAGATGCAAATGATGATGACAAAAAGGAAACAGAATACACTGAGAATTATTTTGATTCAGTTCTGAAAGGTTTGAATTGGGTTCGATTTGATTCAGCAGAGTAACTTATTACTGTACATGTAACAGAATTGTTTTGCAGAATTAATGAAAAATAAGTAACCATGTTTACGTACTGTCCGCCATAAAAAAAAAATTAGATCATGTTTTATTTTTTTGCCATTTCACATCCATAGAACCTGAGAAAAATGTTGCTCAGGAAAATGTTACTGATTAGAAAGGGCTTTACATCTGAATATTTTCTACACGCATACAGATTTGATTGACAGAATATGACAAAATCTGCTAATTTGATAACTTTTATTTCCTATTTGAGTTACTGTATATAGTTTTTGTTTTTTTTAAGATTGGCTGTTATTTTTTTATGCTTTTAATTTAATAGTTAATAATTTGATTTTAGTTATCACAGCCAATATAAGCATGCATAACATTTAAAAGATAGATCTTTAGATTTTAAGAATTGATATTAAGAACAAGAACGGTGTTTTAGAGCATTTAACATTGTCAGCGTTAAACAAGAATGTCTGTGTTTTTTTTTCTTCATAGTTTAAAACCTAATTTTCATTTTGCGTACACCCTATTCAAAATTAAAATCATATAATCCTACTTCTTCTTGGAGCCACTGCGAGCTAATGCTGCCTACTGACAGTACAATGTGAAAAGGTTTTTGGAGGGACTACAGTGAATATGGTGTTCTGGTCTGTCGTTTGTGTGTGTTTAGTTGGTCTCACATGATCTTCTCACTGCCCTGAGCATCATGGCTCTGGAACGCCCTGCAATCCTCCAATTACAACTTTCATGAAACATGGCTCATTCATCAAACTCTGCATTAGTCCTTAAACCCTTCTAAAGTCGTCATCCCTGCTTGTGTGTTTACAGCACAGGGGGAATTAAAATCAAGTGAGACTGGTTACGTTTTTCGCAGACTAACACAGATCGTCTTTATGTGGAGGTTCTTAGAAGATGCTACTGTTGGATGTTCAGCCTCACACTCAAACTGACTTTTAACAAAGAAGCCCATTGACAAGGCATTATGGGAAAGTTAGAGGTTAAAAACTCTTTTCAGAATAGCTTTCGACATTTGGTCACATATAATGTTGTAACATTTTTTTTTTTTTTCGAAATTCTTATTAAATTTGACTATTAATATAAAGAAATGGCAAATTTAAGGTGAATGACTGGAATGTAATTTTTTGTATAATAGTATATTTACATTAAATGTGCATTAAATAGGCCATGAGCATAAATACACACACTGGTATGTCAAAATGCCAGTCTTTGCAAGAATCCTGGTAATTAAGGCATTAAGTGTAAGCAAACAGCTGAGCAAGGAAAACATGTAACAGTGTATTGGATCTGTGCAGCTCTTAAAGTGACAGCAGTCTAATTCCTCCTGTCTGTTACTCATGTTAAACAATGAAAGAGAGAAAATCCTACACTGCTCTTGATTAAACCTCTTTGTGACTTTAAGAAGAAGAAATATATATTTAATTTACACTGTGAAGAATACGCAGTGTTTTTATACATTTCATTACTTTATACATTGTGCGGAGTAGCATTTATATATTTATTTATTTGTTCTACAGTACTTTTTGGCCTATTGGTTATAATGAGTTTGTTAGTCTTATTAAATTGAATTAAAAAAAAATTTTATTTAGGCTAGTGTGATACTGACTCTGGTGACAGGAATGATGACATTTCTGTGGTATGAAACATTTTTAAACCACAAATACCTTATTTAAACCAAAAATATCTATATCAATAAATATATGTATATACAGTATCATTACCGTAAAATAAAATTACTTGTATAGTGATTTTGGCCGTTTCAGCTACCACTATTGAGTTGCTGAGATGCTGAAAAAAGTTTTTCACCTCTTCCTGAGGTTTTAAAATTTTTTTAAAGTCTTGGGTCTTTTTTAAACAAGGAGGAGTACCTCAGCCCCTCTCCAGCCCTGACATACACGTATGCCTGTCTGTCACCTTATGGAATGAGCCGTCATGTGTCTTCCACTCTCTCACAGTTACCAGGGAAACCCTGTCGCTTTAGCAACCGCTATCTTGGTAGGAGACACGTTAATATGGAGCGGATTGGAGTTTCTCTTTCAACACCTGCAGCCCTGTTTAATGTCCCTGCAGCCGTTCTGTTTCTCGCTCCCTGTCTGTCATGCTCTCTTCAAACACAAAGCGTCCTCTGTGGCGACATCGCGTTAGATAAGGTGAATGGCAGATACGGCTGTATACTTTGCAAATGAACTTCAGGGAATAAAGCTGGAAAAGAACAGAAATGTCAACAGATGGCCTATCATTCCATTTGCTTTCAGCATCGAATTCTGACTGAAGTGTCAGGGGAAAAGACTGTCAGTTTACTTGCCAGATACTTGTTTACCATCACATTCATATAAAGGAGAGAAAACTAGGTAGGGAGGAGAGAGAGCACTTTAAAAGGGGTGCTGTTCTACCTGTGCTGTGCTGGCAGAGCAGAGAGAATCATGGGAGATCAGCTTTCCAAAGGGGTCAGGTTTCTACAACCATACTGGCCACAACAAACATCAGCTGTTGTTTTCATGTTGGTTCAAGATTAAAATTACATGTTGGTTGCAACTGGTTTTGTTGTTTTGGAACCCCAGTTCTTTAAACAGCACATTTCTGGGATCATGTAAAAAGGTAGGTAACTGCTGGGTGACACTAGTCTGTATCTGACTGTATAGTCAGTGACACAGAAACTTCATAAAGTGAAGAAGTGAACCCACTTTTTCAGCCAATTGGTTTCCAGCCAATTTACAATATTGCAACTTGCAATTTGATTCATTTGAAATTTTAAACTATTTGATTGTTTGATTTGGTTCAGTTGTTTATTTGGTACTTTAACCACACCATAGAATTGTAGAAGCTCTGTCACTGCCTAAAATCTATTTTGAAATCTTCTATTTGATACTTAAGCTTGACATTTGACCTAGTCTTATGCACAGTGCCCTCCACTAGTATTGGCACCCTTGGTAAATCTGAGCAAAGGTGGCTGTGAAAATAAATCTGCTTTGTTTATCCTTTTGATCTTTCATTAAAAAAAAATTGAAAATTTTAAAAAAGTTTAGAAAAAATTCTAAGCTACACTCTAAAAAAAAAAACAGAATAAAACCGTGAAAAGTACAGTAACAATATTTTTTGTTAAATTTATAGTTAAATACAGTAATTTCTAATTATAACCCATAATAACTGATATAATGTTAATATACCAACCTATTAAAGTAGTGAAATTTTTTTGCACCTTTGAAACTGCTAACCTTTTGCACTGATAACGATCAAATGCAGGAGGTGATGAGAAAGTCACATGATGAACAAGTAGCTATTAAATAGTTACATATATAGAAGGTGCTCAGTGTCATTCACACAAGCAATAAACACCATAATGGTGAGAATTATTAAACTGAAATGTGCAATAAACATTCATTTAACAACATGACATGTAACATACAGTCCTAATAAACATAACTGATACAAAAAAACTAAGACGAAACAGAGTTATTTCAAAGAAAAAACATCAAAATCAAACAAAATTAAAATGCAATGCAGGGAATTCTGGGTATGATGTTTCCCTGTAAATTTAACAGGAATTTACCATTAACCACCAACAGGTTTTTACCGTAGTATTTTCGAAGTTTATTACCGTTAAAATCACTGCCATTTTTTACAGTGTATCATTGAATTAAAACAATTGAAATGGGGAGAAAATCTCATTGTGAAATAAATGTTTTTCTCCAATACTTGTTTGCCGCAATTATTGCCGCCCCTTGAATTTTTACTAAGTAAAATATCTCTGAAGCATATTCCCATTCATATGCACAATTTTGAGCACTTCAGGGTTATTATGAACATGAAAATATACAGTAGCTTCCTGTTTCACAAAAAAAAAAAAATATATATATAGGAGGGAAAACAAGGCCCAAAATCCCTTAATCATCAACACTATAAAAAAAACAAAACAAAGAATATATTTCTTATATGCTATAAAAGATAATTAAGCTTCACAAATTAGTGAAGTGGCTTTAAGAAAAAAGCTAGAGCAGTGAAAATTTCCATTTCCACCATCAGGGAAATAATTAAAGAGCAAAATTCTGAACATACATAAGACTAGGCAAAAGGTCAAGCTTTAGTGTTTCACAGGGGAAAATAGACGATATCAAAAGAGATTTTGGGCGGTGGCAGAGCTGCTACAATTCTATGGTGTGGAAAAGTACCAAATAAACAACTTATGTATGACATGTATCTAAAAAAGATTTGAATTAGACCTAAGTGAGTTATTTAGGACAACTGAACTGCACAAATGAATCTCAATATTTGTGTGACATTTTCAGTCAAGCAGATTTTATTTTATAGTATGTTTTCCCGTTTCTATTCTTTGAATAGTAGGAATTTTGTCTATTTTGCTTTTACCTGGGAAGTTCTTTCTTTGGTGTGGAGGTATTTACGACCAGTGACTGCCCTGGTTCTGTCACCTCTTTCTGTCTCTTGTTTGTTGACATTTTTCTGTTTGCTCAAAGAAAGGGGGCTATTTTTATACTTGCTAACTTTGACCGCAGGATGTGCTGTTACTTTGTTCCAAAGGTTATCATCCGTGGATCTCCCTACTGGGCTTTGGCCTTTGAGGGAAATCTGTGTTGTGCTCCTTGCTCACGTGGCATGTCTTGCGCACACACACTGCTGTGCGATTCTTCTGTTGCTGTATTTTCACTAAACCGCACTGCACTGTGATTTTGAGCCTTTTTTTAAGAAAAAGGAAGGCAGTAACGTTTGAGGAAGTTTGTATGTCTGAGCCAGTTTTGGCCCAGTTTCATGAAAGCTCACAGCATGACTTGTTTACTTTTTTTTTTTTTTTTACATCTTTCTGACTTTAAAATCTTTTATGTGTTTTAAAAAACAATGATATTTGTTTACAAATGCTGACATTCTGTACAGACAAATAATGTATTTTGTGCCTGCTATAGTCAACGGCCCACAGTCGACAGTACAATCTTCCAAGTTCCTTTTGCTATTTTTATTTTAACACTTATTTGTTTCAGACGATGATTCATTTTTACACACACTGCAGGAATGTACCTTATGGTGGTGTTTTTGTTTGTTCACAGGGAGAGAAGAATGCAGGTTTCGACATTCTCTACCACAACATGAAGCATGGACAGATCGCCACCAAAGAGTTGGCTGAGTTCGTGCGTGAGAGGTGAGGTGTTGTTTTGGGAGGAGTTGTCATGGTGATGGGGTGAGATGGTGTATCTGGTACTGTCAGGAATGTGATGTGTAATTTGTTCTCTACTCCTCACTTCTTGTGTTTCTAACTCATCAGCAGCAGTTGTGTTTTTAAAGTGAATTTAAATTTTTTTTGTTTTAATTATTTCCATAAAATAAGTTTCTTTTCGTTTAATATTACTTGACATACCGTAACTAAAATGTTACGTCTTCAAATATTTTATTAAGGTACAGTATGGTACATTATTCTATGTTGCGTTTTGTTTGATTTAATCTTACTATATGATGTTACATTTCTTTTCCTACAGTATGTTACATTGTTAGTGTATTGTATTTAATCGTAAAATGTTACATTATATTATGCTACATTGCCTTACTGTGATGTTTTCTGCTATATGATCATTTCACGAGTTCGGGCTTTCTCATTAATAAGAATAGAGAAGGAAGCGAGCTAGTTAGAGCAAAATAAAGCAAATTTGGCAAGCTGTCCGAGGGGCGCGCCGGGAGAACGACAGGCTCCGAACCCTAGTGGCCTGAGCCCTAGCGAGGGCAAGGGTTCGTGCCAGCTCGAACTCCTGTTGCTCCCCAAAGAAGCTTGCAAGAGGACAGCGCCAAATTTGCTGCCCCCCAAAAGGCCGGAAGTATAGGAATAATTATTATTATATTTTTTTTTTTCGTCCAAGGGCCTGTTTGAAAGCAGAAACATGGGTTAGAGGGAGAAGCAGTGATCAATCAATATAGAATGAGTAAAGGGTGGATATGGTTTAGGGAGGATGGGTCTGCGGAAAAGAGAGCTGCGGAGGTGCTTACCTTGAAGCGGGAAAGGCGGGCTTCTGCCAGGAGATGGAGCCTCTTTGGGTGGATGCGGTCGGCGGAAGCTTCTGCTAAGGTCCGGAGGGTATGTTTAATGGAGACAGGTAGCGTCTTTGCTGGCAGTGACCTCTGCGGGGAAGCCTCTGCGGAGGCGAGGAGCGTATATGCTGGTAGTGACCTCTGCGGGGTCAGCAGGGAAGCCTCTGCGGAGGCAAGGAGCGTATATGCTGGCAGTGACCTCTGCGGGATCGGCGGGAAAGCCTCTGCGGAGGCAGGGAGCATAACTGCAAGCAGTGACCTCTGCGGGGTCGGCGGGGAAGCCTCTGCAGAGGCGGGAGCATATAAGCGAGCAGTGACCTCAGCGGGGTCAGCGGGGAGCCTCTGCGGAGGCGGGAAGCGAACCGTGCTTGTGGGGACCTCTGCGGAGGCCAATGGGGATTCCTTTGAAAAGCAAGAAGCTGAATTGCAGAGGTGGCCTCTGCGGCTGCTGGGAAGGTGCTGACGGTTAGGATGGGTTGGGATGGGCTTTTAGTTTTGGCCGGAGAGGGTTTGCATGGCTTGTCGGATGGAGGCAGGGTCGGAGCGGATGTAGTTTCTGAAAGCGTCAGAAGACCAGCGCCCTAGAGTCTGAATCTGGTTGGGATTGAGGCCTCTTTCTGCTGCTGAGGTAGCGGCTCCAATCCGGAAGGAGTGGGAAGAGTACCTGTCTGGGGAAAATCCTGATCTTGACAGAACGGATTTGAGATGTTTTTGAAACCAGAACCTGGATGTGGGCTGGTTGAGCTCGTCTGTAAAGAGGGGCTCGAAAGGGGAAGAGGCGATCGAGCTTCTGTAAGCTAAAAAGGCTCGAAGTGTCTGGTAGGGTTGGGTGGGAGACTGTAGTTTGAATATATAAATGTAGTGGCCTTTTCTGAGCTGGTCTGTCTTACTGCGTTTAATGAAAAAGGTGAGGGTTTCGTGGTTGATGGCGGTGAGGTCTGAAATGGTTGGGTGGATGGAGGGGTTGAAGGTGGAATTAGTTGTGAATTCGGAGACTCTGAGGAAACCGAAGAATGCTAAAGTAAACATGGCGTCTAGAGTGCGGTTAATGTGGGTATTGCTGTACCCTCTGCGGAGGGTGGAGATGCAGTGGGTGAGAATCTCCAAGGTTATAGGGAGTCTTTGGTCAGCGCGGGTGGGGTTTTCTCTTTGGAAACCCTTAATAATAAGGCTGGTTTGGGCGCTAGAGATGGCAGGGGATGGAGAGCCGAGAATTAGCTTGTGGAAAAATTGGATTCCACTTAGGTATCCTTTGATGGAGTTGGCCTGGAGGAATCTGAGTGTGTTAAGGTAGGAGATAAATGAGGTGATTGATAGGAGGGAGAAGTCTGGGAAAGGAAGGTTGTAGCTTTGGTGGAAAGTCTTGAAAGCTCTCCAAGCTGTGAGATAAGATTGCAGGGTTCTGGGGGAAACGGCTTGGAGCATGGCGTTTAAGGAATGCTCGTAGAGGGGTCTTAGGGGGTGGTTTAGGGGAATATTATCAGCGAGTAGGGAGGCACTGGGGTCGGCAGGGGGTCGGCATCTGGCGCCAGCGTCCTGAATTTCTGGAAAAGAAAACGGGACAGTGAGTCAGC
>JAUCMU010000143.1:8360493-8381914 GCA_032275025.1 Enteromius treurensis
CGCAATCAGTACACGCCAATATTCATTGGCCTTTAGTAAAAGCTCAAAGGCAAATCGGTCTCTCTGGCGAGTTCCCCTATGTAACGTCGAAGTGATTCGACTGAAAGGGTAACTGTAACTCATCAAGGTCAAAAAACTTTAAAAACAACCTTCGAAAGATTTTTGGCTTAATTTTGCTTTAAATACTTTCATTAATATCTGGTGGTAATGAATAATAAACGTAATATTTATGAAATAAGTGCATATTTTTAGTACATTTGAAAACAATAAGAAGTTTGTTCTTAGCCATTCCATATTGTAAATATTCACAATATACACTACTGTTCAGAAGTTTGAGAAGGTGATGCTTTTATTAAGCAATAATGCATAAAGATTTTTACATTGTTATCCAAAATGTCTCGTAAATAAATGCAGCCTTGGCGAGCATAGGAGAAAATGTCTTATAGGCACCAAACTTTTAAGCAGTACTAGAGGTCAGTGGCCTCTTTTCACATTTATCCTTCTACATCTGCAGAAATTTCAAGACATTGAGGAGGCTCATTTGCGTCAGATGAAGCTACTGATCAAAGCGTATTCACACTCCATTGAAGACACACACGTACAGGTTGGGCAGGTAAGGCTTACTCTGCGGATTTAACCTACTCCTGTATTCTGTTTGATTCCTGTGATTGTGCTGAAAACTGTTCAGACAAATTACCCCAGTGGCTCAGAGTTGTTCTGGTCAATGTGGCCTTGATTAGCTGTGTAATTAATAAAAATAAATTAATTAAAACAATCTTTGTTCTGTCTCCTTCAGGTCCATGAGGAATTCAAGCAGAATGTGGAGAACATTGGCATTGAGAACCTCATTCAGAAGTTCACAAAGCAGAAGGGAACAGGCAAGGAGAGACCTGGTGAGTCACTGAAAGATAAAACACCTTGTGATTTCCCCAGAAATTCCAATTCTGGTTTATTGGATAGCAATGCACTGAAAATAATTTTTCTGCAAAATACAAGGTTTTCAATAAAAGGAGCATCTCTGAAACTTCCTACTGTGTGTTTTTATGTGGTTAAGGTCCAGTAGGGTTCGAGGAATATCTGTCCCCACTAGTATCTGAGAACAGTAAAAAGAGTCGTGCTAAAGCCTTTAGGATCCCTGGACTGGGAAAGAAAGACAAGGAACCAGATTCAACGTGAGACATGCAATCATATGGATCACAACACACACGTTTAAAGAATTACTATTAATTACTCACCCTCATGATGTTAAGAGCCTTCTGACACTGCATTGAATGCAACACAAGGTTTGGAGCGACATGAGGTTGAGTAATTAATGACAGAATTGAATTTTTTTAGTAACCAGTTGTACTTATATGTGATTGTTTTTTTTTTATACCTCTTCTGTTGTTGTCCTCTAGGGATTCAGCTGTGGCAGATGCACTTGTGAGTTCCTATAACACACACACACACACACATTGTCTTTGCTTAACTGATTGTACACAGAGAACAGGTGATTATGTGTGTGCGCGTGTGTGTGTGTGTTCAGGCATTTGTGGTTACGAGAACACAAATGTTTATAATGACATGGGTACTACATCGTAAAAATGTATTATGATGACACTGCCTGTGTCCCTGTTAACAAAAGGCTTAAAAAACGTACTAAACAGTGTTTTATCAAATTAAAAAAATGCACACAGTTTCCTGTAAGGGGTAGGTTTAGGTGTAGGGTCAGTGTAGGGCAATACCACATACAGTTTGTATAGTATAAAAACCATTACCCCTATGGAGAGTCCCGTAAACCACAAATGCAAGTATGTGTGTGTGTATGTGTGTGTGTGTGCGCACGGTTACTAGTCTTGTATTATCAGCTTTTCTTGAATAAACTTCAGTGACTCTTTTTAGACCGCCTGAAAAAGTCATATCTCAAACAAGTCATTAGTTAACACACACACAGACCATGGACTTTATACTAGCGAGAACATCTTGAAGCCAGAGATGTATTTGTATTTTAGTTATTGGAATATAATTTATTCCAAAATTGCATTTTTCATATTCTATTTTAATATGGTTATCACTTAAAGTAATGATTATTTGTGATTCGACAAGTGAGTCAGATGTCGATAAAATGTTCTGATTCAGTGATTCATTTACTGAAGACTGATTCAAACATGTGACACGTGAGTCTTTAGAATGATTCATTACTGATCATGTTGAATATATTTGATTCCCTTAAAAGACGCAGTTTTTTAGAACCCGGAAACGTCATTCTGTGTACTTCATTGAGGATTTTGTAAACCTCTGAGGATAAATAGCTAAGTAAACAGAAACATACTGTACACAGAATGCAGGCTCTTTCTACACAGACGTCCGTGCATACGCTATGCAAGAGAGTGACGTGTTTGGCAAGGTTTGGTTTCCTCATTAAGCTATATTTAACCTTGGCAATACTCAGGGTTCTTAATGAATGTCTGATAGCCCACTGACTGCCAAAATCCTTCATAAACACACACTTGTTACGGGCTGTTATGTAAGATGTCAGGCTGCTACTAACTCTCTTAAAACTTCGGCAATACTAGCCATGGGAACACGTCCATGTTACAGACCTACAAAGAATCGTCACTTTGTCAGCTGATGTCCTGTGCCTTTAAATGTTGTTTCTTATTGTGAGCTTGTGCTGTCTGTTTGTGTTCATGTGTAGAACTCACCCCTCGAAGTGGACGACGAGGGCTTTGTGATACGTGCAGATGTCAACCAGAATGATATCCTTCAGAATAAGCCATCAGGAGTGTGTGTGTGCAGAACTGTGTTCGTACATACCGTCTGAGATGACTAGCTTCTATTCATTTTAATACAGTCTTCTTATTCTGGCCTACTAGTGTGCTTATTTGATTAAAGGGGTCACACGATGTGATTTCAAGTTTTCCTTTTCTCTTTGTAATTTTACAAGCTGTTAGTGCACACTGTAGATAAGATCCCTAAAGTTGCAAAGACTAAAGTTTCAGACTAAAGATGAGCTTTGTACAAATCGATCATTTCAGCAAGGCGGGGCTTAGAGGGGAAACAATAATGTACAATATGTGACAAATAATGTGGGTTTTAAACCACACATTGCATTAGACCAAATATACATAATAACATGAAATCCTAAAGTTTCTTTTCAGGTTGATTTTCAACCTGGCCTCAGGCTTTTAAACTCTACTGCAGATATTTTAGACTTGAGAAGTATATCCTCAGCACTACAACAAACAATTTTGCCAAAACTTATTTTTACTTTCATAGCTCATCCACATGGTCTAAAAACGAGGGAGAGGAGAGTGATTTATTTGCCGCCTTTGTTTGCTTTTTATTATTATTTTCTGCAGTACTGTCTTCACACATCAAAAGTGTTGATGCAGAAAGGAAGTTATTGTCAGGAAGTGCGGTTTGATAAGGCAGGATGTCAAATAGAGACACTTCTATTGTTTGATAATGGGGAATAATGGATATGCCGTCTACTTTCCAATAACAATTTCTCCCCAAATGCCCTGTGATGAAGATCTGTTATCATTCTTCGGTTCCTGAGAATTTAAGTTCATCATGAAAGGAATTTAAGGATATTAAACTCGGTAGCGACTCTAAATAGTATGGTTATTTGTGTACCTCATTACAGTGTGTAGACTACTCACAACAGCTGTGTTTGTGTGAGGGTTTGCACTCATGTCTATTTGTGTCCGTGTGTGTTTTCTTTGTACCTGCGTGCGAGTACATACATGTCCTGCATCGTGTCTGGATTTGCTCCTTAACTGCATTGCTCTCTACGTTGTGCTGCTGAGGAGAAGGACGGAAATTTTTACTCCAGCGACTCGGATTTCGATGACGATGAGCCCAAGAAGTTTCACATCAAGATCCGACCGGTTGCAAGCAGTAACCGTAGCAACTCGGCAGCCAATGAACTGGAGCTGAAGGCCACGGTGGGGGCGTTGACCCTGCCCCCTAACAGAATGGTAAGATGTTGGGGGTATTTAGTCTTTAATAGCTAAAATAAGACTGATGCATGTGGTTGTAGGACATTTATTGCATAGCTATATATAAATGAGGTTTTATTAGGCATGTTAAGATCACAAGACTAGTCAAATAATGCTTGTATTGACTTGCTGTTCTCCCATTAGTTGAAATTTCAATTTCAGAATAAATGAATAAAGATGAACTAAATCACTATAAGTGTTCTAATCTGATTGGGTGCAACTGTTTGCCTGTACACAATGTCATGTGTACCAAGGTACCAGGCTGCTTTAGATCTGTATGGCTGTATTTGCCAAAGGAGGCGTTTTTTAGTGTAAACAAATCTTTGAAAAATTTTGTTTTTTTGTCTAGTGTATCTATGTCTAGTTTATTTATGAACTAGACATAGAAAAATAAAGAAGATACAGCAAAACTTAAATAATTTGTTCATAATGTAGTCTCTCATTTTTAAAGGTATCATTAAAAATATGGTGCAAAACATTGATTAAATTGTATTTTTTATGACTCTTTCTTTTATTCTTCCCATTCTGAAGGTGTCAGTAAAGAAGCAGCTCTCGCGTAAGTTTTAATTCCCTCTTTATCTCGGACTATATTGTGTTTTGTTTGTCATTTCTATATGATCTTAGTGTAAACATTTTTCATGTGTCCCGTTACTCCATTACAGGAAACTCCAGTTCAGCAGGTCGATCTGAAGGGGAAGGGGAAAGTGTTACCCAGAGAGGTCGGTAACACTCCGCAGACGTCCACTTCTGTACTCATTCGGCTAGAGTTGCATCATAGATCATTAATTTTTCATGTCTCATGCATTGTTCCTGTGACTAATTTCGACAAGCCATCTCAAATGGCCACGGTCACACACACAATGTTCCACCTCCTCCTCTTTCCACATTAATAGATGCCATTATCCCACAAGCTGCTTCTGACACCTTAATCACAGCCATCTGCGGTCCAGCTGACCTGGGATCAGTGTCATAACTGCACTGTCATTATTGCCTTATACTGACAGCCTGATCTCAGGTCAGCTGAATTGCTGTAAATGCAGTCTCAGAATGAGCTCTATTTTTGTATTGTGGGATTTGACAATAATAGCAAAAGTGGAAACAATTTGGTGTTTGTATGTGGTTTGAAGAAAATGGTTTTAGGCTGTCTTCCTCCCAGGCTGACTATTACTCAAACCAGCTTAATTGCAGACATTAGTCACATAGATTTATGGTAATATTGTGATGGTTTGAATAATTCTGTAATGAAAAATGTGTGTTTTTTTATTTTTTTAATCAGTGATATTACACTGTTCTATTAGATGCTGTACATTATGTATTATGGTTGTGGTGTAATGGTTACAGATCTAGGCTGGTTAGCAAATCATGAACTATCACAATTGTGGCCATGATGACCCCTTATTTTTCTTATTGTATGATATTGTTAAATTGTGCAGTAGAGTAATGTTTTGTTGCTGTACAGATGGAGAACAGGAGGGTCTGCGCAGATCCACGTCCAGCCCAGATCACAGCAGGTACACAGAGATTTTCCGTTAACGCTTTAACGTCCAAAAATGCACAGTTAAAGGTAAAGTGTGTACATTTTTTACCATTAAATGCATAAATGCTAAACGCTGACTGTTGGACTCACCCCAAACCCACACCATTGGTTGAACCAGAACTGAATATATTGTTAGGACAAACTGAACAAAAATGCAGTTTAATAAATAAGTATAAATTCAACATTTTTACTATTTTAATGAAATTAAATACTTAAATACAGATTATTTCAATTAAACAATATTTTATTAGATTATTTAAAATATAGTTTTCATTTCCTGTAAAGAAAAAGCTCTTACAGACCACAAACTTTTAAACACTAGTTGTGCGTTTTAGTCATATTAATATTGTTTCAGTTAATAATTCTGCATTTGAATGGCCTCAGTTTCTCCTACGTTCACTTCTTCACCCATTTCCCATTTTCCTCCTTTTATCTCTGCAGGCTGAGTTCCACGGCATCCGGTTCAGACGCTCTGTTTGGACCTCCTCTAGAGTCGGCCTTTAAGTCCCACAGCTTTGCTGGCAGAGAGCAGCTCCAGAATGCCTTTGCTGCGTCTGAATGTAAATCTCCAGCAACACACCACCCAGACCACTTTACCGTGATAGATGAGAATTGACTGGACGAGCTATCCTTTTAGAGGGTTTTAGAAAACGAAGAATTAAAAGCTTTAAACTAGCCTAATGTGTGCCAAAGCGTGCATTGCCATATTCTTAAGAATTAATTGACTCGCTTTGTCAGAACTGCTTGTGTAGGCATTAAAGCGTGAATTATTCAATTACGGAGCAAAGTGGAATGTGAATTATGTTTCTGCGGTCGGCCTTTTCCCTAATCAAATGGGGTGCTTTTAAAAGATGTTTCTATTCTAATCAGTAATAGGCTTTTCTTTATGTTTGACAGATGCAGCATTCTCTTCTGATTCATCCTCTCCTGAGAATGTGGAGGATTCGGGACTGGATTCGCCATCCCATCAGCCTCTCGGGGCTTCCCCGGAGCCCACCAATTGGGCAGCCTGGCCATCCACTCAATCTAAAGACTCTGTGAACTTGAGCCGATCGTCTGACCCCTTCCTTGCTGCGTTCCATGACCCCTCACCTGGCCAATCTCCTCTTCCTCAAGACGACGCCACAAATGCCTGGCCCTCCAATCTACGGTCTCCACGTCCCATGACTGACATCGAGCCCACCACCTTCAACTTCCCGGCCTTCTCCCACAGCCTGGCATCTTCAGAACTGGAGCCCTCTGTGTGGAGCTGCAAACACATTCCTCCAGAAGACCCCTTCCTTGATGCTTTTAAACGCTCTCCCCCCAAAGACAACCTTCCTCCACCTGATGCCTGGGCCCCACCTCCTCCCCGGCCCACCAGGGACGGCAGGGGCATGGAAAGCCGCACCGATCCATTTTCCATCTCTCTGAATGACACTAAAACCCTCCCTCCTCCATCCTCCTCCCGCAAAGACCGAGACCGAAAGAGAGAACGTAGTGTCCCACCACCAGAGTCCCCAGATGATCCTTTCGCTATTACTATGATTGGTAGTCCAACGCATCAATCGTCGCTGGCAGCGCAGGCGGCTGCACAAGGCAGGGCCAGTAGTAATAGGCCGACGCCCAGTCCTAACCCCGCCCCCAGTTCTCAGCCCAAGAAAGAGCTGGTGCACTGGAACTCGGTGCATAACCCTTTCAGGGAGGGCACTACAAATAACACTGTCCCACAGGAGTCCACCAGAAAACAGAGATCTTTTAACGATGAGCCTCGTAGGAACGGACCGCCACTCACACGGCATTCTGGACCACAGGAGGACCTCTGCTTCTCTACAGAAAAGGACCAGAACTTCCTGGATATTAACACACAACCAGGTATTATAGTGTATGACTAAAAGGTGTTTTAATTACTTTAGTGGATGATATAAGGAGAATATCCAATGGCATCAAAACATTTACAGTTGCCCCTTATTTAATAAATTTGGTTAATTATAAAAATCCACGTCATTGCAGTAAAAGATTTTTCAATAATAAGCTAAAATATTTGACTCAAAATAGACATTAAACATTTGCTGGTTGTCAGTCATTAGAGACATAATCGTAGTTAATATGATGAGCTACACTGTGTTGATGCCACCTATTTTAGGTAATTGCAAAATATTGACGAAATGACAAATTGTCATCTTTTTTGGGAACATTTTTTCCCATAGCATAGATTAAAGTAAAACATGTCTATTTCTCACATTAGGCAAATGTCAAGATTTTCATCTCTTTTTTTCATCTCTTATTTATTATATTGAAAAAAGTGGCCAAGGTCTTCTTCAGATTGTTTTGTTCTATGGCTTTAAGTCAGTTGTTTTTTGGAGTGACATGAGAGTGAAGAAATGATGACAGAACTGTCATATTTGGGTTCTTTATCTTCCCTCTTGTCTCTCTCTCAGTCTCCCAGCATGGTTTCAGGCAGGACAGCACTGAGCGTCTGGCATTGGCTCCCCCTCGGTCGGTTCGGTCCAAGCGCTCCTCAGGCAGACTCAGTGGCTGTGAGCGGGTAAATGCTCCACAGACCTTATTACACCAACTATCCAACCAGCACACTTAAGCTGCTATAAACCCTTATAAACAAATCCCTTGATTGGGCTCTGCTGCAGCCACTTTCATTCATCTCTTGTTTTATGAGATGCGGTTTCTCTCATGTGGTCCTTTAGATTGCCCCCTTAACTTCAGCTCTAAATTAACACCACTACTGAGATTCACACAAAGCTTTGATTGCTTTATACTGTAAGGTAACAAATATTGCAGTACATGGAAACAGGCCTCTGTCAGTTTGTTTAGACCCAAAATACTAGTTAACACCCACACACAGTAGAAAGAAGAAAATAAACTGAAAATAGAGAGTTGACCGAAAACATGAATGTGAACTCTTCTTTCTTCCAACATCAATATATTAATTTAAATTGTTTTGGGAAACTGTATCATTTTTAGTGAAATGTCTGGTCTTCATTCATTTAGTAAAAATAGCCAACAATACTTTATATGTGTCAAAATGATTTATTTTATGCCACAAACCATTAGGATATTAAGTGAAGATGATATTCCATTATGATATTTTGTACTGTAAATATATCAAAATTGTTATTTTTGATTAGTAATATGCATTGAAAGGATTTCATTTAGACAACTTTATATATATATATATATATATATATATAATTTATTTATTTATTTATTTATATTTTGCTGATTCCAGATTTTCAAATAGTTATATCTCAACCAAATATAGTCCTATCCTAACAAACTATACGTCAGATGGTGTATTATTTATTTAGATTTAACTTTATTTAATTTTGTTTAATAGTTATTCCTTTTAACAGTTCACTTAATCAGTCCTGTTGTGAAAAAAAGGAATATTAAAATGTAAAATATTTATTCCATGTAGTCTTCCAATTAATATCAGGCAATAAAACTGCCTGTTTAGTAATTATAAATTATTTTTGTTAAAAATATTTTTAAAAATTATAAAATGTATAAATTAAGTTAAATGATAATTTAATTGTTTTATAGCATTCTACACTATAGCACACTTCAGAAAGTATCGTAAATCCTCAGTTCATCATTTTGATTTTAGCCCTTTTTCTGTGTTGTGTCTCAGTCTAGGTCTCTGTGCTCATCTCCTCTGCCTGAGCCCAGTCCCCCCCTCACCTCCTCATCCTCTTCCAGCCCCAGTGAATGGGGGGTTCAGAACCGCGGCCCCAGCCCAGCCCGAGGTGACCCGGGACACTCCTATTTCCCCAAACACCCACATTATCACAGAACTTAACCATATATTACACTAAGATACATACAGCCCGAGGAGCTTTGCTGTCATTTTATTATGCTAATCCAATGTAGAAATAAGCACATTTATGGAGGGGACAGTCAGGAAACGTCCTTGTCGCTATTTTGCCTTGACTGATTTTGTCCAATAGCTTAAAGGCAGGTATCTCATATAGAGGAAGCATCTCCCAAGCCCTGTGTGGCATGATTCATTTATTAATCCACGTTCCACAAAATCCCAGAACTGACAGCAGCAAATAAAGTGAAATATGTCAAGTTTGTCTCAATTAGCAGTTTTTGGACACTTCTACTCATAATGTTGAATTGTGATCCTGCAGGTTTGTCTCGAGGGCCCAGTCCTATTTCTCTAAGCACTCAGGAGTCTTGGCCTGTAGCAGCAGCCATCACAGAGTACATCAATGCCTACTTCAAAGGAGGAGAACACAACCGGTCCGTCTAAGCTGCTTTCACCTCACCTGGAGGACAAAGCCTTTTATCACAGTATAGTTTCAACTTAAAGTGATTTGCTGTGTGTCTGTGTTTCAGCTGTCTGGTTAAGATCACCGGCGACCTCACTATGTCCTTTCCTGCTGGCATCATCCGCGTTTTCACCGCCACCCCCAACGCACCAGTATTAAGCTTTAGATTGGTGAACATCTCTCGAGTGGACCACTTCTTACCCAACCAGAAGTTACTCTACAGGTATGATGCTCTTAAACACTAGAACTGATCTGGATTGCTCTCAATGCAAGGTCTATGGCCAGCATCTTTGATCTTTGTACCTGCAGTGACCCGTCACAGAGTGACCCGGACACCAAGGATTTCTGGTTCAACATGCCGGCCTTGACACTCCACCTGCAGAGAGAGGCAGAGCTCAACCCGCAGGCCTCCTATTACAACGTGGCTCTGCTAAAATATCAGGTCAGTCGATACAAATCTAATGAGTGCCTCCCTAAATTATGTCTAAATTATATATTTTTCTGTTGAGCTTGAGCTTTTTGTATGAACTCTGTCCTAGGCGTCCTCTCAGGATCCGGGTCGAGCACCCCTCCTGCTGTCAGCTGAGTGTCAGCGCAGTGGAACTGTGACCCGTGTGTCTTTAGATTACCACTGCTGTCCCGCAACCGCCCCCTCCACCCAGCTGACCTCCGTACAAGTGCTTCTGCCCCTTGATCACACGGCCACCGACCTGCAGTGCCAGCCGCCCGCTTCCTGGTGAGGAGCAGTGTGTTTCAACCACCTCTATTAATAATACAGTACTAGGAGTTTCCAAGGAACGAAAACTAACGTTTAGGTGTTTGCTAATAGTGATGGAAACAAAAGAAGTGAATATGTGACGAAAGAGCTGCTAAATGAAGAGAACCTGTTTTGTCTGTTGTTGTTTGACAGGAACACAGAGGAAAGACGACTCCTATGGAAATTGTCCAACCTCTGTCCAACAAATCACAGCAAAGGTCAGTGCTGCCACCACCTGTTCATCCTCACCTTTCTTTCTTTTTTTATCTCTTATTCATGATTCATGTTTTAGGGGGGGATAATTCCCACCCTTATGTAATTACAAATATAAATAGCATTATTTATTTCACTTTAATTGTCAAATGGACTTAACTTCTTTTTCCATGAAGTTTACCCTGTGCCTTATTTGATTTACTGCAGCATACAGACTTGCAATTTGATTTGAATAGCGATTTTAAAAATTCAAGATTCGGTTAGTTAAAATAAAAAAGCATATGGACTGGAAATGATGTGATAAATATTAGTGCTGTCAAATGATTAATTACATCCAAAATAAAGGTTTTTATTTGCGTAATATATGTGTATGTACTGTGTATATATTTTAGAACAATGTTATGTTTAAATATATTTATAAATACAATATAAATATAATTTATATCATATAAATTACTTAAATATAAATATATACATGTAAATATTTTCCAAATATATTCTGTATGTGTATGTATTTATAAACATACACAGAACACACTACTATGTTATGTAAACAAAAACTTTTCCTTTGGATGCGATACATCATGATTCATTGTTTGACGGCACTAGTAAATAATGACAACATTTTCTTTTTAGAACTTTTCAAACAACAGTGAAATAAAATGGAGGAGCTAAAGAATATATAACAAGTATTGATTTTCTTGGGCGGAGGGGGGGAGCATTGCACTATTTATAGTTTAGCGTTGGTACATCTGCGTTTAGATCGCTGTTCTGACACAAGATGTTTTCAGGGGAAGTGGGTGGAAGAGAGGCTGCTTGGAGGTAGAGGCCAAGAAGCAAACTAATGAATACGTATGATCATATGGGAGTGCTGTGAACATTTTGAAAGCAACTTATTTATTTAAAAATGGCCACCATTAGGATATTCTGAGATGTTTTTTTTATGTCAAAAGGCTTTTGTGCATATGTGACGTGAAGCCAGGAGCTGATGCTGACTCTCTGTGTGTGTCTGTGGGTCTCAGGGTCTGGCACGCTGTGCGCCAGTTGGCAGTGCTTGGAGGTGCCTCGCGGTCCTCCCCCGAGCCTGGCTGTGCAGTTTGTGGGATCGGGGGCCTCTCTCTCAGGCCTGGACGTGGAGCTGGTGGGCAGCCGCTACCGCATGTCTCTGGTGAAGAAGAGGTTTGCCACAGGTGGGAGCCAAGACCTACTTTTTGTCCCTCATAAGCAGCTCGTTTCAGAATTGTTTCTTCAGTCTGATTTTTTTGTTGTCAGGTGGTGCTAGGATGTTTTCTAGATGTTCCATTTCATTTCAGCTTAGTTTCATTGATAACCTAGTATATACATGGCTTCGCTCCCTCCTGCACTTTTACGTTTGTAATTTTGTTTGTCCATCAACAAGCAAAGCTTTTCTAAAATGGATTTTATGGCGTAACATATATATAACTTTTTTTCCTGTTTTCATTGAGTGCAGTGTCATTTTGAATTAAAGCATCTGTAAAATGCATAATTATAAATATTTAACCATTTAAGTATAAATTTGGAAAAAAAAGTCAGCAGGAAGCCAATTATATAGGTTTCTGATGTAATTGATCTATTTTTGAAATAGCTTGAATCATGTGTCATTTTCGTATCGTTGAGGTACTATACCCCGGTTTCACAGACAAGACTTAAGCCTAGTCCAAGACTAAAATGTAAATCTGACCTGTTTCAGCTGAAAGAAACTTGCACTGACTGATCTTAAAACATGTAAGTGCCTTGATTTTGTCTTAAGATACACATCAGTAATGCTTTTTTCTAAGGCAAGTTTATATAAAATGACCGAAATGTCCTGATTTAACTAGGGTTTAGGCTAAGTCCCGTCTATGAAACCGAGCCTGTTCGTTTTTATCTTAAACCAGTTTTGATTTTTATAAAGTTTTAATTTAAGTTTCAAGTTTAAAGTAATTTTTTTAAGTGTTTTTTTGTGTCTAAATTATATTTAATTTTTTATTAGGTTCTTAGATATTCTGGTGTTTATCTAAATTATATATATAATAAAAAATATATATATATATATATATATATATATTCTTGTTGATTTCTTGAAAGAGCAACTAAAAGAAATATTTTATGGCGTATATGTCACATACAGGACTAATGTTCATCTCTATTGTTTTGCAGGAAAATACTTGGCTGGCTGTTCTTTGTGAGCAGTGATGGTGACTTCACTACATCAGAGATACAACGTTTGCACTTTTTAACCCCTCCTGGGCTGCTGGATCTGTCCACGTGCTACAGGCCTGAAGAGGACAGATCTTCAGTATTGTATATACAGTGTAATGTGGGAAATTGCTTAATACCCATGATGCGTCGCTCTAGGACAAGTATGCACTGGAATTAGGGACCACAACCAGCCTCTCTACTTTTATTTGTATAGAATCGTTTGTTCAGTGCGCAAGCCACGCATTTATTTCAAGTTTGAAGAACTGGATGTACATTCTTTTTAGTGCAAATTTGTGAACAAGTATGAAGATATATAATGGATATAAAGTTTACAGAATGTATGTTGAGTATTCAAGAAAGGTTTAATATGAAAAATGAATCCGTGTCAATCATTACACCGAGAGCAAGTGGTTTACACAAATTTATTACACTTTTTACCAGTACAAAATACAGTCGAACTAAGCGGTTGAGGCTAAATAAAGAATTTTTTTAAAGACACAAAAATAAGGTATCAATATAGTAGTGAGAAGAATTGCATTTACCTCCATAAAAATAATCCATAGCAAGAAGCTTTAAAACAGCATTGAAAAAAATTAAATAAAATGATGAACAAATTCCCTTCCCGAAAAGCACACAACAGGCAAAGAACCATGACAGGCGTTAAAAGTACAGAGCCTGACACTCACAACCAACCACAGGGAGAAAACATCCGCCAATCACTTCTCAGAACAAACACAAAGCTAGTAGAAATGAAGTTTATCTTTGTAAATAGCAGAGAGGGACATGTAGGGTGCCCGTTACGGGCCGCTACCAGGCACCAGTAAAGATTCCCATCGGGTTCAGAACAACATTTACAAACGGATCCTGAAAATATTTCCAGCTTTATGTCAGCACGTCGTTTCCGTTACAAGCGTGAAAAGTAAAACATCAGATGTACAGCACCAGGTGATGAGGCGTATCTGTAAGAATCTGCATATTCTGTAACTGGACGTGTCTAGTTTGGGTTTTCTACCTTTTCTAGAAAAAGCATTCAGCTATTATGTAGCTTTTTTTTTTTTTCCTTTTCTTTTTTTCCCCCAATAACATTTATACAATATCTATTTAAATATGCAAAGGAAGTATTTTTAATCGTTATTTAAAAATAAAAAAGGCTTGTATGTTCGTTTTGAATAAAAACGAGACTATTCACATAACCTGTTGAGTGCACACTCACTTCCAGTTACTTCAGAAGGCCTTGTGTACAGACGCACGCTCACACACAGGTACGTTCAATAATATCAAGTCCACTAGGCTCTTTTTAACCACCGCAAACAACTAAGAACTCGTCAAGTAACTACAAAACTAGAGCAAAAAGTTTCACAAACCAGTTTCGATGGCAACTGCTCTGCTCGAGTTTTATCTAAAACGGAGCAATCTCCATCAACACAGTAGGCGTATGTACATCCCGAAGCTTTCAAACAAGCGCGGGCCGCTCTCAGGGCAACAAAAGGAGTCGAATCATTTCTTTTATAGTGATTTTTTATTTTTATAAAAGTTAGACATTAATTCGTTAGAACTAAAAACTGAGGTATAGGCTAGGCATCTCATATGGCCAGGGTTTTTTCTACAAAACGGCATTGAAAAGGCTTTGCATGTGCAGCAGGTTGGGGTCGACGAGCGGGCAGCTTTGGGGTCAGCAGGTTGCATCTACGCCTGAGGAACCGCGAGGAAACGGCCGAGGCAGAAAGTCTAAAATGTGACCATCTTTAAAAAGGTGCTTTAGACATCTGAGGTTCTGAGACGATACATTCATTCTGCGGTTAGAGGCACGGCCAAGGGAACGACAGAACGAGAGAAAATCAAAGAGAAGGAGAGACAGTTCTGCTCTAGTGTTTCTTTTCTCATCTAAGGCACTGAAAGAAGACTATGGCACATGAAAAACAAACACATCACAAAACCAGCACGTTCTTGTTTCACAGTCGCAGAAAACCTAAAAGGCGAGAGGGAGACGCACACACACTGACCCTAAACACACCTCCGTACCCTCAAGATACAGAAAAACCTCACAGATAAGTGTTATCTTGGTCCTGCTTTTAGATTTCCTGCAGGGAGGGACCGATCTCGATTCTCTCTCTTTTAACCGCCGGCTCGCTCAGGCTCCTCTCGCTCATCCTCGACATGTCTCCATCACTGGCCAGATCGTCTGAAAACGAGGCATCTGGGAGAGGAACAGAGAAGGATGTTTAATACAGAGCAGAGGAACCTTCAAAATGAGACAGAAACTTAGTTTGAGCTGGCATCGCATTCATTACCTTTCTCCATGAGTGAAGGCATCATGGAATTGAGGTCACTGAACTGAAAAGGAACATATATACATATTTATATGTCCAATTGTCCTATTTAATTGCATTTCGGAAACTATTAACTATAAATAGTGATCTAAACAAGCAATAAAAATCTATTCAAAATTTGTTTGCAAAATATTTGTTACCACAACCAACTATTTTACCACTAACAAATATTTACCACCAGTGTACTTAACCAGAAACACAAACGTGTAAGTTAATTTTTATTTTAATTATATAATAATAATAATAATTATTATTATTATTATTATTATTAATAAAAGAGAGAGAGAGAGAAAAAGGGATTAACATGTTAATAGATAAAATGCGATTTATGATAGTAAATTTATGAAATTTGAAATTAAAACATTTATATTATTAATATCATATATTAATTTAATATAACAGAAACATAATTGTTATTAATATTAATGCATCGGTTAATGTAGAAATGCCTTATGCATTCACAGATGTCATATGTAGTTCACAGTAATATTTAAATATTACTATATAATTAATTTTACAATAATAATGACAAATTTTACAAATATAATAACAATTATAAGTAAATATTAAATCAATTTAATATTTGTATATATAATGTTGATATATGTAATGATAATAACAATTTAATAAAAATACTTTATTATTAATATTTATTTAAAAATTGCTACATTTTGCTATTATTGAAATCATTACTATTAGGATGGGTGGACATATTATTATTAAGATTATATAGACCAATGTATGCATATATAGATGGATACATATGTAATTATAAATATAATTATTATTATTCTGTATGTATACAGTAAAAAAAAAAAAAAATCTTGTTGATAAATGTAATTCTCATCATTTAGTATCCCCCCCAAAAAATCTGAAATGTCACTTCCACCCCAGAATGCTATCACAATACATAATTTGAGTATGACAGAATAGACATTTCAGAAAAATATTCTGCTGACGCATGTATATATGCTCTTGGACACTGTTATTTAAATAAACTCCCCGAAAACACACGTTTCTCACCCGCAATATTTTATTTTCATAAAGAGCCACGGTGCCAAAAGAAACACCTGCTTGTGCTCAGCTTACAACACAAGCGCTCAGCCTCAGATTTAAGTGGGAAAGTCTGAAATATCAGATCTCCTCACCTCCCCCATGACAGCGATGGGCGTCTCTCCGGTTGCCATGGCAACACGGTGTTCCACCAAATAGAACATGTATTCATCATAGAGCAGACGGATGAGGTGGAAGGAGCCGAAGCTGGCAGCCGAGCGCAGAGTCAGGTCTCTGATCACCATGGAGCTGAAACCACAGCAACAGAGAGTTCGATTACAAACTACCACAACACAACCCCAACCAGACGCGCTGCTTTCAATCAGCTCTCTTCAGAAGATCACTCAAGAGGCCCATTCTAATTGATATGAAATAAATGCACAGGAAATACCGCACTATTCGAGTAAAAGAGCACTCTAGAGAGCCTTGTACCTGTAGAAGGACCACTTGAGCAGGAACTGGCGTGCGGCGCGGGGGAAGCTGGTACTGCCCTCATAGGGCTTCAGCACCTGGTTAACTACGTTATCCAGCCAAGCGGCCCACTGATCCAGAGAGCTCTGCTGCTGCAGGGTCACCTTAAAGTCCTGCTCCAAACGCTGGACCACGCTCTCGTCACACTGACACACCCAGGACGCCTGCTCCTGTCACAGACACACACACGCAGGGTGAGCTAAACACATCCATGAACCTGAGACAGGAAGGGGACGGGGTGTGATGAGAGAGACAGACCTGCACGTTAGCAAAGTCCACTCTGTTGAGGTCGCTGAGCATCTGGTTGATCTGGGACGTGTTCTGCAGGACGGCCCGTGCTGCCTGGGCCAGGTGATTCAGAGAAGTGTAGCGGCGAAGGGTCTGTGCAAACGCACTCACTACTGCTGCCTGCACAGGTGACAGACAGACATTAAACACACAGAAATATCTAAATATCACTGCCTGTTATGATTAGTCACCAGAATCAACACTTCCACATGGTCACAGTCACGATCCACAAGCATACTGTACGTATCATTTCATATACAGTACTGTACCATTTAAAACTCTGGGTGAACTTTTCCTTTTTCGGTAAGAAGTTAATACTTTCATTCAGCAAGGGTGTGTTAATTAGATCAAAAGTCACAGTAAAGACCTTTAGAGTATAACATTTTTATACATCTTTATTCTATTAGTATTGTAGTGATTTTTTATGTGTAGAACACATTTCAGCAATAATATCCTTTCAGAAAGCCACACATACCTTAGTGCGGACGATCTCTTGTGGGTAGTCACTCATGGCTGAGGTCAGCCACCCCTCCAGACTCTTGGCGAAGTTTCTGATAGCTTGAGTGAGGGTGCCTGCAGGATCATATTTCCCATCAGTCATGCAATCAAACATTCTGCTTACAGCACAAGCAGCAACAGGTCACAGTAAGTGTGTGTGTGTGTGTGTGTGTGTAAGTAGAAATACTAACTGGGCACAGGCCGCAGTACATCAGGGATGAGGATCTCCACCAGGGCCTGATACAGGATGTGATCACAGCTCCTCATCCACTGTTTGATTGGTTCATATTTACACAGAGCGATCAGCTTCTCTCTGGGGAATCCTCTGATGTCCTCCACATCCTCTTCACTGCACAATACACAATACACATCTTTGAGCCAAGCATTTCTTTAACGGTTTCATTTTTTTCTATATATATATATTTAGCTTTATTGTTTTAAAGGATTGCATCAATGAATGTATGAATATTTTCAAAGAAGCACTCAATCAATCTTATTTTCTGTTTATCATTTACTTTTTAAAGATATCATTTTATTCAGCAAGGATGCATTAAACTGCCAATAAAATAAAGCTACGGAATATCTCAATTGCTGCTATTTTGAAATCCTAAATTATGATTCCAGAAAGATTTTTAACATTTCTTCAGTATATGAGATGATTTCTGAAGGATCATGTGACAATGAAGACAATGAAGTTTCCCCATCACAAAGGACATTTTTAAATATTAAAATAGAAAGTTGTTTTCCATTTTTATCTAAGAAAGGCAGCATTGGTGAGCCAACGAGACTTTCAAAAACAAAATCTTAGCAATGCCAAAACTAGAAAATATTTAACTACAGAGATCCCAAGGATGTTCTAAGATTTGTCTTATTTCCAGAACTTTTCGGTGAAGGTTTGCATGACTGTGGTAACGTTACCTGTTAGGAATGGTAGTGGATCCGTCACTAGATGGCGCTGTTGAATACCAAAAGGTCTGCCATAGCTTCTCTATGAGATGAAACTGCAAGTTCATCACTACGTCCAGAGTAGCCTGACGGAGAGAAAGCAATTTTAAAAATGTAAAGTTTGAACATGCTTCCATGAAGAAAATCATTCAAACAGGAACACGTTTCCTCCAGACACTTTAAATGCACATCTGACATTAAACCCTTGCAAAACAAATAATGTCAACATAAGTTATGATGGCATCAGTGTGCTCCTTCATTCAGAGGGTCTTTTGTCTTTCCTATTGGCACAGACAACCAGATCGTCTCAAGTACAGCCCACTCACGACATCACTGTGCACCTCTCAGTTTAAATGATGAAAACAGCCAGCGCTCCTTCAGAAGCACGCGTCTCGAAGGCAATCCACCTTCTTACGTAAACAGTTTAATTGTTATACAACACAAACCACATCCAAAAACTCATCTTATATTGAGTTTTATGTCCAAATAAGGAAGTTTAGTCTGTGCGGAGAGCAGCAAACAGCGACACATGGAAACAAATGTAGGTGTTGGTGCTTTATTGGAGAGCAGAAGTGAGAGTGTGGTGAGTTCAGAGTGTGTTTGTCTCAGTGATTCACACTCAGCTCTCAGATTCTCCTCGATGAGGACACACACTCTTGTATCCAGTTACAAAGCCCCCCTCCTCCTCTCCCCGGTCACATGCTATGTTTTGGCTTCCACAGCCAGGTCACCATGGCAACCTTGTTTACCGTTGCCCCGGCAACAGTTCAAACACAGCACTCCAAAACAAAAAGAGAGAAAAATCTCTTTCCTGGACAAACAAGCTTTCTTACCTTTTTGTCGAAAGAGGGGGAAAAAAGCACTACAGCCCTGCTTCTAGAGAACGAGTTGATGATTTTTTTTTAAGTGTTTTGCATTTGTGAACTCTGGAAAGTCTGGTTTAGAAACTTACTTAGAGATGTGACTTCCTGACATGCATTGCTCTGCTTCTACTTACAAGTTTAAAGTAGAGGTGGCCGGATAATCTATCATGATACGAGTCATTTTATATTTCACCAGTCTCAATAAACACAAAAAAACAACTAATAACAGACAGGAGTAATATTATTCTGTGCCCTAACTACAAATGATGCATGTTAATCAGTTTTTGTCTTAACCTAGCCGTGACAGCGACACACCGAATGTCAAATGTTTCTACTTCCACAACGTCCTGGCTGGAGCAATGCATACAAACAATATAGTCTAGAACGGTTATGTGCCTTATTCAAAGTTAAACATGCCTAATATGAGTTTAAATATTATTGTTGCGTGACCTTATAAAGTTAAAAGCAACAACTGATATTTTCAAGAGCGGAGGTAAACCAAATTAAAAGTGTTTTCCATAACAAAGATGGTTTTAGTCGCTCAGTATCTACATTAAATGATGTTAAAAAAGCTTAAAATGTATGAATTAGATTATTAAAGAGCAGTGCGGTTTCATAGCTGATATTTGATTCATTTTGTGTGGTGTGGATACCACTGGAATCTTGTCGTTTACACTAGTGAGTTCTGCTACGGTTACACCTATCGTTCACACTACTCTGGCGTTTTCGACTTTTTTAAAAAAGCCGCTTAGTTTGAAAACTCAGGGGTTGCATTTCAGACTTTTGAAATGATGGCGTGGGCTGCCCACATCCACTCTGCGTATCCTTGACAACCGTGTAAACCATAACATAAGGCTCCTGTTCTACCCATAGTTGGTAAATTCCCTGTTTGACCAACCCCTAGCACGCAGACGCACCCCGCAATCGGAGGAATCTACCTATACACAACACATACATTTTTGTATCTGCATGAATGGTCATGTGACATGCATTCGTTTCTGAAACACAGCAGAAAGAGCAGGGTAAATGTGGATGGCTTTCATTCTAAAACTCTATTTTAAAAGGAAAACGCACAACTGTATCTGCACTTTAAGAGCCGGCCAGACACAATATGAATGAATGATGCATTTATATAGCGCTTTACTGTGTATTGTCATACACCCAAAGCGCTTTACAATCATGTGGGGGGGGGGGTCTCACCACAACCACCACCAGTGTGCAGCATCCACTTGGATGATGCGACGGCTACCACAGGACAACGGCGCCTGTGCGCTCACCACACACCAGCTACAGGTGGAGAGGAGAGAGAGATACAGCCAATCAGTGCTTGGGGATTATATTATATTTTATATTCTGAATATATTGTAGATTATATATTATATTCTGTTCTGCTTTTCCTTTCTCAGCTGCTTGCTTTACTTAATACCTAAATTACTGTGTTTAGGATCGTGCGAGAATCCTCGCAAAGATGGGCATTTTGACACATAAAAGTGTGCGTATATGATTTTTTCAAATCAGGCCCAGGCCACTTTGCGGTTCTAAATCTGGATACATATCCGATGTTTTGCAATAGGGCAAGTCATGTTGCATTTCATGCAATTTTTATGTCACTGAAACGTAACAGAGGTCACAATTCTGTCCTGGAGGAGGCAGGAAGATTAAAATCACAGTGGCAGATGATGTAGGTAGTAAGTGGAAAGATCCTTAAAAATCGCTTAATGTACGCTAACACGAGCGAACACAGTGCGCTGTCTCTGATGTCACATCTTTTTCTGCGCATGTGGGTCACTTCAGGGCTGTATAGGGTTCACACATAAGACATGAGATGTGAACAACAGCGTAAACATATAAAAAAAAAAATAATAATAATTATAAAATCGAATTTCAGCAAAAAAAATTAAAAATCCATTCTGAGCGTTAAGACCTTGCAGTATGAACTCAAGTTCTTGACTTGTGTGGCAGAAGTAACGCTCTTTACTCTATACTTATTTGTCAGGAGTGAGGAGCACC
>JAUCMU010000143.1:8382014-8402258 GCA_032275025.1 Enteromius treurensis
GAAAGATACTTAAAAATCGCTAAATGTACGCTAACACGAGCACGTCTCTGATATCACATCTTTTTCTGCGCATGCGGGTCACTTCAGGGCTGTATAGGGTTCACACATGAGACATGAGACGTGAACAACAGCGTAAACAAATAATAATAATAATTATAAAATCGAATTTCAGCAAAAAAAATTTTAAAATCCATTCTGAGCATTAAGACCTGCAGTATGAACTCAGCCTTAGTTCTTGACTTGTGTGGCAGAAGTAACGCTCTTTACTCTATACTTATTTGGCAGGAGTGAGGAGCACCCAAAAAAGCCCCAGCCGGAGGGAAAAGATATCCTGCTGGATAAAAGGTTAATTGGGAAGACTGAAAACTCCTAGTCCGAGGGATGAAAGAAGACCAGGAACAAAAAGGTGTGCAGTGGACAGGGAGGAAGAGAGAGAGAGAGAGAGAGAGAGAGAGAGAGAGAGAGAGAAAACAAGAGCCCTAACATGGCAGAAATGACATTAAAAGTGAGAGCTATGATATGAAGATGGGATGAGCACATCTGTCAAAATATTGAGAGCAAAGTGCGATTAAAATTGTTCTATATAAGGTTAAGGTTTAGGATTATTTAAACTGTCCTCAGGTCAAGTTTTCAAAATCTTTAGAAATCACATAATAGAATTAAATGATAATAAAATGTCACAAATAATAAACGTTTAATGAAACGGAGACTGCGACAAATAAAAGGAAATATTCACAGGTTATGAAAGAGCATTGTTCATACAAGGTCATTCTCTAAAAGAGATGTTGCAGGTGCTTTGTGTTTTGCTTATCCTAGCTGCCTGTAAGAACAAGGCACACATTCATGGTGGAAAACATGGGATATATTGTTGCAAGAAAGCTGGCTTGGAGGGATTAGTGTAACTATTTGCTGTGCTACATTTCATTCATTATTGTAATTCTTTAACATTTTTATTAGTCAGTAATACAGAGCATTCTTGTGCACTTGAAATGATATGTACTCGCATGCGGATTCATTCATATACACATTTACATTATTTAGTTTTACTTTCACACTGTTTTCAAATGATCTAATGGTTTACATTGAGCAAGAGTTTATTTCTGCTAGGCTTTCGGTTTAATTTTCTAAAGATAGCCATTAAGGAGTTGCTTCCTTTAAAACTGTGAAGCTCTTCCTTCCACAGGAAGCTTTGCATCATCACACTCTTTTTGACTAAAAAAACCCCCCAAAAACACAATAGTGTGCAGTACCTCACAGTGAATCCTGTAGTTGCTCTGTAGTTTTTTCACATCGTTTATGCTGATTGGCTCAGGCAGAGGACAGGAGCCCAGATCGGGAGAAGGGAAGGGAGGCAGGACGTGAGACACATCTGCCAAAACGTATACAAAACACGCACACTTAGAGTTTGTCTGTTCATTTATTCTACTGATTTTGATGTGAGCGTCTGTAAATTCCAACCAAGTTTATTAAATCTTATCGTGGAGGAGATTTACCAATGTACTGCTGGTGATGCTGGCTTTGTGCCGCCACGCTCTGCTCAGGGGTGCTGGACGAGTGCTGGGAGCCGCTGTTCAGACTGTCCCCCATCCCATCCATCTTGTGAAAGGGCTTAAACCTGGATACAGGAAATAGCAACAGGATGAATAAATGTAGAATTCACTACAGGGGATTACAGAGGATATGACTAAGAGAGAGACAGAGGCAGTTCTGATAGTTGACAACAACAACTCAGTATAGGGGAAAAACATTTAAAACTTAATTTTGTTTCTGATTTGAGATCAAATCATGTGTGTTGATTTATTCTTAATTTAAATAATAAAAACTGAATTAATTCACTATAAATTTAAGTTTAAAAAAACACTACTGAATCAATAGCAACTAGCTATGGCAGTACATTTAATCATTAAATTATAAAAAATAAAAAAAAAAGTATAACAGTATCATGAGATATTACTTGTTAATTAATATTTTTATATGTTGCTGTTTTTATAATTTTATATAATTTTATTATATATATATACACACACACACACACGAAATGCTGATTTGTCAACTAACTGAAATGAAATTTGTCTGAATTTTATTTTTATTTCATTCACTTTTATTTTAAATGTATTTTATGTGAAGGAACAAAAGTTTTTGTTTTTCATTTTTAATTAATTAATTAAGTTTTTATGAACTATATTTCACCTGGTCTGATTGGAGAAAACAGTGAACAATTGAACAATTCTGATTCTGAACAAATCTGAACAATTCAGTGAGACATGCACACAAACACACAGATCCTGATGACAAACAAATGACTGGGACATTAGATAAATATTACATGCAAGCAAGAAGGAGAGAAAGGGATTGCTTATTTCACCTCTGTTTCTGATGGATAGGTTGTTGTCTCATTGCCATGTACTGTGTGTCCTCCTGCAAGCGGTTCAGAGGCGAGTCAGGCTTCAGACGAATACCGTAATAATGGTATTTTGAGTTCCCCCTGAGACACACACACACAGACAAAATGAGCAATCACATTTTTTGTTCCAGTAAGAACACACCACAACTTGGGACTGAACATCATTTATTTCAGTCTATCATCTCACGATCATTCTTTAAGCATTAGACGAGTGTCTGCAGTAAATCCACTCAGTGTTCTTCTCTGTGCTGCTGTGGGTTTGAGACTGGATCCTGCTTTTCTTTTGAGAGTGGATGCGCTGTTAATGTGCTTTATAGATTACCTATATTTTGGGGGTGTAGACTGACCTGGTGCCAAGTCGGCGTGTGCGAAGGCCCATAAAGACGGATCGGATGAGTTTGCCAAAAGAGGCAGCATTAACCGGATCCAATTTTTGCTCCTGACAGTGTCTCAGATAGTGGTTATACAGAGAGCTCCGTGGCAGACTCACACCCTCAGCCGTCTCGTAATTGTCCAACAGCCACTGCAACTGTACACACACACACACACACACACACAGTCAATGTATTAAACAAAACCACACATAACACTTCTTCATACATACTGCCTATTCTTATTAATTAGCATATTCATTTGACAACACCACCCTAAAGTGATCAACATTTGAAGTGAATCACGTATTCGTTTCGATTCGCTTCGTGTATACGATTCAAAATTTCAAATTTTCTTTTCTATAAAAGAAAATATGTGAGAAAAGTGTTATTTTAGTATTACGTACTACAGTATTGTTTCTAATTTGATTTAGCTTATTTATATTTTGAGGTGTTTTTTTTTTTTTAAGTTTAAATGAAATTGTGCTTTATTTCTTTTTTTTTCTTTTTTGTTGTTTTGATTCGTTTTTTTAAATGGTTCTATTTAGCTTAATTGTTTTTTAATAACAGAACTAGCAATTAGTTGCTGTAGTTAGCAACATTTATATGTTCATTTAATATTTATAATATTTATATTTTATTTTATCTTTATACCAATTAACAGCATTTTTAACAGCTTTAGCTAACAATAACAACACTGTAGCAACATAAGACTGGGTAAACAACAAAAATGTTCCATCTCTTTAAAAACGTTAGACGAATGGATTATAAAAAATGTTGTCAAATGTTTTATAAGCATTCAAGGGATGGGGTGTGTGTAGAACTTGAAGGCTTTTGTGGGGCAATTTTGTGGAGGCATATTCCACGCAAGCCTCCCGATAACTGAAGAACAACATGGGAGAGGGAGTTTTAAATGCCTCTGTTTGAAATGAGCGAGAAGGACCAATAATTGCCAATCTGTAAGGATTAAATTAGGCCCTCCATTGACACACTGATAGCAGCATCATATCAGTCTCATCCCAGGCCTGATGCAAGGAAAGGATATTTGTACAAGTATAAATAATCACAGCCTTAAATTGAGGTTTCTGTCTAGTTAGATGTGAACGTTCTGGACTATTTCTACTTGGATAGGACTCCCTAGAATTTTAAGATGTGTTTGATATTAAGGTGCAACATCTCACATATAAACATGGTGGTCCCCAAGATGTTGACTGAATCAGTGGTGTCATGTAAATGCAGGGGGTCTGAGGAACCTAAAACACACAGAGCGAGGGGCCGTTCTGGAAAAAGCATGCTCACAGCAGCAGTGAAAAGCAAAGCGAAGAGGCAGGCAGGATGATCTAAGCCTTTTTTCAGGATTTGTTCCAGTTTCAATAAAGTTTTTTTTTTCCCAGTTTGACTTACATGGCTGTTGAGCAGGCTGCTTTTGTGAGTGGCAATCCCTTCTGACTTTTGGAGGTTTTCAATCGCCACTTCAAGCTGAGGAAAAGTAGGAGCATGCAAGACATGAAACGGGGGAAGAGAAGGAAAAAAACGGAGGGGGTGGAATGTTGGGGAAGACAACAGGGAGGGAGAAAAGACACACACAAAAAAACAGAAAAGGAAATCAGTCTGTTAGCTGCAGCCGGACTTTGAGCATTTCCATTACAGTCTGTCAGTGTTTGCAGCCACATTCATTATGGGTGGACAAAAAGCATGCAAATGTGAGGAACTCGGAGGGTTACGCCACTCTTCCTGTCTCGGCCTCATATATGCTAATGAGCCGCGCACACAGGGCATGAGGTCAGGCTACTCTCAAACACATGAGACAAACTCTCTAGCCACTTCTGAAATCACCCAGTTAGCGGGGTTGCGCCCTCTGCATAGACACTGTCGCGATGCTGAAAAAACTGATTTAATTCGACTCTTATAAACATGTTTTTCTGCAGGCATTAGCTGGGGAGAAGGATAGAAGTTTCTGCGATTGCATTTACCAACCGGACTGGTTTTTTCCATAGTGGACATGAAAAAAAATACCATTTTAAAAGTTCGAATAAAGAGATTAAGGAGTAAAGATTGGAGGAAGAGAAAGATATAAAGAGGCAGTGAAAGAAAGGGAAAAAAAAAAACGTTTTGGCAGAGTGGCAAAACTTATAAAGAGAAAGAGGGAGACAGGGAGAAAGAAAAAAACAGGCATCCTTCCAAGTCTTTAAAAGGCTCCCGAGAGCCCTTGGCCAAATGGTAATGAGCCCCAGGGGTTGCTTTGTTTCGGAGGCCACTCAAGTGGCTGTGAAAACTGCTAAAACAAGGCAGAGCTGGATTATTTAGAGGCAGTCGCCTCCTTAAGCCCTGTCCCTGCTTCCAGCCCACCTCATAAACTAGCACGCACTCCGATGACAGTGTATGTCATCTCTTCTCTACAGAGTATCGGTAAGGGAAAAAATGTGTTTGCATGATTAATCTGTGACATTAATGTTTCAAAAGTGCACATAATTGCAAAACACTTTTGTCTTAGGGAATGCAAGCTGAGCTCCGTCAACATCGTCCGAGACATATTGTGGATTACCACAGAAAGTCATTTTGACTCATCCTTCAGTTTGAAAAAAAGCAGCAGCAATTCTAGAGGATATGGGAGCCTGTATATTTATGCTACAGAGGTATTCCTTTGCACAAAAAAAAATTGCCCATTTTGGTACTTTTCTAGACTGGTAAACCAAGTTAGGCTTTACTGACTCAGGCAGGAGTTATAATTTTGCAAAGACAATGTTAGTGCGTTTGTGTTAGCTTTTATAAGTTGACATTTTTTCCTGTGTTAAAAGACATTGAAAGCACATTCCTGTCACACATCATCTAAACAATAAAACAGCATTATAGGACCGTGCTCACTTTTCCAAAACCATAGCTTTCTAAGAGCTCAAAGTAACAGTCTCCCCTCCCATGTCACTAGCGGACCAGTCTTGAAAGATTTCAGCACAGGGAAGCATACCATTGCGGATGAGGAGCGTGAGGAGTGAGAGGTGTGGTGGCGGCCGCTATCCATCCCGCCGTGGATCAAGTAGGCACTGCCGCTGGAAATGATCTGACTGCTGCCCACGTCCATGGCAATTCCCACCATGCTGTGGGCGGGCACTCCGCCAGCAGAGGAGACCACGGTGGTAACCTGAGTACCACCTGCTTGAGTGTCAAAATAGGTGCTTCCGCTGCCCTGTCCATACAGCTGGGACTCCGGGTTGTACGAATATGCAGTACGACTAAAGAAAAAGACAGTAATGTTCAGTGTAATGCAATCTACTATATATTAAAACACGGACAGTCATTATTAAACTCCATAATACACATGTAAAAAAAGCACTTTCCACAAAAATGGGGCCTGAATCGCTAAAGGCTCTTGAAAAAAAAAAAATGAATTTCCTTTTTATTGAGCTCAAGTGGTTAAAGATAAGTAGGTAACCTTAAGGAAAAAAAAAATTGTCAAAGTAAATATTACATATTCTTTTTTTCACCCTTTTCTCTGAATCTTTTGTGAATAAAGGCCATTGCACAATGAATCTGAAACTGTATGCATTTTTTCGGATTAGTCATTCTTTCCTATCAAAATGTACAATATTTTAAATTACTAATGATAAATCTATCATTAAATGTGATTTTTAGGTGTAGAGATATGGTCAAAATCAGGACGTACGGAAAAGCACCAGTATAATACTCATGACATCATGCTTCAGGATCAATGAGATGTCTTCAATAATAAGTTGTCTGCATAAACATTTTGATACGGGCTTACATTGTGCCGTTGGGGTAGACGGCCTCCGCCCCCTCCACGTACTGCACCTGGGACTGGTACACATGCTGAACCTGTTGGACCTTAAAACACACACAAACGTACAGATCAGACTGGTGCTAAAGTTCTGAGAAGTGATAATACAGATTCTGTAAGGGAAATGAGATGAACAGCTGTGTGCAGGCTGCAGGCAGTAGGGGGCAGTGAGTACAAAGCTTCACCTCAACAATCAGAGACGCCCTGTCAAGCCGAGAAACTACTTATTAACATATTAGTCGCAACAGCCCAAGCGTGACGTGCATGAAAGTACAGCATGTCTGCGTTTCAGGGTTCTGACAGTATGCTGGGAGAGAAAGAGTGTGATGGAAAGACAAAGACAGTCTCTCGAGAGCGAAAGAGATATGCAGAGAGGCAAAAGATAAGCCAAAGGTGTTGTGGGTCCTCAGGATGTGCAGTGAGCGTGCAAGGCTTGATTGACTGTCCAGTGTGTGTGTGTGTGTGTACCTGCTGAGGGACCTGTTGCACTCTAGGCACTGGCAACTGCTGCACCTGAGCTCCCTTCTGGGAAGAGCCGGTGGCCTGAACTAACACACGCTGCAGGTGAGGGACACACACACACACACAAATGTAAAAAATTAGACCCTTTTCTCTTTAAAAGGTCAGGTGCGTAATTGTTTCGATGTCACATCGAATGCCATTATCCCAGTTAAATATGGAAATAGAACGCCAAATAAGCCATTTTGACGGCAATTTCCAAAACTTTTGTCTCAGTCAATTGGTGTGAGCTTGGGGTGGGACTACTTGTCTGTCCAGATGATGGTATATGGGTGGCAGGGCGTTTCTTTGTTGTGTCAAATTTCACACTTTTACACAGAAAGAAGCTGAAAAGCCACCGTGAAAGATTGTAATAAGTTGAGAAAGATGACTGGAAAGTTTTGTTTATAAAAGTGTCGTCTTTGATTCAAACTGCAAGCACCACGAATGTTATATACTAGGAGTCTATATTTCATTCTGCGCTGGTTTTCATCAAATCCTCTCCAGCTGTCCAGGGAAATGTGATGCTCTATTCAAAACATTAACCGAAATTGCATAAAGACCAGTTTCATTGGATGCGTGGTGGATCCAAACCCAACATCTCCCTCAGCAGCACCATGCAAAGTCGCTGCTAATCATTTCAAGTGGCTTTGACAGATGAAGGGTGTGGGTGAGGAGAAATCTTTCATCGCTTCAGATGGATCCAGAGCATATTGAAAAGCATCTTTAAAGAGATTCAGACCGATGACAGAGGAGCTAAAGAAGCGCAGATTTTCATAATAGACAGCTCATGTGGGAGGAGCTTTTTATATTTTGACTATGCTATTTTTGTGCAGCAGTGTTTTGTTAGGTCGTACTGAGCCTGCTTACCTGTTGGGAGGCGGGAACGGGCTGAACCACCGGCGCCTGGGCTGAGGTGGACGTTCTAAGCGCCACGGTGGACGCTGACTCTGAGCCGCCCTCTGACCGCTGCATGGTTTCTCCTGAGCGTGCGAGAGAGAAAGAGGAAGTGAAAAATATAAAAAGGACAAACAGTTGTTGCTTCCCAATGTGCGTACTATTCATGTTAACTAGCTTAATACTCTGCACGCAACATTAAAAATTTGCATGTCAAAAATCCTTGCACCAAGCAAAAGGTGTTTGTGTGTCAAAGTGAGCCAACGTGTGCACTTGTGCGTGCATTTTCATGTAATGTTGGTGCAAAGCAGAAGATTAGTTTGTACTTGTACTTTAGCTATTGCTACCAAATGCTAATAACTATTTTAACGTTAACAAATCAGTGTTTGGAAGTACAAACCAAATTAAATAGTAGTTGTTAAATATTAGCTATGCTAATATTGTTACTAAGTATTGTTGTAATTTACATTAGGGTAAGATTTTTTTTCTTTTGAGAAGAGGTTAGCATTTGTTTATTTATATTACATCAAAATCAGAACAATCTAAGAATAATTGTGTGAAGCATCAAAAAACGACTCAGTAAAAGTAAAAATACAGTACACTAAACATAAAGAACAGCAATGTGTCAACTGCCATCTCCGCATAATATTATATCTCAAGATCCCTGCTGATTCCCACCACTACTAAAGATACACGACACAATCAAACGGAGCGCCAACAGGTTGCTGGAGAGGATAAGAGCAGCCTACAGAAATACAAGTCTGCGAATGTGCCAGAAAAAGAGGGATAACAAAGCGGCTTTTCACACTGTCTTCTTCCAAAGGACCAGGAGCTCAACCTAGCCAAGTCAGGCTGAGTCACCCGCATCCCCAGCAGGCCGCTCACCTCTGAACTCTATTATGGAAAAAAAGAACAAAGGAGACATTAACAATCCCATCACAACCGATGGGTCGACGGGGAATCGAGTTTAAGTGAAGATTTGAGTTTTCCACTGCCGATGTAATTCTACGGAACACTCACAGCCGTTGATGGCGCACAAAACAACAGGAAAGAGTAGAAAAAAAAGTGACAAATGGAGACCAAGCAGCCTCCCACAGAAAAAAAAGAAAAGAAATAAAGAATAGGAGATGAGAGCAGGGGGACTTTGGAAAAAGTGGAGGGGCGGAAAAACAACATACCCCCCAATCATGAAAAGAAAGAGCGGGGAAAGAAGAAAAAAAAAAAATGGCAATGAGGCTGGTCCCCCCACTAGGATACTGATGATCTCCAGCGGTTGTTTGGAATGAGAGTCCGTCTCTAGGGGCTCCAATAATACAGCTGATATGAGGAAATTCCTCAATGCTTTGTAAACGTTTGTCGGTTGCTATGGTGAGGGATCCATGGCAACCATCCCTAACTCTACCACCCCCTTCCACTCGTGCTATTCTTTTTTAAGCTCACACACACACACAGGAACTTTCGACGCGCTAGAGAGACAGACAGGCTCAGAGACGGGGAACGAGAGCTCTGTACATCTAAATAAGCTCTTTACCAGTCCGACGGTGCATTTACCGCTCAACAAGTCCCAGATCAGAATTTACGATGTGTGCCTGCATTGATTGTGACTGACAAACAGCAGAGGAGGTTGATCTGAGAGCTCATGCGCTTCGAGAGAGCCCTTGACTGACAGTTTGTTGTTAAAGTTTAAAATAGAGCAAAAGGGAAGCAATACGCTTCACTCGCATGATTTCATCTGCAGGAAGAAAAAAAATGGATGCTAATTACAGGCACTTAAAGTTTTCCTCTGGGAATAGAAGAATAAAGAATAAAAGCTAATTGTGTTTTCTGAGATCAGTAAAATAGAAATAATGAATTCTCAAGAGCGAAGCTCGATTCAAAGGTAAATTAATTGGAGAAAAATTTAACTATCTCGTTTTCTGAAAATGAAGGGATTGTGACGAATACAAAAGATGAGTCAGTTCAGTTTTTCTTATTTTAAACACAGTTGACACACATTTGCCGTCTTCTTTATACAAAGAGTCAACACTGTGAAAATCCATTAAAAAATCCATTAAAATCCATGATTTTAAACCAAGATTTTGCAAATACAGTAAAAGGATTCTACAGCACTGGCTGTTCCCGCACATTTTGACCAGTAGTGACTATTTGATCACTACAATTAGTGATGCACTTCAGCTACTGAAATTAATAAAACTTATTTCTGAATAGGTGACATTTAGCTAGGACTTCCCAATTGTCAGTGTAATGATAAATTGGAGTAGAAAATTGTGATATTGAAATTTTATACAGCTCAGTTATTATTTGACTGTTGATTATTAAATTCATTTGATTAATTCATTGATTAATTGAAATTAAATTTTATTTAATTTTTTTTTTATTTTTATGTAAAAACTTAAGTTACTGTAAAAAAAATTATATATATATATATATATATATGTGTATATATATGTGTATATGTATATATATACTGACTGTAAAGACCTTGCATCTGATGACAAAGATTGAGTGTTGAAATCCTCAGTAGGGCTAGATTCTGCTAAAGAGATTCAAAAATGAGCATGAAACTATGACAACACTCAAATATTTTAGCTAATCTGATTATACTTTTTAATGATACATCAAAAAAAAAATAATCAAGGGGCTTTGGCTGGTAGAATTTTATGAATGACGTGGGTTCAAATTCAGTGGAAATCTGCAGACTTGTGGGCACAGATTATGTGTGGGCATAATCACCCAGTCATCACCGAGCTGGAAGTCTTCCAGTTTGTTTACACAAGTTAGACGTGTGTAGATGGTCACAGTCATGCTTTCCAACTGGGCTTGCTGTATCAGTGAACAGGAGTTATTTGGTTCAAATCCTACAGACTTTGTCTAACTCTCACCTGAACTAGACTGGCAAGGTAAAACACGAGGCATAACCCTCACAAGCTTCATAAAAACTCTCAGAGTAAATAGTATGAGCGTGCTTAGATCTTTTAAAAGAAAGGAATTCGCTTGAGGGGTGTTGCATTGGTTATAAATACGTCCCGGGCTGGCCCCGCCACAGTTATCTTTGGAGCTGATTCTGCCTACTGCTATTATTCCCAGAGAACGGGAGAGATCATTCAACGTGTGTCTTCAGGTGTTCAGAGAGAAATCTACTTCATCCGGTCAATCTGGGTACTGGGCACCACTTTTCAAATAGAATTGTTCAAGACCCCAATTTTACACTGGTGGGGACCCAGCAAAATCCAAAACATGTCCTTAAAAGAGAGAATTTAAATTTCCAGATAATTTTGTCATCCAAGATGTTCATGTTTCTTAAGTCGAAAAGTAATAACATTCCAGGATTTTTCTCCTTATAGTGGACTTCAATGGTGGCCAATGGGTTGAAGGTCTGTTTTGGTCTACATGGTCCCAGTTAAAGAATAAGAGACTTCTCTTTCGAAACAATCTGATGCCCATGCGCTTTCCAGAGGTAGCATTTGTGGTTAAAAATATACAGACTTTTAATTTTTAAAGAAAACGGTCTATTATTTCACTAAATAAGACCCTTATTTCTTGCCTGGGATCCTTTAGAGTTCTTTGAAGCTGCATTGAAGCTGCGATTTGGACCTTCAACCCATTGGGTCCCATTGAAGTTCATTATCCAGAAAATTCCTGGCATGTTTTCCTACAAACAAAACGTAATTTCTTATCAACTAAAGAAAGATCACAAACGGAGGTGAGCAAATTATCAGGAAATTTTCATTCTAAAAAAGTGAACTATTCTCAACTTAAATGTATCATAGCACATCAACTGCATAAATCATGTTTAACCAGCCCATGCTGGCACCTGTCGCCCAAAGTTGAATGCGTGTTCTTTTAGTCAATAAACATTTCTCTAATCCCTTTGAAAAAAAATTCATATTTCTTTTGTCATCTTGAAATATAAACAGCTATAAGGTTAGCTGGAATTCTTTACCGTCCATGACCCAATCAGAACCTGTAAATTATTTTTGAATCACGACCTCCCAGAACCACTGATCTAGGAGCTTTTTCAAGTATATTGAGAAAGAGGGAAACGGGCTAGTTAGTCGTGCATGTCAATCTTGTCTAAGCTCCTAGAGAAGGTTAAAAGCCACACAAATTCCCCACCAGCAGCTACGGGGCCGCACAAAAGCAGAAAACAGCAGGAACACCCCGGTACTTTGGTGTGAAGAGTGAGAGAGGCCCATCCTCAATAGGCTTCTGGTTTATTACAGTAGAGCAGAGACTCCCCGCCGCACGACACAAGCGCTCACCTCAGCCGAACACAAATGAGCTATTAAAAGACCACCACAACATTGCAGCCATTTCCTTCTATTCTCATTAACCTGAGTGCGAAGAGACGGAGAGCCAAATCCTATCCTGGAAGTATGCTGGCAATAAACCAGGCCTAAATGACAAAGAAAACATAAAGTGATACCTGTGATTGAGGTGAGTGTTGAGAAGTGGGTTTAGACACATCTGTCACAGACAGATTGAACTTAAACAACACTCGATCAGGGCAAAGCACATGCAGATGTTCAATTAAAAACAGGAGCCCACAGTCTTGGCTCTTGTTTGCACTGGCCCACATTGTTTGCAGAGCAACAACGGTTGCTAGTGGCAACACCGTCCACTCCCGTTTCCAGGAGCCTGTTGCTACGCAACCAACAGAATACTTCCCAAACCAAACAATGCCATCCCCCAAGTGATCCTTCTATCTCACATTAACCAGAAACTTAGAACAATAAATACATAAGCTATTACTCTGACCCTCTGGAGCGGAGGCAGGGAGTCGAGAGGGGAAAAAAACATGTGCTGTTATAGCGAAAAATCTACAGAAAGTTGTACTTCAGGACTTACAAGAACTTTCTCTGGTATGGCATGCTGACAGGGAACGTTAAAGCCATCAGAAAGACAAAGGAAAAGTGGAGAAAAGAAGAAAAGAAAGTCATCCTTGCACTTACACGCTCCAAATACAACAATCACTTTGTAAACGAAGCCTCAAATTACTTTTCCAGCTAAATAATCCAGACGTTCCTGACAGATTTGCAGTTTGGAAATACACTCTGATTGCTTTTATAACCCGCCGGAAGCTTCGAACAGCCGTGCAATAACGCAGAGACACTTGTTGCCATTAAAGGGCCGTCTATACTGGACATCTGCGTCCAACAGGCTGGGCTGATGTTCTGCAGATACGCAGCTTTGAAAAAACACACACCAAAGGCTCCTACCGTTTATGATATAGATCATCCAGCCAAACCAACTGCAAATACGAAGCTTGAACCTGGAGGTTATAAAGAACTGTGACTTATCTAGGGCCATCTGATTTTCACGATGCAGAAAACGTGGACCGAATCATGGGATTAAGTCATAAAAACAGAATTTACAGTATAACGTGGAATGTTTTGGATGGAAAAAATTAAAGAGTAGTTCAGAACAGTTAAATCAGAACATGATATAGACTGAAAAGATAAATATTACACACATACTTAAGCACGTATGATGCTAGCTATGTTTTCAGCCTTTGCTGCCTTAATATATGGGTACATGAACCTTTGTGTAAGTTCTCAAAGATTCTTCAGATCTATTTCAATTTCTAGTGACTGGTCCGCTTAGATTAAGGTTTGCAGATGGCAAGGTTGGGCTGAGTTTAAGTAGTCAGCTGGGTCCCCTCAATAACAAACAAAAAAAACCCTGCAGCTTTTATGCTCCTTGATTCTACACAAAACAGGCACATACGCCAAACCCTCAATCTTCAATTGCCGACACAACCCTAGTCCATCCGTCGCCAGCACACCAAAAGCAAAGGGCTCTGCAGCCAGGGAGAACCGGTCGAGCGTTGCTATGGAGACCGTTTGTTCACACTTACAACTCTACAATCCCCTCCTCTCTCCTCCTCCTCCCCCAGTAACCCTTTCCAGATTTCCGCACCACCCCCAACCCGGAGCTGAGGATGAGTCCGAAAAGAGGGGGGCTGTAAAAGAGAAAGCTTACCTTTGAAACAAAGACTACGAGAAGGTGAAGAAGACTGTTAAACGTGTCTGGTTCCATAGTGATAATTGCCCTTTCGATCTGTTTTTTATAATAGGAATGACAAAATGGTGGAAAACCACTCCACAGTTTTTGTTGTCACACCACCTTGTTGCCCATAGTAATACAAAAACAGAGGATCGTGCTGCGAAAAAAAGAAATCTCTCACAGCAGGTGTCTGTTTGGGGTGCAAAAATATACATCCTGGTAACTACACCCAGTGACACATGCAGGAAAGCTGTTCGGGGGTGAGTTTTTCAGAAACGCAAGAGATTCCAGCCAGCCGAGTTTCTGCTGCGGGCTTTATATTGCAACAGTGCAACAAGTTCTGGCTGGCAAATAAGACGCAGAGTTAAAAGAATAGAACTATTAAATGCATAAACTGCATTGCTTTTAAAAGCAGTAAACAAACAGTGCTATTTCTCACTGAAATACTCTTTGGAAGACAGTGAGGGGAAGATTACCAGACTACCAATGCTAAATGCCAAATGGCATCAGGTCAACAATAGCCAATATATTTAGGAGGGAAGGCAGACAGAAACTTCCTTAAGTGATTCGGTCACACCACATTGTCTCCACATTACGTCGGCACCTCGCCGCTCAGATTTCACAGTCACACAGACGAGGAATCAATCTTTTGATAATCTAAAAGAACAACATGTCCTTTACTCCATACCTGTTCTGATGGACTTGAATCCATCTCAACAACAACAACTGGATTATCACACGCCCTTCAAGATATTATGAGCCAGTGTGGCGATCTCTACAGCTGTACATTAAAAGCTCCCACGTGCCCTGATTTATAGTTAGACAGTGTCTGTCTGTTTGGTAGAAATGTCCAAAGACACATGCATTAAATTTGCTTTGCTGTATCGGTTAAGACATTTCAACACAAGACACATCCTGAGGATTCTAGCTCATCAAGCATCTTGCCCAAGTATCACATTATGTAATTCAATAAGTCATGTCAGCGTCAGATGGTTTATCTAGATTGTGTGCACCAAATCTTTCAGGCTAAGGACATACAGTAATATAACCAGATAGTTTTACTGATATTTATGTTGTTGTTGTTTTTTGTTTGTTTCGTGTTTTCAAGGTGCAGTCACTTTTGAGTCATTTCAGTTTAATTTTGTAGAAAAAATAATTATACATTATCTGTTATAAATTGTGCTCCAATGCATGTGCTGATTTCGCGAAACCAACGTCTAGGAAACCAACATCCTGGATGACATCCTGATGACTCACACTGAGTGAGTAAATTATCAAGAAATTCTTATTCTGGAAATGTACTAATCCTTTAATATTTGTCGTAGAGATAATGGCTAAATTTAGTTTCAAATGTTTATAAACATTACCCTTTGTTATTGTTCATTTGTTCATTAACAATAAATTATATTAATATAATTTAGACAAATGAATAACATCGTTTTAATGTTGTGATCTAATAACTTAATTAAAAAAAAATTTTTTTTTAAATCTACTCAAAACCCCAAAAATATGCCAATCAAGTATAGGTTTCAGTCATGAAAGACCCTATCAGTCAATGTCTAATGTGTCAAGTACTACTGCTTATCTACAATTTCATACGCCCATGTTCAAGAATGATATCCGAGTGTTTACAAGCATCTGATTCACACTGGTTCATGAAGGTATTCATAGGTTAAAGTGGTATTCAAGTAAAAAAAAGTGACAGTCAAGATATCACAGTCGTCTGAATAATTCAGCTGTGCCATTACTGCTGATTATAGTAAATATAAAGGCAAATAGCATTGCACTGGAAAATGGCTTATTGTAGAGATGCACCGTTTGACCGAATCGGACGATTTTTTGTATGACCGGCCGGTCAGGCTCACATCTGCCCGGATTATGACTCGCCAACAGGATTTGAGAAATCGCCGACAAATGCCCAAAATAACAGGCAAGGCGGTGCTCGTTCACGCAAGTGACAGTCACACAGTGAGAATAATCAAAGATGCGACCTGAGAGAGTCGCTGACACCCGTGAGATATTAGGCATGCTAAATATCTGGACCTGTCTGCGATTTAGAATCATGCCGTGTGAATGTGTTCTGACTGAATAACATCGGCCATTACCTACAGCCAATGAGAGAGCCCCATCCAGGGCAGCGGGATGTTGGGGGAGGAGTTACGAAGGTATAGAAAATAATTATCCTCGTCCATAATCTTCTTTTCGCTGCAAATGAGCGCACATGCTATTTGTATGGCAAGCTTATTTTGCTTGCTATAATTTTTAATAATAATCCCAGGCTCACGTGAGAACTCCGGTCTTTGCACAAGTGACCTTGCGTTGTTTCCGCGTCACTTCTCGCGTGTGTTTGGCAGTGAGACAAAGTTGTCTGTGATCCTTCTTATTGTACAGTCATGCAGTGTGAAAACCCATGTCACCGATCTATACATTTAAATGAATATCATATGCTTTTATTACAGTTCTTAATAAAATTAAAAAAAAAAAAAAAAAAAAAAATCGGAATCGGCAGGTCACACTTACTGTAAAATCGGAAATCAGAATCGCCCAATAAATTTGCAATCGGTGCATTTATTTTGTTTATTCTAGTCCTATAAACGACTGCAGCACTTATTTGTAATTTATGAGTACTTCGGACTGGTTGGATGCTGTATACATTTTTAATAAACAAAAAAGGAACGACCAGGTTCTGTTGGAGTTGATTTGATCTTTCACAAGAGACTCTGGTCTGGACTGATGGGGGGGGGAAGTGGGCAGAACGACTGTTTGACAAGTTCTGCATACAATAGACTGATAGCACAGAGGGCAATGGTGGAGTCACACAGGGTTCAGCCCTTACAGAATCAACAAGTTCTTCCTCTGCTTCTATTCAGGTGCATAGAGAGGCATGAATGGGTAGACTGAAGTGCTCATCTGCACACAGGCATGATAACTACAGAGATGTTAGCCTTGGTGGAGGGAAAGTCCTGAATAAATGCTCTTTTTGTGAAGGTCTGAGTGCACTGGAGTGAACTTTTACAGGATGAACGAAAGGATGAATGGAGTCTGACACTATAAAGTGTGCCAAACCTCTCAATGATGGATATTAAACAAACCAGAAGACAGCAATTGAGTATGTCCTAAATCAAGACTTTTCTTGTTCTTAAACTAAATAAAGTAAATATTTAGTTTCAAGACTGATGTTCTGTAAAAAGAACATCAAGGACTTACAACAAGAAAACTGGAAAATGGACAGGAAAACACCAGTCGTATAATATGCAACAGTAAAAAGAGGGGACATTAGAGGGACTGTCCATGTCTCCAGACTATGAGAGAAGGCAAGAGAGAGGAGGGCATTGTGATGCAAATGTCACAGCCCAGTGTGCTGTTTGTGGCAGGAAATTTAATTAGCAGTTGTGGAGCTACGATACAAAGCAGGTGGAATGTAAAGAACGCTCCGACGAGGAGCGGTTTGAGATGAACGGGGGGTTGAACGCTGAAGGAGAGGCTCTTGTGAGCAACACATTTCAGTCTCAGACAAGTCTCAGCCTGCTGCTCAGACATCTCACAGCCAAGTCACCCGTTTCCTTTTCGGGTTTTTTTTTCCTAAAGAAAATCAAAGGGGTTTCAGTGCACTTTGCCTTGACTTATCAGTTCATCAAATGGATTGGCTGAAGAAACATAGCTCTTCTAGAGCTATGTGAAAAATTAGACTCAAAAGTAATTTTCTGAAGGAAATATGAGTGGTGTGAACGTCGCCAACACTGTTGTGAGTGATTGCTAGATTGCTGCTGTGTTGCTAAGGTGTTTTGAGTGACTTTTAGCATGATGCTAGGTCACTAGGCCATTCTAGGTCACTGCCTACTGGCCTGGCTGTCTTTATGGTATTGCGATTACTGGATTTTTGGATGGCCAGTGATCTTACAAAGCTAGGTGGCCTATTTATACGATATAACAAGATGTAAAGAAATAATTAGTGTACAACAAACATCACTGCAAAGTTTGAGGTTTGCAAGGTTTTTTGGAAGCCAGTGCCCATGTATAAAGACTTGTTTAAATTATTTATATGTATATTTTCTTTGTTGACAATATATTAAAAAGTACTGCCTTTCATGCAAACCCATAAGACCTTAGCTCATCTTCTAAACACAAATTATACTATTTTGATAAAGATAAAGTTCTAAAAAGCATTCTCAATATTAAAGAATAGCCGAGTCCACACCACAGCTATAGAGGGTACGGAAAGTATTCACACCCTAATTTCCTTAATGTACACTCAGCACCCCATATTGACAGAAAAATACAGAATTGTTGTATATATTAAAAATTTAAAAAGAAAAACTGAAATATCACATGGTCCTAAGTATTCAGACCCTTTGCTGTGACACTTAACTCAGGTGCTGTCTATTTCCTCTGATCATCCTTGAGATGGTTCTACACCTTCCTTTGAGTCCAGCTGTGTTTGATTATACTGATTGGACTTGATTAGGAAAGCCACACACCTGTCTATATCAGACCTTACAGCTCACAATGCTTGTGATGACAGAATGGAAATTTTCTGACTTTAATGTCAAGCACACAAACGCACAAATACCTTTTCCAGCTCTTTCTGAGGCACTCCTTCTTTGCGCAGTCTCTCCAACTCTATACACTTGCTGTGATAGCCTTCCCTGGACTTCTGCAGGTGGCCGTTCTGCACCTGCAGAGACTGTACTGACTCCAGAGTCCCGATCACTTCCTCTTTCGTCTACATATGACACAACAGATTTAGATACATGAAAGATGTTAACCACAAATTTAGAACCCAATGTGCTGGTTCTGTAATTCTGTAGGGGATCAGAAACTGTGACTGATGCTTAATGAGAAACAAAACATCACTGCACAGCATTGCATAGGCAGAAATTCTATCAGGCTGAAAGCCCTTAATTTACCTTGCGGTGAATTTTGACCTGCTCCTCACTGTACTTGTTGATGTCACGAATGAGGTCGTTCATCTTCCTCATGAGCTCCAGGTGGCAGAGGGCCAGTTTGTCTGAGGACACGCGAAACACGTCCCACATGGGGGCGAACGTGCTAGGGAGCAAAGCAGGTGGTTAGACGCTGATGCATGGAAGTGCGTAAGCCACTTGGATTTCTTAGAGCACAGCAGTATTAGAAAAACAACAGGCTTCCTTGCCTTTGTAAGTCTACGTCTGCCAAAGACACCCCAAAACAAAGTTTGTAGGAATAAAAAGAAAGTTACACTTTGTATCTGTGCTCTTAATTCTTGATTAAATTTGGCTCCGCGCACACTTTGTATCACTGCAAATTCTGTTAAGACATTGTGTGATTGTTTTGTGAAAACTAGCACATGCTTGCGCAGACAGGAAGTGAAGTTAAGAGAGAGCAGAGGAAAGAGCTAACCATAGCAACAACTTTTCGACCAATTACACACAACCGCACGTACTCGCACACACAAAAATACACACATACAATCCTTTTGAATACTCTTGCTGAAGTATTAGCAGCAGGCCAAACTTTGCAAGCGAAAATGTTTTTACGCTTTGTTCTTCTCCAGATGACAAAATCAGATGCCAGTAGTGATTTTTAACACACACACTTAAAGTGCTATATTTTACCAAGCCTGTAAATGTTAAAATCCTAATCTCATTATGACAGAAATATCATCACTCACCCGAGAGAGCTTCCATTGCTAGCCATCTTAGCAAGCTTGTTCATGGATTTTGAGTAAGTCTCCTCAACAGCCGCTCTTAAATGCAAAGACACACACACACACACAGTGTCAGTGGGTAATGGATTGGTGTATAAACACAAATATACTCTCTCATTAAAACGATTTGGCACCAACATTAATGCCTTAAAGGTCACAAACAGTTCTTCAATGCAAGCTGCTACTTTATATTAGCCATGAGTATATAACAATAAAAAACAAATTATCTTATATAGTTTGAAACTAGGGATGCAACGGTTTTCCGTGGTTTATCAAACCATTCGGTTCGAGAAGGGTGTTCCTGCACAACTGGAGGAGCAGCAGTTTCAGGACCCTCAGTTTCAGGACCCTAGTTTTTTTAGTGACAGCACCATCCACTGACCAGGATCACCAAAAACACTGATTCACAGGTGGACCGTGTGTATGGCTAGGGTGTAAAAATGCCCCTGCTCAAACAAATTAAATCTATTACGTCTGTTATAGATTTTCGCAAAATGAAAACGAATAGACTTGTTGTTTATGACATTAAGATTGCTCACGTTGCACCGTGTGTCATATTAGGCGTTGTTTCAGTATTGCACATAGGGAC
>JAUCMU010000143.1:8402358-8422832 GCA_032275025.1 Enteromius treurensis
TTCGCGTCTTTGCATTGACTTAACATGTAATTCACTCGCGCTAGACGCTTCATTCGCGTCCGGTGTGAACGCACCATCAGAATTTCATTTCAGCGCACTCAATGTTTTATGCACACCGAACTAAGACTGCAAAGTTAAGGAAGGTGTTGTACATTTAAGTATGTTTTTTGGGGGGATTGTTTTTGTGGTTAATCAATATAAGTTTCTGGAGTTTTTATTTTGTTGATTTAGTAATTGGGTTTAAGCTGAAACGAACACAAAAGGCAGCAAAGAAAAAGAGTAAAAAAGAAAAAACAGATCACACAGAAGCAGCTTGCTGATTATTTTTGTAATTCAAAAAAGTAAAGAAATTACTGTGGCAACACGGGTTACAATAGTAAGTATCCATTTTGAATGCAGTCACCATTGCACTATACCCTGGACTACATTCTCCATCATCCATTGTACTGATTGCACACACAGCCCCAACCAATTACACACAGCATTTTTAACCTTTTTTTTAACCTTCTAACCATTTTTAAGACTTTTTAACCGTTTGAATCATTTTTGCTTATAAAGATGTAGGGGATCAGAGTGAATCAGATGACATAAGATTTAATCAGGGAGCTGAATTCCACAAAAAGGCATAAATCTGCTCATGATACCCTGTTGCCTGCATGATGGCAAGCAATTCAAACAGACCCAGCTTCAAGACAGTGTTAAAACAAAAAAAACACTAATGGATAATCATACCTAAGAAAGGAGTTTGTCAATTTTGGAGCAAGTAACCAAGATTAATGGTTAAAGACATAGCACATAATTAACATCACATTAACATCACACATTTTTCAAAAACTTGATATTCCGATTCACAAATATATGTCAATAAGTGTGTTTTGTTGTTTAAACACCTTTATAAATGATCTTTATCGTGATCTGTCATCATGTTTGTTCGCACTGCAATTCAGAGAGTCCCGTCAGTCGGATTTACAGCACATCAATTCATAAATTTCTCCCATTGACATCTTTGTGTATTTTACAAGCACTAAATGTATTGTTTCACTAGTGCTTATGTGTATTTGAATGTCAGAAACTAAAATATGCTTTATGTGATTAAAGGGATAGTTCACCCAAAAATGAAAACATCAAATTTTCACTTTTGGGTGAACTATCCCTTTAAGAACACTGTATAGTTGTGATAATATGACAAACACAGCGCACGTCTCTCTCTGGCCCAGCGCCAGCAAATACGCAAAAGCTCAGTTTGAATTTAACAGTTATGCATGACCGAACGTTTTAAATCCCATATGTGAGACCGTACACCCAGGGGCACTGAAAGAAAAATCCCATATATGGGACCGTACCGCTCAAAAGGTTAAACCCTTGTCTTCACAGAACTGCCCCTTACATTCTCAAACTGGCACAGAAACTGCCATGCAAATACTTGCTCAGAACAGGACTCAATTCACTTATACTGCATATTATATGTATGTATTATATATCATTTTGAATAACCTCTGAATGGCTTACAGCTTCATATTAATGTTTGGATGCTGGAATGCTGGTCATTTAAAAGCACATGACCAGCATAAACCAGCACCCCAGCATTAAAACATACGTTATTCTGATACTGGCGTTAGCATTAGCCGCGCTTATGCTAACGATTAACTAAGCAAATTGCAATGTTATTTCAATCCGACATTCAAATTAATATACGGTATATTTTTATAACAAAAGCTCTAAATATAATAAAATGAAAACTTACTTGCTTGAATTCTTTCATCAAATCTGGGTGACTGTCTTTGAGGAGTTTTATAAGGTTCTGTTACCGAATACCTCGGCGAAGTCCGCCTCAGGTGTTAGCGGTTATTCTTTGATTACTCGGCCTTTATAAGGAATATTGACTTTTATCAACACTTCGCGAAGTCTTACTTACTGATGTCTGTATTTCTGAGCGTTTATTCCGTGGATTGCCTTCCCGTGTATAACCTTGGACTGTTTAACTGGTATTTGATTCTTGCTGTTGCCCTTGTCATCAGCCTCAAAAACAAAATATTCCACACGTGGCTCTTTCCTCCTTTCTTTTCAACGAGCAGATTCTTGGTACCGAAGTACCGGGTCCTTTGACAACACTAGTCTTAAGTATTCATATTGGTGTGACACTAATATATTTAACTGAGGTGCTGTCCATTTCTTTTGATTATCCTTGAAATGGTTCTACACCTTCATTTGAGTCTAGCTGTGTTTGATTATACTGATTGGATTTATATAGACACACCTGTCTATATAAGACCTTACAGCTCACAATGCATGTCAGAGCAAATGAGATTTAGGAGGTCAAAGGAACTGCCTGAAGAGCTCAGAAACAAAACTGTGGCAAGGCACAGATCTGGCCAAGGTTACAAAAAGAATTCTGCTGCACTTAAGGTTCCTAAGAGCACAGTGGCCTCCATAATCCTTAAATGGAAGACGTTTGGGACGACCAGAACCCTTCCTAGAGCTGACAGCCTTAGTGAGAAAGGAAAAGAAGAACCCAAAGATCACTATGGCTGAGCTCCAGAGATGCCGTCGGGAGATAATTTTTTTGGCCTTAATTCTAAGTGGTATGTTTGGAGAAATCCAGGCACTGCTCATCACCTGTCCAATACAGTCCCAACAGGGAAGCATGGTGGTGGAGGCATCATGCTGTGGGGGTGTTTTTCAGCTGCAGGGACAGGACGACTGGTTGCAGTCGAGGGAAAGATGAATTCGGCCAGATACAGGCAGGGATATCCTGGACGAAAACCTTCTCCAGAGTGCTCAGGACCTCAGACTGGGCCGAAGGTTTATGTTACTTAACACTGTATTTACTACAGAAAAGTTTTCTGCCAGACAGAGAAAAAAAAGAGTCTGCATGCTTTGATAACTGCTTAAATAGTAATAGACCAAATCACAACAAGCTGCAGGATTTGACCCATCATTCATGTTTGTAGCACAAATGATTTCAGGTAGAGCTGTGAATCAAAATGGAATACTAAGAGTTAGGAGCTTGTTCAAATCCCTAAGCAGATTTATGACAATAACAATAGAGCTAAAATAACAATTTGTACGCAATTATCGAATGGAATCTTCATGGCTCCATGTCAACCTGTCAGTTTTGTGTAAAGTTACGGCAGGAAGCCATTTCTGCCACGTTAGTGTGAGAGATAAGCTAAAGAGATAATTACAGCCATACAAACACAATAACAAAACACGATAATGATATCTATGGAGACGTGAAAGTTTCCAATCATCAACAGTGCTGCTCACGCTGCCAGAATGGCCTTGATCCGGATTTCTAAAGACACTTTAGTCAGCGCCTAAACAACGTATGCACAGTTCAGCTCATTCAGCGCGTTTTGTTTCATTTTTTAAGGCTTTTGATCCAAGTATTCTGACGCCCTCACAGCACAAGGGCAGCTGCCGGGTTGGGTACATTAGGGCTCTGCTCCGGGCCAAGCTTCTTCCACATGGGCTAAATACAGCACAGGCTTAATCATGCGCACATACACACACAGGAGAGCTGTATCTGGTCATCTGCCACCCCTTGCGACACCCTTCCCCCTATGGTGCATCGGTGCACACGCACAAATACCTTTCACAGGGGACCACTCCAGCTGTCTGCTTGAGAGCCGCGCTCTACTATAGTCCATTTAAAGCTCAGTGTGGTTTAAGGTTACAGTAGATGCTGCTACAACAATCATAAAGTCTCCATGATGGCAGATGACTGGAGGTGAACTCTGACCCGGGCACAGGGCACAAACATGGGCACTGATAGACGAACGTGATTTTAACGAGGTTATACATTGGACATCTGAATCTGTGCGTGTACGGATTTAGTTAGAAAATATCATGCACCGAGGGCCCCCTCTCTCTCCTCCAGTTCTGTCATCAATAATGTTGCTTTGGTGGAGCATAAAATAAAAGGTATTTTGAAGAATGTCGACGAACGTCAGAGGGTTTCACAATAGCAGACTTTCACTGTATAATATACATTTTTTGTGATCCACAGAAGAAAGAATGTCACGCATGTTATTTATGATTGTCAATATATATAGACTCAACTTATAGAGATGGATTCACTTAATGTTCAGTAAAATTATCGATTTGAGAACAAAATTAGAACTGGAGCAGTATTGTCTGCTATAGAATTGCTTAAAGCTGAACTGAAATGATTCCAGAACTGATTAGCTTTAGATTTATTGAATAATGAATAATAACTATTATTTGGGTCATTTTTGATTCTGCTATTTTTTCTGTTTATTACAGTGAAACTGCTTTGAAACAAGCCCTATATAAATAAAAGTGACTTGACTGTAGTTTATAAACACCTGTCAGTACTGACACTTCACCAGGAACTGGAAGAGAAACTCAAGAGTCATATCTTGAGTAAAACCATGGCCTTTAGGCGAGTCACTTTGCTAAAGTGGTACTGTACCTGCATTTCCTCTCTGCTCTCCTTTGGCCCTTCACCTGCTTTGCAAGCTGAGACTGTGCGCGTCCATCACCACAAACATGGATTGAAGAGAGCTGATTAAAAACCAATGACTTTTGAAAGAATAACACCGCATCCCCCAGCCCAGCCCCTCTCTTTCCATAACCCAGGCTGTATTTGTGTATCAAGTTGCCATGTAAACATAACAGCTGCTTGGATCTGGGTTGCACGGAATTCCATTCCCATTCCTTTATTTTTCTTTGCGGTGGGTGTGTAACCAAATTAAAAGCTTGATTTGGACTACGCTGCATTACGGGGCTTTGTCAAAACAAGTGAACAAATGGTTTTGAATTTGCCCACAGGTTTACAGCTAATCTTTTCCTCACATGTGCATTGCAAGACTAGTGATATATAATTACTCGCACATCTGTGGTATACTGAGGAACTGTTTTGGAGGTGTAACTTTGCCAAATATTCATTTAAGAATGATAAGATTTCGATTTTGTGAGGATAGGCTTCCTTGGGACCTGGAGTTAACGTTTGGCTCGTTGATATTAAATGGGTCACATGACAAGGCAAGCTAAGATTAAGCAGCATCAACATTAACAAATTAATATTCATGAGCCACTCTTCTAAAATTCAGCAGGTAAACCACATTTGCCATGATGAAAGAGTCAACAAAAAGAACAGCAAACTTGCAAGAGGAAAAAAATGCCAGTTTATCTAATTGCATAGTGAATGCACATTATATATGACACACAAAACAAGTATGCATAACAGCCCACTTGACTAAAATTAAATTGATCATGCATTAACACTACAACCATAAAAACAGTTAAGCAGTGATCTAAAATTAAATATCACAATCAAAAGCCCTCTTCCTGCTCTTCTCAAAAGCACACACAGTCGGTTTGCATTAAATACAGCATTGTCAACTTACATTATTGTTTAAATTTGAGGAAAAAAATACTAAAACATAAAATATTACTACCATTTATTATTTAATGATTTTATTACTATTAATTTTTTTTTAATATATATATACATTTTAATTTAAATAATCAATGTTAAAAACAGCAATGTGAGCTGTGATGTGTTTTTCTTTTAAACCATTTTTTAAATTATTATTACAAATATTTACTCTCACTTTTGATCAATTTAAAATTTTATGCATCCTTGCTGGATGAAAGAATGAATTTCTTTCAACTTCAAAAAAAAAGAAAATAAATAAATCATACAGACCCCAAACTTTTGAATGTTACTGTGTGACTGAGCCAACGGATGATCTACCTGAACAAAAACTGATGGGTGGAACAAGTAGTGTTTTGGAAACCTGTTTGGAAATCTGCATTATTTTTTATAAATCACATATAATTTTTATAAGCACATCAATTACACTCCTCCTGTTACAAGGGCCCCCTAGTGCTCTGGGCCTTGGGTTGCATCCAAATTTGCCAAGTGGGTTATTGACTGCATTTGCATTTGTCAGAACAGAAGCATATGCAAAATTCCATTTAAACAATAAAATAGCATGATATGTGCAGTCTATCATCCCATACTCAGACAGGATCAGGTCTGGGCTGTAGGAGCATAACATGCAAACCAAACCCCGCAAAAAGGAGCTAACTGGACATCACACAGCCCAGGAAGCAACGATTGGCCCCATCAATAATTAACTTCAATTACATGAATCATTCAATTCTCCTCCAGCCTGGACATGCACCTGTAACAACATATTTCATTACAGAAACCGGATCTTAGGGCTTTGAAGATGTCGCGTAGTGAAGATGCGTTCGGGGAGGATTTCAAAGCTCAGTGAAGCACCTGACAGACACGTCGGCAGCTGATGCGAGCTCTGCTGCTCACCCACTTCAGCTGAGCTCAGGAGGGACCCGTCACACACAGCAACAAACACACTCCCACTCTGACAAGTGAAAACGCCTCATCACAAACATCCCCGAACCAGAAACAGAAAGGGTGAAATAATCGCAACTATTCAAGCATGATGTTATAGCTAGAGAGGAACGGGCCGGCCAACATGATCTATTTGTTGCATCAGGATATGCCTCTCTCTCTATCTCTCTCTCTCTCTCTCTATGCCAATTACCCTCATTATCAGTTGCGCTTTCAGTGGCACAGACACTCTCGGCTAAAGAGAGATCAATAGAGAAGCACAGCCCAATGAGGGCCGACACCTGGACCGCATGCTATTGTCATGAAGAGGGCTCATTACCAGACTCTCTGCTGAGCAGGTGTAACATCGCCACGGCGACACGATGCAACTCTAGAAAAATTACAGCAGCTTTGGATGAGCACAGTCAAGCTGTTGTCAACCTGTTAGCGTCAACAGCCACCCAGATCTAATTATGAGGATAATGCAAATACATATCTCATTTGCTCGCAATTAACAGTACAGTGTTTCACATCACTGACGCTTAGCTCTACTTGCATACAATACTTAATACATGAATATATTGCTCATAAATGAAAGAAAAAAGTTTTCACTAGAACGTTTTTGAAACAATAATGCTGAAGAATGCAGTCAATAAAGAATCAAAACTTTAATATTTCATATTAATTTAAATTATATTTAGAAATGCCATGTAAAGCAGTAAAATGTTTCTTTTTAATATCCCTTTATATCAAAACAATATATAACTATCAAATATAAACTGTACCGATTCTCTGCTTTATGTTGTTTAAAATATGTTAAAATATATGTTTAAAAAAAAATGTGTGTGTGTGTGTGTTTGGGGTCAATAAAAAATAAGAACGATTTAAATAAGTAGTTCTGTATTCATGCTGGTTTCATACATTTAAGTACATAAATAAATTATGTTCTCTAAACATTTGGGTTGAAGCAGTTCAAGTTAAAAAATAAACAGGCTTACAAAGTGCCCGATTTTCAAACATTTATGGTACAAATACTATTTTTTTAAATACATAATACAAATATATATATGAATATTAAGAGCTTTTCAACAATAAGTTACTGGACATACATTTGTTTATGTAATGACTTTTACACAGGGTCATTGGGGTCTAAGGGGGTGCTCTTTGTGATTTGTGGTTCTCTTGTCACATGACAACACAATGAAAAGACTTCCTGCAGATTGACAGCCCCAACCACACCAACTTGGTGTTCACAAAAGTTGATTTTTCGAATTATTTCAAATATTAGGAATGCTTGAAAATAAAACTCTTTAATGAAACAGAAATAAAACAGCCTCACAAGTGACAAATTTTTTCATGATTTTTTTTCTTCTCCAGGAAGATACAGAACCTACTAAATCCATTTTTGAATGCTGTACTCTTGTATGAAATCTTTTTTTTTTTTTTATCGTGTTTCTAAATAACAAATTCGGACACAAAAAAACGAGATCCTTGACTCTTTAACAACAGCCAGCAAAACATATTAGTGCAGATAACGAGAATCAGATTTGTACCGGACGACAAAAGGTCTAATTCAATTTCCTTCAAAATTGGGGAAATGTATAACTCACACGAACATCTAAATAACGTGCGAACACTTTGTAAAGTCAGCCTTATCATATAAACCAAAACTCTTCAGACCGACTTCAGCAACCTGTTGATGCATCCGAACCTGAAGCTTCCATCCAGACCCAACGAAACATGACAGAACTAAAACCGACACGCTTCTTCTTTAAATTAAAGACATTTAACTTGAGCTCGTTAGTCAAACCGGACCAGGCGGGTCCACATCAGTATCTCCGAATAGACTCACGCACTTCCAGGAGAATTGGAGCGATTCCTGAAGCAAAGAAGCGGTGGAACAAAGCGGTTAAGTTGCTCATGTGACAGATCTCGAACAGTTGCTGCTTTTGAAGAAAGTTTACCTAGTTACGGTATAACTGGTTAGCCAGTTAGCTCGTATTTTCACCCATCTGACTATCATGTTAATCTCACAGACGCAACAACCGACATGTATGGCATTCGGCGTACAAACACAGCACTTGGATTTCTCCGCCAATTCGTTTAACCGATCTCAAAACAAACTGACTGAAGTTAGCGAAGCAGGTGAGCTAACCAACTAGCCTGCTAATGTGACTAATACACAGCGAAGGAGATCGGGGCGTGAAAACACGTTAAGATGTACATTACTCAAACCTCCGTGGTCCGTTAAATTTACATTCAATTCATTTTGATTTGTCTCTAAGCAGGAAAAAGATATTCACCTCAGCCTTCTGCTTAGATTTGCCCTGGCTTTACTGTTCTTTTCCCCCTCTCTCTCCTCCAGTTGCTGCTGCTGTTGCTGAGTGTTGCTCCCGTTGGTAAGTAACTGTCTCCACGACTACAGTCACTATGGCGAGCGGGGGTCTCGAGGCAACTGTTGCTACCGTCCTCCTCCATACGTCAAGGACTAAAAAGCGAAAGGGGGCGGGACTAACCTCGAGCCCCTCCTAACGCATTCTATCTACGCCGAGCGGTTAATGTTTGATTCCCGCGGAGAGCCGCGCACAAGCGCGACTCAATTCTGCTCCTCGCCGCCAAAAAGTTGTCGTTTTACCGCGCTAACTGCCAGATAAAGGTGCTAAAAACGACCCAGAAGTTCTCTGGTTGCATGTCTTTCAGCATAGTTTGCCAATTTAGAGAAGTAATAATAATAATAATAATAATAAACTAGGATACTGAATTGCATAACTTATTTGATATAACTAATACTAATACAGTTACAAAGTAATATCTGAACAACCCAGCTCTGTAAACGGTAGTACAATCTATAAACTTTAAAACCTAAAAGGTTAGTTGGTTATTTCCTTAGAACTGTCCATGATGCCAGGCGTAGTATCCAATAACCACCGCTTGGTGGCAGTATATCCCCGTAGATTGAACGCATTGCCATTTCAAACTCATTACATTGAATTTTGAAACTATGTATGAGAAGCAGTTTAAAGATTTTGGTGGTAAACTTCTAATTAATTTCTAACTGCATTATTCTGCATTGTGGTTATATGACTTCAGTACAAACGTGTAAGTTTTATCTTAAAAAACACACACCTCTAAGCAGGCTATTGCAAATTATTAGTAGAAAATATGCTTTTTCAGACTGCCATCTTTTTAATTCGATTTTTTTTAATTGCTGTTTATTAAACTTTGCCTGTCCCATATTAGTTATTAAACGTTTGATGTCACACTGAACCAATAAATAAGGGTTACAATTATTATGACTATTGATATTAGTGTTCGTAGTGGTATTAATACTGACATTATATAAAAGCCCAATCAAACGCTGTACAATGCCATCGTTTATTCTTACACTATTTATATTGCTAATGTCTACGTGTTGTCAAAGAGTGAAATGGTTTTGGGGGTTTTTTCACAATCAGTAATTTCGCACCTAATGAATTAGTTTGAGTTAGTATACCTGGTTACCAAGGAGACGGCGGTGTCACCGAAGAGCATGCTCGACTCTGGAATCAGTGGAAGTGAACGGCAGGTGGCGCTTGAGAGCTTTAAAGGGAAGTGACTCTCAATATAGGTTATTGGCGCTTTCCTCTCATCATGAGTTTATTGAGCAGGCGTGAGCTTCTTGAGGTCAACCGGTGTGCGTTTCTTTGACAGTCTCACGCATAAACAGAAACGGACACATCAGTGTGTGTTATCTTGCTCTCTCATCGCCATTCACAACTGACTTCAAATCAATCTTTGAATCTGAAATTTGCATAAAACTTGACAACTTTTAACACCTAGACATCCGGATATTATTAACTAACGTAACGGTGAGTACAACATTAAATATCGCAGTGAGAATGTATGCGAGTGTTGTGTTAGTGATGCTAATAGTTAAGTCTGTGATTGCTACTAGTTACCTTACTTGTGTTTACATTAGCCTAATTAGCGACCAAACAAGAAATTCCGGTTGCTCGGGTTTCTCAAGTTACATGCCGTTCTCTTTACCTTTTTTTATCACAAAAAAAGTCACATATATATATTTTTTAATTGCTTCGTAACCCTAGCAGCCACATCCCCGCGAGACTTGTAATATAAACTGACACGCGCACGTGAATAATGTCAGCGACCGCGCGTAACCTTAGGAGATGCTTCTCTGCCACGGCAGCAGCACCGAGGATCAGATTTTCTCTCAGCGGCCACGTGATCGCATGGCTATCCAGAGCCACGCCGTCATTGGCTGGTCGAAGGTCTGACTATGGTGGAGAGCAACAACATCATCACTGCAGTGTCATTTCAAATTACCACTGAATTATTTACACTGCCCCTGGTACGCGTAGGTAGACATGTTTGCCAATGCGTAAGTAATGATTCCCGAGAAATGCAAATTTTCACGTAATAGGGTTTTTTGTATAATCAAATGATGAGATCTTGAGTTAGTGTGTGGTTGATGCAGTGAATGAAATTATCCCCGACACCAGGAGATCACTGACTGAACATCAGGTAGTTTCCTTGCGGTTAAAGGTCTGACACATTCGATTCAGTTCCTACAGTAGTGCTGTAAAATGTGATTTCTGCCACACAATCAATCATTTAAGTAATATCAGCTTTCTTTCTCCCAATTATTCATGCTCGTGTTTTTTCCAAAGAATCCAGAATTTGAAAAAATTAGGTTGTTAATGAGTCAACAGAAATATTGTCACGTGTTCTACATTAGTAAACACTGGATAATAAACCATATGGTGGGGTAGTATTATCAGCGTGTGACACCACTCCTTTGGTAAATGTGTAAATAATATTCAAACAGTGACAGCTGCTTCAGATTTAATGGTGATATGTAAATAATTTTTAGTAAGCAGTTTACTTGGTAACGTTGGGGAAGGAAATATCATTTTAAATACATATTTAGTATATATTTGAATGACTACATCTTGTGCCTTCATTTGCATGGAAGCACACTGAGGAAGGGACAATGATGTGAACTTTCCTGTTTCAAAGGAAACAGAACTTTTCCTGTTTGAGTGTGTAGGAGTAATTTCCTGTTCCTCTAAGTGAAACTGGGAAATGTGTCATGGGATAAAGACACACAATTCAGTCTTTAGGTCATATGTGATCCAATTAGAGTTTGTATATTAGTAAACCGTTTTAAGATGACTTGTTGAAATTGGGGTGAGTTTTAGTTTAACCAGTCACTATTAAAGGGACTTTATACTATTTTTCACATTATAAAAAAGATCTTTAAAGGTCTTTTTCCTCCAATAAACAGTGTTCGCTGCATGTGCACAAAGACAAAACAAGCACGTCTCTAGTTCTGTACACATTGTTCTGTCATTTTCTCTTGCTGCCAAATTACACTTGCATCCATAAATCTCAGGCATCTTTTAAAACGATATATATGTGCAGTTTCAACATGCATGTTCTAAACTAAACTAACCTTTGGGGTCAGAAGCCTTCACTTCACATATATTTATTACATTTTAACATTGAGGTTCAACAGTCTCACCAAGGCTACATTGTCACAGCTAGTGACTGTGAGATATTAAAGGACCATTTTCTATTTTAATATATTTGAATGTGTAAGTTATCCTCTGATATAAATATCTGAATTTTTAGCATCATTACTCCACAGTGCATTATCCTATAGAAATCATTCTAGTAACCTTAGAAGAAACACTTCTAAATATTATCAATGTTGAAAACTATTTTTGTGGAAGCCATGATGTTTCAATAAACAGCTATATATATATATATATATATATATATATATAAATATATATATGTGTGTATTGTTTTAACATTGTAACGGTATTTGCTGTGATGCATTAAACTTTCAGTCAGTTTAATGCATCCCTGTGATACTTTTTTTTTTTTTTTTTATGATTTCAAAAAAGTTCACAGAAACATGAATCTTTATAATGCTACAAATTACGAGCAAAGTATTTGCATAACCATAACAAAAATGTAAATAAAGCAGATCATTTTGCACACTACAATAAGTTCCTAGTTTGCATGCCAATGGCTGAAAAAATCTCCCTTCCCAGAACCTCCCCTCGGTTGCTTTGTAAAAGAAACAAACAAGAAATACAGGACCAAGCTATCAGTCATATACAATACATTTTTTCGAAGTCATTTATCAACTAAATTAGGCCATCAAAAGCAGCTTCGAGTTTATTCTGACCGAATTCTGTTCTTGTTTCAACCTACTAAACTTGCACAGCACACGCTGTATACACATCTATTTATATTTTTCATGTGATAACACATCTCTTTCCACATTTTTGGTTTATTTGGTTAGATGAGACGAACTCTTGAAGGTCAGCTAGCAGCATTTGAGGGTGTTCATGCGATTAAAGGCTGCAAGTTGGAGCAGAAAGCTCAAATATAGACCCATGCATCTAAATGCGGCGCAACACAATGTCAGCATTATGATAGCAGCGTATAAACGGGACAGATGTGTGTTTGTGGGTTACGTGTTTTTAGACTGATGTCAGTGCAGCTGTGCCGGCTTTTGTAAGCTGATGTATCACTTAAAGTTGCACTGTAGTAACCTCACAGCATCTGCGTTGGTCTGTATGTATGTGAGTGAGAGTGGCGCGCATGTTTAAAAGCTCCTCCCCTCCTTTTTTTCTTCAGTGGGTTGGTATGCCCATATATGGGGGGTGAGTCTTGTGGTGTGAGACAATTCAGCCAATCAGAGCACAGGGAGTGTTTTTGGTCAGGGGAGGGTGGAGGATACTGTAGGGGTGATTATGCCGCTTGAGGGTGTGGTTACGGAGGAGGGGAAAGCTCTGTGTTTGAAAATGAATGTGCTATATGCACATTTGTAGGGCGGGAGTAAGCGGCCGTCATTTTGGAGTCAAGCATTAAGGAAACGACAAAAACAGGCATTTCAGTTCCTGATACGGAAAAGCCAAAGACAGAGCAGTGTTTTCCAGCTTGTAAAGATGCATTGTAAGTCCCTTTTTGTTTTTAATATATTAAATTATGGTTTTATAGCATATGGAGTTGCTAAGGATGAATCCCAGTCATAAACACTGGCAGTTATTCTGTAAAGCAACAGATTTGTGTTTGTGATGCGGGTATGTTTAGTGGTATTTGATGTGTTTAGATCCTACTGGATGTGAATTGTGATATGAATTTAGAGGCGTGGCCTCATTTATGCCGGGTGAGATGATTTTTGCATAAGAGCGATTTGGTTTTTTGGGGGAAATTTGCATGCCTGTATTTGTCAAACACAAGCTTCTTGTTTAAATAAATGAGAAAATGGCCATTGGAAACTTTAAGTGTCATTTTCATCCGGTTATTATATTGAGCGAGACAGCAGCTCTCTGTTGCCGGCATACAGATGGTAATTTTTTTCGGGTGGGGGCTGAGTGTAGCCAACAGTTGCTGCCAGCATCAGCTGTGGAAACCCCTCCTTTTCCTGTTCTCCTGTTGAGTCCTGTATGACATCGGCAGTAAATTAGAGGATGTTTGTATTGTCCGAGGTGTGGTTGACGTGGTTTGCAAAACCCTCATGTGCACTGAAGTCCTTTTATGTACGATTCATGGAGCTACAAAATAATGGGCACTATCCACCAGCATTACCAAGCAGAGCCAAGATTCCTAAAAATAGCATGCGTTTGAAATAAAAATACTTTGCTACATTATAAAGTCTTAACTGTCACATTTGGTCAATTTAATGCAGTCTTCTAGATAAAATAATTCAAAAACATGCAAATTCCCCAGGAATGTCAACAGAAAGTCCCTCATCCAGAGTGGAAAATACAGGACTGCTGGAACCTACAAGCACCAATAATGTTCTTAGTCACTACATGGGGCTTTTTAGATATATATATACTGCACAGACATTTGAGATATGATAGATATGACTTCAGTGCTGAAATTTCAACCAGTTGAAAATCAGCTGATATATTACTCATTAGGCAAGAAATAGTGTGCTTTTGCTGTCACATTTGAAGGCCAGCAGCACTATGAATGCAGTATATCACTTTAGAATAAACACGGCCATGACCGCATATTCACAGCTTTGGACTGATCGCACGACAGCAGATGGCTGATTAGGATAAGATACAGATATCAAGAGAGACTAAACTGGTACGTGCTGAAAGATGAAATGTATTTCATAGATAGATAATGAAAAGACTGGCAGTATTGAAGCATTTAGAAATTCAGGTTTTTAACGTAAAGGTTACTTGAGTTCTAAAACGTGTGGGAATCTCATGAATGTTCTAAAATGCTGATCAGCTCCATCCTCACCCACCAGCTACACAATCACAAGGGAACATCAGTCAAACCAGCAATGAAAGGCAGTCACATGGGTTCATAAATCTCAAATAAACCCTAGCAAATTGTACCCTTCCAAACGGACAAGGGAGTCTGTATGCGAGGATGTTATCAGGCGAGCTGACGTCAGCCAAGACAAGGATTTGCATCTGCTATTGTGGAGTGCATGCTGAGAGTTCGTTGGGGCTGGAAGAGGTTAGAGAGTGTCTGCAAGGATCTCTTGCCATGGCACCTGCTGAGGGTAGATGAGGTCGGCTCTGCTGGGAGAGAAGTTGCCAAGGTGAATTGATTGAGAAGGAAGAGCAAAAGACAAATGGGCATTTTTAATTAACAGTGTCTTTCTTTAGAGATATAAATACATTGTTTTTTTGTTCAGTGCTCAGTTTCAAAAAATATATAATTATAGTTCATTATAATGAACAATAATAAACCACCAAATTCATTATCCCATCCATAAAAGCTCCTAAAACCAAAACGTTTGTGCACGAGGTCATGAAGCACGAGGCTGATGAATAGCACCAGGTTTGTTTTTCATGCCCTGGGTTTCACATCTGAAAGCCTGTTTTTCTTTGCGCTGGCCATTTCTGATTGTTCTCATCATGTGAGCCCTGCTGCCAGAGCTCGTTACAGAAGGATGGTGGCGTCACTGGCATGTGTGTAAAAACAACATGATTTTCTAAAGGTGCCGAGGTCAGGCTTTGGAACGGAGAGGGAAGAAGATAATGTGAGGGTGGGCAGCAATATTTCCTTTTTCCAGAAATGATTCCCTTACTTTTCAGTCCACCCTGAGAGATAAGGAGCCAGGGACCATGTTTGGAAATTTTTATGGAATAACACGGTCATCTGCTTGAGCGATTGACCTTTGTGGTTTTAAATAAGACCATTTATTCAGGGTTGTTATAAAAGGTTGTATGAAATGAAGTGAAGGGAGACTAATCGGATTTTGGACTACTTGTTCCCAAAATTTAATGGAATAGTGAATGATCTTCTTTGGTTTGAAGAGAAAAACAAACTGCATGTTAATTTCATATGGGGAAACCCTACTGAAGAAAAGGGAAGGCCCTGTCTGTTTAGTTTAGATCATTTTTCATGCTTTTTTGGCCATGTGACTGTCACATACTCATTCATGTGCTCACTTTTAGATTGATGCTTTGACTCAACATCCTATTGTACAGTCCAAAATTAGCTGTTGACTGATGTTCTATAAATATTCAAAATTCAATATTCTTTATTTTTATGTTTTTATATTATATATGTCTTGTTTGCAGTCATTAAGTTGTATAGGCTATATCTGGTACAGGACACACTTTTCTGTAGATATTGACATGAGGCACTGAAAAAAAATCGATTGAGTGCTACTGCTAACACTCTGTGTCTATTCTCATTAGTGACCGCGTGTGAACCTACAGCCATGTCCACAGCTGTAGTGATGGACCATCCGGGAGACTCGAGCCTCCTCCAGTCCTGTGGAACAGCAGATAGTCTCGGCTCTCTGGAAGATGCCACCGCAGAGTCTACGGCAAAGTCAGTTCCATTTCATTTCTTGTTTTGTGTACAAATGAACTTGCATGCGTGCAAGCATACTAGGTCAGGTCTCCAACTAATTTCCCTTGACAAGCTTGATTAGCCACGTTAGTTTTGTGTTTGTAAACATCAAAGCCAAGGCATGCAGGATTGTCATTGTTTGAAAAACTGGTTGTTTGAGTCTGCCATGCCAGGTTCATAAAGTAAAGATACTTTTAACATAATGAATCATCAATACATCTTTGCATCATCATACTGTACATAATGAATAACACAAGTATATCATTACATCATTATTATTTTGATGCTTGTTTTTCTATATATTTATATACGTTTATAGTTGTTGTCTAAAGGAAGTAAAATAAAATAGCATCAAGGAAATTGATAAATAAAAGTAAAATAAATTAGAAAACAACTTTCCTGTTATATTATTTATGTATAAATATATAATAAAATAACTGTTTTCTGTGTGAATATATTTTTAAATGTATTTTATTCCTGTGATACAAAAAATCATTACTCCAGTCTTCAGTGTCACACGATCCTTTCAGAAATCATTCTAATATGCTGAGTTATTACTAGAATTTTTTTATATTTTAATGATCAAAGAATCCTAAAAAAAAAGATTAAGAAGGTCAACTGTTTCCAACCCTGATAATAAAAAAATCAGCATATTAGAATTAGTATTGAAAGGTCTGAAAGTGACACTGAAGACTGGAGTAATGATGCTTTGTATCACAGGAATACATTTTTCTAAAATATATTCACACAGAAAACTGTTATTTTAAGTTGAAATAATATTTCACAACATTACAGTTTTTTTCTGGATTTTTAATCTAATAAATGCAGCCTTGATGAGCAGAAGAAACATCTTTAAAAAGAAAAAAATTTAATTGAACCTCATACGCATAAAAGACCACAAGTTTTGCACTGTAGGGAAAGACTCATTTGATCTGAAGCTGACAGAATAACATAAGTAATGTAAGGTGATACTCACGGCTGTCTAAGAGAGAGATGAAACTATTTAAACACCGGAATGCAGCTTTTCTGGAAAACTCATTATTCATTATTATCCTCACAGTGAGTCATCAGAGGAGGAATCGGCATGTGCCAGAGAAGAGCAATCAGATACCAAAGCCCTACAGAGCATGCACACAGAATCAGGTGAGATCACACACTCTCGCTGCTTTACAAACACTCGCAAAGCACTTTAAACTCACAAACGCTTGGGTGAAAAATGTAGAACATGTTCTCACTGTCTTACAAACAAACATGCTCGCTTACTCTCGCTTATACTCTCACATATGACCATAACCGCCATTTCGAACACATGCTGTATGCGCCGTCTTGAGGCCCCAAAACCACCACGTGTGCGCTTAGTTCTGCACGACACAGACAAAGAGCAGAGCGAGGGAAAGCTGGCCAGAGCACTAACCCACAACTACTCATCATGAAAACTCTTATGTAGCTTCAACTTTTCTAGAACTTGAGATCAGCAGGGCCTTTGAGTGCTCAGTAGAGGAAGCGCTTGAAAAGGAAGCTGCTGTCCCTATGCAAACTAACTTCCGTTTCTTTTAGACATGCAGCAGGATGACCTAAAAGAATAATAATAATAAAAAAAAGCTAGTGAAAAGAATACAACATTTTAAACAAATATGGCTTTAGCTGTACCTCAAAAATATCTACAGAATCGGCGCCCCTGACCTGTACAGGTAAACCGTTCCGAAGTCTGGGTGCTACTGCTGGACTGCTGCAAACACAGTCCTCAACTTGGTCCTTGGAATTTTAAGTACATTTCGAGTTGTTGATCTCAATGTTCTCCCACTCTGATGCTCCGTTAACATCTTTAATAAATACGCCAAAGCAAGACCATGCAAGGACTTAGACCCTAACAAACAAGCTTAAAATCAACCCAGTCACGTATGAGTTAAACAATTGCAGAGCAATTTGAAACCTTCCAGAAGTTCCACCGCTCTGCTGTTGTCTGTCGTGTTTACATAAGATACCAGAGCTTTGAATGAGGTCATCAGGTCACATGACCTTGGATTACAGGTCAAGCTGCTGTGAGTGCTTTGTTTTTCATTTCAAACAGTTGTGCAGAAGTCAGCATGTAGCTATAGGTTTATCAGATTGACAGGACAGGACGTTATACAGGTTGCCTTTCTTCCCCTTTCATGCACAACTGCAAAATCAGTCCTGTTCATATCTTCAACCGTTTAGTTCATTTTTAATGTGCAGTGTGTCATTTCTGCGCCACTAACAGCCAAAGCAAAGTATCCCTTCCATAAAGCCTAATAATACAGTTTTCTAGTAAAAAATGACACACTGCCTCTTTAAATTTGAACTATTTACAAAACAGCTATGCTTTTCACATGAAAAGAGCTTGCATACTGATACTGCTATTGAAGCCTCATCAGAAACTCTGTGCTAGTGTGTGTATACTAGATACTAGTGATGAATGGGGTGAAAGTGTGTGCAAATGTCCTGATAGGGTGTCACTAAAACATCTGATTTAAAACAGGCGCTTAAACAGAAATTCTTCATCGTCTGTGTAAACGAAAAGCCCACACAGACACTTCAAACTTTAGAAACTCCACAGAAACACACAACGTTTCACTAACAATAGTTTAACTGTGTGGCTTTTTGAATATAATAGTTTATAAGCTTTTATTATTTTATCTCAAAGCACTGCCTAATTCCATTACTCTACCATGTTACTCATATAGAACTGTTTTAATAGGGTTGCCTGGTTACTAATGAGTGACTAAATGACAATCAGACAACATTTTGCGTAAAAATAATAGTTGTTAATGGCAATGAACGGCTGTTCCCTTTTTAGGTGCCACCCCTCGTCCCGACTCGCTCTCCCTGCCCGCTAAGGGCACAGAGCTTTGGACTTCACACAGGAATGGAGAGGTGAAGCTCAGGATGGGTGAGTCCGGCCTTGAGGCTGAACCTGCCTTGACTGTGAACCAGATGTTCACTTCTACGGTCCAACGCTTTGGCGACTACAACGCTCTGGGCTGGAAAGAGGGAGAGCAGTGGAAAACCATGACTTACAAAGAGTACTACAATTCATGCCGCACTGCTGCCAAGAGCTTCCTCAAGGTGAGAACTTTTTATACTACGTACATGCTATTTGAACAAAATCCCATAACCAGTTAGACTGACATCAGTACCCTTGTATGACATCAGTGTTCAATACATCACACAAAACCAATTATGACAAACTAGCAACTAGACCAAAACTAAAAGCCCCTTTGGGTCGTATTGTTAAGCTCTAATTGTAATACAATTGGCTACTAAAAGTGGGAAGCATTATTAGACTCTAGGTCTAGGTTGGTCTATTATCTGAGTCTAGCACCTAGTTAGCATAACAGATTTGATCCATGGCTCCATGGCTTTCTATTGTTTGGCAATTGAGTAACTCTAGTAATTTTCATTATCTTCTTGTAGTCGCTGTTTAGATTATGGCTATTTAGCATTACAGTCTTATCTAAAACGACTTGGTAATTTGCCTGATAAAAGGAATGTTTTATGTCATAGGTACCTGGCAGCAAATACTTAAAACCTTATAACCTCATGTAATCACTGTTGTGACCCTGAATAAAGCATTTGACCTCAGGTTACCCGAGAGAAAGTGCACACAATTAGTGCTCTGTATGATAAGGCATCTGGGATGAGTCCTGGTCCGGTTTCACCACAATTTCAATATTCTAGCCTTTTGCAGTGTAATATGACCTGGACATGTTTTTGAATTGTGCACAGCCCAGTCAGAGCCAACTTTTAGTCCCTCAGCTTTGCAGCTTGAGGGTATAAGTACCTGAGAATAGTTTCTCATTCTAGTAGGAGGCTTTAGTTTATCGTCTTCAGATTTTCCATGCTCTTGTCTTGGGATGAAGTTCAACTCCCAGCTGGTCACATTCTCCCTGCGGGGGAACAGGACGTCATGCCTGGCGGCCAATGTGGGCAGATTTCCATGGTTCTGTTTACGGAGAAACTAAAAAGGAGTTTAACTTGTCCATGTGCCCTGTGGGAGCGATTCAGATTGAGTTGTGTGTGCTCAATGCAATAAAGACATCACAAAACAGGTGTTAAGTAAGGGATAATATACAGGTAGCCGGTAGTTATCGTAGAAATAAGCCCCGACAGTGTGATCAGGACAGTCTTGTATCACGCTGAAGGGGATTATTTTGCGATAACTACCCGCTGCCTGTATATTATCCCGCTTATTACACGGCTACTTGCCACAAAAGAAAAAAAAACTGAACATGAATATAAATTTGAAACATTTTATTGGCATATTTGTTTTAAATTAACA
>JAUCMU010000143.1:8422932-8441425 GCA_032275025.1 Enteromius treurensis
ATTCGAAAAGAACGAACCTGCAAATGTCTCAACTGACCAATCAGAATCAAGCAGTCCAGAGAGCCGTGTAATAAGTTAAAATAATAGTTATTCTAAACGGCTTCACAAATTGTTCATCTCCAAGTCTCTTTGCAATAATTTGTTTGAGAATTGGAAGACATTTTGGAGTTCTGAACATCCTAAACAGAGATAAATGGCAGTATTTCACTAAACATTCATGTGACTGCAAAAAAGAACATGTAAATTATTTGCATGCAAACAATACATTATACTTCAAATCGGGCCTACAATTTAAAAAGGTTGGTTTGAAATGTTAATGGACACGTGGTAACTGTGTGTATATGTTCACAGCTTGGTCTGGAGCGGTACCACGGCGTCGGTATCCTCGGGTTTAACTCGGTCGAGTGGTTTATTGCTGACATCGCGGCTATTTTAGCTGGGTAAGTCTTTATTGTTAGAATGTTTTACACTTTGTCCTTTATGAGTCTTCAAATCAACCATAAACATAACTCGTGATCAGCACAAAGCTTTAATCAATTTCATCGGAGTCAAATAGTGGCTCTGCTGTGCTATAAACTATCCAGTTACCTTTGTGACTTTAGTGAAGACAGATAGTTAGAGCAAAACCTGCACTTGTTAAACAGCATTGCGCTGTCTGGGTTGGTAAACACATAGGTGGAGTCAGAATGGAGGGAATGTTATTAATATTTGTTTCCTTTTGTAGAACTGCTCACCCTTTGGCTACAGTGTTTTTGTTTATTGAGGGATTCTGTATGTGGTTGGCAGGGGGTTTGCAGTGGGCATCTACACCACCAACTCTCCCGAAGCGTGCCAATATGTGGCAGAGAACTGCCAGGCCAACATCCTTGTGGTGGAAAACCACAAACAGCTTCAGAAGATCTTGCAGGTAATGAGAGTGAAGCTTGGAGTGAGAAGGGATTTTGCACAGTGATATTATTTTTAAGGCAATTAAATCAGGTAATTCATAAATGTTAATTTCTGCTTTTTGTCAAAATATTTGCAAAGTATATAGATAAAGTAAAATCAACAAAACACTACTTATTTAGCTGATCATTTCTGATCCAGTACATTCAGTACTTGCTGATTAAATGCATCAGAAATCTGTTTCACCCGCTGAATGCTTTTTCCTGATGGTTTGTGTGCTTTATATTAGGTCCAGGACAAATTACCGCACCTAAAAGCCATTATCCAGTACAAAGATGAGCTGAAAGAGAAAAAGCCCAATCTCTACACGGTACATTTGATAAGTCAAATATTTCAGTTCATCTCTTAGACCTTAATCTTGCTGTTTTAATCCCCGTCCATCGCTAATTGAAATCTGACATTTGCTATGTAAATATCCAATGTTCATAGTGGGCAGAGTTTATGGAGTTGGGCCGCAATGAGCCAGATGCTCAGCTGGATGATATCATCAGCTCCCAGAAACCCAATCAGTGCTGCACACTAATCTACACATCCGGAACCACGGGCCAGCCAAAGGGAGTCATGCTCAGTCACGACAATGTAAGTTGAATGCAAAACACATCCTGTATTTAACCCACAACATCCAGAATAACTGAAAAGGAAGGGTTAACATGAGTCACCGGCCTTTCTTAGCACTAAATTTTTCTCTATTCTTCTGTAGCTCACATGGACAGCACTTGCAACTGGCCGAGATGTGAGTCTGACAGATGCAGATAAGCTACAAGAAGTGGTCGTGAGCTACCTGCCACTCAGCCATATTGCTGCACAGATGATTGACATCTGGCTTCCCATGAAAGCAGGAGGAATCACATACTTTGCACAGCCTGATGCACTAAAGGTACCCTTATATAACGCTTATACGCTTATTATACCTTTATAAACTGATCTTATATTTATCAAAGAGTACTGGGGGAAAAAAAAAAAAGTTCCAGGAAAATAGTAAAGCCTACTTACAATTCAGCTTTGCCATTACAGGAATAAATAACATGTTTAAATATATTAGCAGTTATTATATAGTCTTAAGTTGCATGCGTATATTTGTAGCAATAGCCAACAATACATTTTATAGGTCAAAACTATAGATTTTTCTTAGGCCATAAAGAGTTCCCACTATAAATATATAAATATTTAATTTTTGAAACTTACATTTCGAGTGGTTTTATGGTCCAGGGTCACATTTAAGTATTTGTACTGTGTTTTGGATCAAATAACTGCATCCTTGGTGAACATAAGGGACTTCTTTCAAAAACATTAAAAGGTCTAGTGTACATATTAGTGAAAGCACTTCCTGTTTCCCTCCCCAATCTCTCTGTTTTGTGTAGGTAAATGAAGATTTTTTTTAAAGACCACCCTGATTTATGTATAACCAACTGTATAATCCTTTTAAAGGGATTACTTTCGATGAAATGTAAGCCTTAGTCATGCAGCTCACTCGCACAGAAAGTCTTTTGTGAAGTGTTTCATTTTCAGAAAATGAGCTAAAGCTATCTGCTGATATCATATTGAAACGGTTGTATGATGTGTCCCCTGTGATCCAAAGCATGTGATATCTGTAGTGCCCCAGTCAGTGGCAGTCTGCGGTTTTCCCGTGGAATTGGGCTACTTTAATGCTCTTTTTTTTTTTTTTGCCACATCAGAATGGGATATTTCCCAGGAATTCCCCCTCAAAAGTAATTGGGCTAGTTTTGAGTAACACTTGTGGGTTTTGCTGTGAAAACCTGAGAACCCTGATCAGTAGGTTTCAATGTAGTGCTGTTTTATTGTAGAATCATTGATTTAGGATAACCGGGACAGAAACTAGCATGGCATACCTGCTTGTGTGTCAGCTGATGTTGGCATGTACAACCCTTTGGCAAACCACGCTGAGACTGCTAACATGCATATTAACAGAAGTCACTGTATGTTCCAGGGTTCTTTGGCTAACACTCTAAGAGAGATACGCCCTACTGCGTTCATGGGTGTCCCGCGGGTGTGGGAGAAGATGCAGGAAAAGATGAAGTCGATTGGAACCAAATCGTCCACCGTGCGCCGGAAGGTGGCATCCTGGGCCAAAGAAGTGGGCCTGCAGACCAACCTTAACAAAATGGAGCTGTATGTACACACAAACTTTTCAGGCAATCTTTCATAATATTGCTAACACTGATTTAATTTGAAAATGACATCCAATTAGAAAAGTAACTAGATTAGTTACAAATGTTGATACATAACATTTTATAACAATGTTAATATGAATTCTAGGCAGTTTAATTGAAGAGAAATGGTCTTGTGTCCTTAGTAATGACAACATATCCAGAAAACCATTAAACTATCGACTGGCAAAGCGTCTGGTGTTCAGGAAGGTCCGAAAGGCACTGGGTCTGGATCGCTGTACGAGGTGCTACACCGGAGCAGCTCCCATAACCAAAGACACTCTGGAGTTTTTCCTCAGTCTGGACATTCCTCTGTTTGAGCTGTACGGCATGAGCGAGAGCTCTGGACCGCACACCATTACGCTCCCCGATGCCTTCAGACTCACCAGGTACTAAAACCTCAATTTGTTTAAAGCTAGTGTAGTCACTTCAGCTTGCACTTTTTGTTTATTTCTCCCTTGCATCTCTTCTTCAGCTGTGGAAAGGTCATTCCGGGATGCAAGACGAAGATCTTCAACCCTGATGAGCATGGCAATGGAGAAATTTGTTTCTGGGGACGCCATGTGTTCATGGGCTACTTGAATATGCCCGATAAAACTGAAGAGGCTCTGGATGCAGATGGCTGGCTGCACTCAGGTGACCTCGGAAAACATGACCAGGATGACTTCCTGTTTATCACCGGACGCATTAAAGGTAATGACCATCAATCGAAAACAGATCTGTGCTTTCTCTTATTCACTGGAACTGAAACAACTGAGCAGTTTATCATTTCACTTTAATTATAAAGTTGCGCCACATTTAATGGGATTTAGTTTTTTTGCATGTAATATAGTTTATTTTTGTATCCCAGAACTGATCATCACAGCCGGAGGTGAAAATATTCCCCCGGTGCCCATTGAGGACGCCGTTAAAGAGGCTGTACCACTCATCAGCAATGCCATGCTTATCGGAGACAAGAGAAAGTTCCTCTCCATGCTGCTCACTATTAAGGTATCAGTACGGGGCAGATGAGCCCCATATAAACCTCTGTGTTAAGTTTATGCACTATTACCTAAATCAGATTTTTTTTCTTAACCAACCATGATTGACGAGTGTTTTGAATTTTTGACTCTTATCACCAAAATCTCAAAAGCTGTGATTTATTTTTTTATTTTTTTCCCCTCCTCCGGTAATTAAGACAAACCGCTTAGTGCATTTCCTGTTTAGGAAACATTAAACAGTTCCTCACTAAAGGAAAAAGTTACTCAACATTGATTCATTTTAAATGGCCGCCTTGTGTAATCCTGACCGATGTTATGCTCTCCTGAACGTGAATGCTTTAAATCTAATCAGAACGTCTCACCCAAGGGCTCTAACACAGAGTTGGTTTATGTAAGGTTACTGAGAGATAACACTCTTTTTAAAGATGCAAGAGTACATTTTTACTACACTCTAATAAGATCACATTGGTATCGAGTGATAAAAGTTTGTGTTACACAAACAGTGGACACTGTGTGTAACTACATGTTCTGTGGTTTTTCTTGGGATCACTGCGCCCCCTGGTGGCCACCAATAATACTAAAATACTTTCTCTATATAGATTGAAAAATTTTGACGCAAGCACAATTTAGAACTAAACTGTTGATTTAGCTCCATTTTGACGGAGGATAAGCTTAAATAAAAATATATATTTAACTATCCATTAGAACGCGCTGATGACTGTCTTTTTTGCTCTCAGTGTCAGGTAAACAGCGAAACGGGTGCCCCAGAAGATGAACTGACTCCTGAGGCGGTGGAAGTGTGTCGTAAACTGGGCAGCAACGCCACGCGAGTCAGCGAGATCGCCGGTGGCCGTGACCGAGAAATATACAAGGCTATTCAAGAAGGCATCAAGCGCGTCAACGAGAAAGCCACCTCAAACGCCCAGTGCATCCAGAAATGGACTGTTCTGGAGAAGGATTTCTCTATCCCTGGCGGAGAGCTGGGTAAGTTTCCTAGTAATGATCTTTCGGTATGTTATTTAAGGCCTTTGCAAGTAATTATATTGCTTAAAGTCTATACAGGCCATTTGTTCAGCTTTTTAAACTCTCACGCAGGGCCCACAATGAAGCTCAAGAGGCCGGTGGTCATGAAGATGTACAAAGACCAGATTGAGAACTTCTACAAAGAAGTCTTGACCCCAACCACCCCAGACAACCCTCTGCCTCCTAAATAGGTGTCCAACAAAAGGCCTTGTCACCCACTTCAGAGAAAGGAGACAAAGGGACTGGCATGGTCTTAAAGACACACTTAAATAGGAACACCACTCAGACCTTGTGTTTTGCTTGTGTCCATTTTTGAGTTAATATTTGTTCAGGGTTTCGTAATTGTTTGTTTTTGTTTTTTTACACTGTTTACATTTTTCTGTATTTATGCCTGGAAGGAAAATGTCTTTATAACATACAGAAAGCCATTTGTGAATTTGATTTATTTTTATAATGGTGATTTACTATTTATTTTCTTGCCTTGTTATAATGAAGTGTCCTTTGAGCCATGTTCTTGATTTATATGTGAGTGCAGGTCTATATTCAAAGATACCAGTTAATTTATGATTAGATTTATCAACAAAGGTAAACACTTTAATACCTAACAAGCAAACTTACACATCAGGCATAACTGAATACTTTGAAAAAGGCATTTTGTGGTCGTTCCCCTTCGTCAGTGACACTGCTGCCACCAAAAACAGGTGTTTAAGGACGTTTTGTAGAGCTCATTTAGCAAGAATCCCATTCCATATAAGCCATAAATGTTTCTGTTTGTTTTTGTAATCAAATGTGTCATTTGAATGTTCGTCTCGCTTATGCAGTCGGTTAATTTTGTTCTTTTGAATTCTTTGTAAAATGAGTCTGTTATATAGTGTAAATACATATTGCATAGATTTGTTTTTTTCTGATTTGATGCTTTGCTGCGTCACTCTGACAATCCTCAAAATAGCAAGAGGTTAGATGTCATGCAGTCTTGTGTCAGCATTATGAAAGCTTTATGAAAAACCATATATTCCGGATTGAGAGAACAGGTTATTTCTCTTATGAAAAAAGGGATATGAAGGAGCATGTGTGAGGTCAGAATTTGATTCGCCAAGCTATGTTGCATTATTTTTTGCTTTGCATGTGCAATAAGTATATATATATATTTTGACCAAAAATGTAACTGATTTTATTTAAATTGTATACTGCATAGTAAAAATGATGACAATGCAATGTAGGAAAAACCATATGGGTTGATCAAAAAGGTTAAATGATTGAACTTTTTAAAGTTTGTGAATTGGGAAGTGCTATTTAATCAGTCAAGTGCTTGAATATACAAAAAAAAAACAACAACAACTGCAAACCACTTAATGCAAACCCAAAGAGATGAGTTTCTTTCTTTAAACAAGTTAGTTTTATCTCACTAACAAGCTTTCTTCCAATACTCAACCTGTTACTCCAAAATGTGTATGCTCCTGACTGCATAGCATGACCACAGCGAGGCCTTTTTGTAAATAGGGAGACTTAGTTTAATTTTTGCATGAAATGAGACAAGCTGTTTGCTCAATCAGAATTGGGGAGAATGAAGGTAGAGCTAGTAAAGTGATTTCCTTTCTTCTTTCTGGGATTTCTATTATGGTTTCAACTAAATTACAACTTTAATTTAGTTTTTTTTTTTTTTTTTTGACAATACTGTGATGGTTTATGTAAGTCTTATTTAGATTTGGGCCAGCATTAAAAGAAGTCCATTTGGAAATGTGCAAACAGGAACATGTGAAGTCTCAGACTGTGAAGGATTTGCCTGGTTTTACCTGACTCGGAAAACTCTTGAATTGAGTGAAAATTAGTTGTGTGTAGTGCGATGTTAAGGGTTTCTGAAACGTGCATGTCATTGTTGAAACTGGATTACAGAACATAGTTGACTTTGTGAGACGGAACTCCAGGTTTCTACTTGTATGTGTGTGAATTATCTCTTTACTGGACAATAAATGTGATATATCCATGATCAAATGTGGAAAGGTCTTGTCTTTTGACTCAGCTAACTAGGCATGTTGGGTCATTTAAATGAGATACAGCTAGTAAATATTCTGAGACATTTCTATACTTGGCTTTGGCTAATGTTTTGCGATTTTAGGATCGCTTAAAATATAATTAAAGAAAAAAAGTGGGATTGTAATATTTTAACCCTGCTAACGTGATCTTGAATTGTCATTTGTTACCACAATGTGGATCACGGTTTTACAAATCACGTGATGCTAAACGCTAGACGGTGGCTAAAAAATGTAGCTTATCCATCAAAAAAAATCTTAAAGCACTAACATACATTAATTTGTCACTGAAATAATGTCACAAAATTACTGTTTTGCTTGTATTTTCATTAAATAAACAACTGTAAACATTCATAAAATAAAACCGTGTTACGTTAAATGTACCCATAAGGAGTTTAAACTACAGGCGATTACGCAGTTAATGACTCCTATTAATGAAAACAGTGATGAAAGACGCTGTGAACAGTACTCAAATGACTTTATTCATAATATGATTTTGCAATAAAAACATAAAAAGTAACATCTTTTGCCCTTATTACAACTTGCATCAAATGACCACATGGTGGCGTTGTATGCCAAGTTTAACACGTCATACTGAAGGCTACTCTTCTGTTCAGATCACGGAAGGTTCTCTACCACGTTATCAGAACATTTGTAAAAAATAAAAAAAAACAGACCTCCCCAAATCCCACGGATAAATACAGCAATTTCTTCCGCGCTCACAGACACAAATAAAACCACCACTGACTGACAAAAGACAGCTCTCTGAACCTTTGACCGAAGTATGTGGAAATGATGCAGTATTAACCGTCGATGAATGTTTCCTCAGACTCCTGATTAGCCGCCCACCGTCTACTATACATGTTTATCTGTTTTATATGACTGTCTTAAATATTTGCCTCTCCATTAGTGTTACTTTGCTGCATCCCATGTACAAAACAGAGGTTCTGCACTTCTCTTCTGACAAAAAAAACAAACAAAAAACGAACAACCTGAAACCACCTGGTCGTAGCTGGTTTAACTGAGCGGCAAAGTGCCCACAACCACTCTAAGCTTTTCAGCACGGTTTAAATCAAATACATTAACATATACTTGTTCATTTCGTCAATGTGCAGTCCTCCCCTTGTAGTGGATAATAATGAGGCTACAACAAAACAAATGCTAGATGTCAACTTGTAGAAATTCAACTCTGATATACAAACACACCCTGCCATGAACTCATAAATTGGCCTGAAGTAACAGTTTCAAGTTCTGATGGTCATGTTTTACAGTCTATGACGATATGTGCTGATAAAGAGGGAAAAAAAAGAGAAAAGAACTAAAATTCCTTAAAAACTGGCATTTCTTGACACAACAATTGACAAATCAATATCATATTGCATGTAAATATTGTATAAAACTATTAAAAATACAATTTAGACAATTAAGTACTTGAGTCAGCAAAGCCAAAAGTGCAGAGGTACATAAATAAAAAAAAATAACCCCCTCAAATAATATATAAAAAAAACAGCAACCAGGCCTGCTCTTTTTAGAGCTGCCACTCAAGTTCACCGAACTCCACCCCCTTTGCCTTGTGTCCCACCCCTTTATTACAGGCTGACCTGAACCAGTATCCGGTCAAAGGTTAAAGTTCACACACCAAGAACCGGGAGTCAAAAGTTCACGCACATGACGCTCGTGCATTCTCTCGCTGAAAACCGCACAAATATGCTAAATCAGTACAAAGTTATAAACCTTTTTGAATCAGCTGGAGATTCAAAACCTGTGCAAACGACACTCCCAGACTCTCACGGGGTGAAGTTAAGGGCATGTGGTCTGCAGCTCAGGCCACGGAGCCTCTTAAAGCTATTAGCATAACAATGGACACAGAGGTAAGGTCAGTGAAGTCGAGATATAATCGAGGGAGAGAGTCGGAGTCAGAAGCACAGTGAATCGACAGACTGCTGTTTCAGGGGCCACATGAGAGGATAACAGCGCGTCTCATCCTTTTCTTTTGTCTCTCCCGCTTAGTCTAATGAATAAACCAGATATGATGACAGAAAACACAGAGATCAACACAGATTTCCAAATACTTGCACAAGCTGCACTAGCAATGCACAACATTTAAGTTCTAAGGCCCGTTTGGCAAACACGTAAATGAGGATTGATACATATTGGCATACAAATTGGAATCTCCCCGGGACGGTATCCAGGGATCCCACATATATAGAAGGATTGACTAAAGTCAGAGTGAAAGATAACACTGCTGTAATTCCTAAGAGCACAAATGAGATGGTGTGAAAAAGGCACTAAGACTAGCCCTAGAGGATAAAAAGCGATACATTCATGGCGTGCGGGGCTTCCTTTTCCGACCACAATCAAAAATACCTTGAAAAACATTGGTACAAAAATAAAATATAAAAGGTTGCAACCCTCGATGCATCAGTGCGTATGGCTACAGGGAGACTTTTCTTTCTTTCTTTCCGGCTGATTCGAATATGACCCTTCAGCAGTTCTGGCCGCGTTAAGAAGAGAACTTCCTGTCCAACAGGATATCGAGGAGGAGAGAAGAAGTGTTGTAGTGTTGATTCATAGCTGCACTTCCTCCTCAAAATACTGTAAGTTTCACTCCTTTTCATGATTCCCCACTGTTTTCATTTCCTGTGAACATATTTTCACCTTTTGCAGCCCTCTCTCAGGACAAAAGAAGTGAAAAAGGGCAGCCCTCCCCCTCCCCCAGTCTCGAAGGACTTCCTGTCATGTGGCGGTGGCCTCAAGGTAGCTCTGTAGTTTACGGACAGTTGACTCATCCAGTGAGAAAAGGTCAAAGTCAAAAGTTGTGTTGGTGACATTAAAGTGGCCAGTCTCTTCGATGAGGTTCACGATCTGGAGGCAGGAAATGGGTCAATGGTTTTTGGTCAAAGCCTTTGCACAAACGTAAGCTATTTCAATTCACACCCAAGCACCCACCTGCTGGAGAACGTTACGCTCTCTTAATGCCATCAGTCTGCGATGAAGATCTACCAGCTCTTCAGTGTACGCCTGAAAAAAGAAAAAGAAAAAAAAAAAAGAGGAGAGGAAGATGTCAGGAACACAAGAACAGAAGTTAAAACTGAATTCAAATTTTGAATTGATAAGTTATGTATTTTTTCTATATATAAAAATTTACAACAATTAAATTATAACTTCAATATATAAAAATGATAGCAATTATACAAACAATATAAATTCTTATCGTAGCTGCTTTATATTTTTTAATATTAATATCAGAAAAATATATAGTTTAAATCTAATTAAACTGAACATTAATTGAAAATGTTGCTGTTTATGTATTTTATACAAAAACTCAACTGTTTAACTCTAGGAGAGTTGGAAAAATAGTGTAGTGTTCCTTTAAGAGGGCACATATGTGACCATGGACCACAAAACCACTCAGAAGTGTCTAAAATTGAGATTTATACATCATCTGAAAGCTGAATAAATAAGATTGCCATCTATGTATGGTTTAGGGGGCAATATATGGCCAGGATACAACCATTGGAAAATCAGTATCTCAAAATACTGAGAAAAATCACCTTTAAAGTTCCCAAATGAAGTATGGAAAATGATCTTTACTTAATTTCCTAATGATTTTTTGCATTAAAAAAATCTATAATTTTGATCCATACAATGTCATTTTTGGCTATTGCTACAGTAGACTGGTTTTATGGTCAAGGGTCACATATGTGGACAGCAGATGAAAAAGCAAGGTTTTGAAATTGATTGAAATTATGGGAGTGAGAGATATAAAATTAAAAGTTTGATTTACCCTTCCTACCTTGTCGTATCCCTTCTTCAGGACCTTTTCTTGTCGTAAACAAGGGTCTGGACTCTTTCTGCCTGACACCTGTATGACAGACAGACAAAAGGAAACAGAGAGGAAAGGAAAAAAATATATATATATTACAGATGGACTAAAGCGGAGGTTTAAAAAATGAATAACCAAGACATTGATCTATCGCAGTGTTTTTCCATTAAGAGTGGACCAGTGCCTGAAGTGCCGCTCCAAATCCCAGTGATCTGACTGGCAGGACCCAGTTAAACAGCATTCCATAGTCATTGGATCAAATGGCTGTGTGTCGCCACTTCATTTCAGCACTGGGTGCAGCGTAATCCAAGAACTAATGCCAATCATCCATCATCCGACAGTCAACAATCAAGTTACAAAAGAGCAAAACCGTGTGTGCCGCGAACTGAACGATCGGCATGACTGAATGAATAAACACACCAATTGGATGACTGTCAAGGCTTAACAAGAAGCCGCCACAGTCCTGAGTATCAGTTCACCTTGTTGTTGGTGGTGCTGTGTTTCGGTGGCTGAGGTGGTGGGTCTCGACTGGGACGCTGCGGCCCGTCGCTGCAGTCACTCTCGCTGTCTAAACTCAGCCTGTGAAAAGCAAACATCAAAAGAGTTCAACTCTGTGAGGGAATTAAAGAATTAACCAAGAATTTACTTTAATTCTGTCGTATACTCTACCAGTCAAACCTTTTTCAACAGGCAGCTGTTTTTTTTTTTTTTTTTTTATCTCTTTTGTTCACTAAGTCTGCATTTATTTGACCCGAAAAAAAGCGAAAACAGTAAAAATATTTTTAAATATAAATATAAAATATAAATATTTTTGCTTTGTAAAATAACTGCCTTCTATTTGAATACATTTTAAAATGTAATTTATTCTTGTGATTTCAAAGCTGATTTTTTACTATCAGTCACATTATCCTTCAGAAATCATTGTAATATTCTGATTTGCTGCTTAAAAAACTTTATTATTAGTAGTATCATAACTATATTGACAACAGCTGAGTAGTTTTTTCAGGTTTCTTTGATGAACAGAGAGTTCAGAAGAACATAATTTATCTGAAATGTTGTCTTTATTACTTTTGAGCAATTTAAAGCATCATTGCTAAATAAACATTAATTTCTATAATTATTTTACCTTATAAATTATCTAATATATATATACATACATACATATTATATATATATATATTTTTTTTTTTTAAGGAATCCTGAAAAAAATTGTACTCAACCATTAAATATTGATAATAATAATAATGAAAGAATGTTTCTTAAACAGCAAATTAGCATATTAGAACAAGTTCTGAAAGATCCATGTGACACTGAAGAGTGACGTAATGATGCTGAAAATTCTGAATATATTAAAATATATTCACATAGAACACTGTTGTTTTAAATAGTAAACATATTTCACATTATTGACCACATTAACCATGTTTTTACAACAATTTTTTCCAATTTGACAGTTCCAGACTTATATAAGAAGAAAGATTCATAAAGGTTTGGTAAAACGTGAGAAAGAGTAAATGATGAAGATGTTTAGATAAGCCATTTAAGAATTATAATAAACAATATAGGCTGAAAGAAAACCCAATTCCACCATTCATCTCACACTTGCAGCCTCGCAAAAAAGAAGTCTTTCAAAGCAGCTCAGCAACACTTGAGTGAGATGAAGAATAGAGAGAGGCGTATGAAATGAAGTGTTTACTCTGAGCAAACAAATCCGTTCTCCGCCTCTGCTAACATTGATTACAGGGACTTAAAGCATCTGAAAGACCTGCTTAAACAAACATTGACAGGAAAGAGGGAGAATGACCTGGAGTCTCGACTGGGCAGGTTGTTCTTGACTGGCGTCTCTTCGTCTGAGCTGCTATCGTCATCATCAGACTCCTCCGACTGGAGGTCCGCCACCATAGAACGCAGCGGGCCTAAAGACCAAAGTCCACAATGAGCTTCTGCAACATTCAACTTTCAAAATCCCCCTTTAAAAGGTGATTAAAGATTTCCTTAAAACATCTCGCACCTGCCATTGGTTAAACAACTGAAGTAAGTTTGGGTGAGACATTTTGTTTAAGTCAATGTTCTGTGCTTTCCTGGAACTTACAACATAAAATAAATGCCACTCATTCCTTGATTTAAAGGAAGTTTCTTGATCTGACACTCCCTTAACCCTCTCCACGGTAATCGATCAAAGCAGCAGACTGTTAACTTTGAGTTAAAGTGTGGTAGGGAAATCTATTTATGGATCTGACTGCTTCTTATCAGGACACTCCCTGCAGTAAAAGAGCAGATCCTACCTTGGCCTTGTTTCTGCTGTGGCTCAAAGTCTGAGTCGGAGCTGGACTCTGAGCTGGAGCTGGAATTAGACTGGCTGGAAGGTACCGATTGCTGTGGGAAGGAGCGGACAGGACACTAATGAAAGATTTTGGTTATTACAATGTCAGCTTTGGGTCAGAAGTTGTCAATAATTAATTTAATTTAATCAATTAATTAATTAATTAATAAAAAAAATTGCGCTGTCAAACAATCGCATAATCGCATCCAAAAGTTTTTTTTACATAATATACTTATGTGTACCATTAATATTTATTATGTATATATATATATATATATATACACACACACACACACACACACATATACAATATATACATATACTATATTTACATATAGACACATACATACATAAATACATATACATATATATATATATATATATACACAAAGCATATATTTAAAAAAAAAAATTGCATTTATATAAATTTATATATTTATATGTATATTTATATTATATTTAATACACACACTCACACACGTGTTTTTATGTATGTATACATAACAAATATACACAATATACACATATTTTTACATATTATATTATGTAAAAATATATATTTTGGATGGGATTAATGACAATAAATCATTTGACAGCACTAAAAATACATATTCAATTTACATTTAAAAAATAAAGAAAGAATAAAAATAAATTACAAGGTGTTACCTTGCTTTAAAATCCCAAACAAATCTTATTAACAAAACTATCATGACTTAATCCTAACCTCAGACTTAGACGAGGCCTCATCATCAGAGTTGGAGTCGTCTGATTCCGGAGGCTTCTTGGACTCCTTGACCTCCTGGGTCTCTGACTTGCCCTTGGCCCAGCGGCCCTTCTCTTTAGAGGTCTTCTTATTGGCATAACCCGAGGAGGCCGTGGAGGAAGATGCGGTTCGGGGGGAGGTGCCGGTGAACCCCCCGCTGCTGGAGCCTTTTGACCCCTCTGAACCCCCCTTCTTTGGCTTCTTGACACTAGGTTTGGGTGACTCCGCATTGGAAGGTCGTTTGCTGGGTGCTTTTCCATCGGCCGCTCCACCTCCCCCTCCACCACCCGCTGACCCCGCCCCCCCTCCTTTAGGAGACATGCCTTCCATTTTGGACTCCTTCGCTGTGAGTTTGGGCTCCTTGAAAGCAGCTTTGGGCACGACTTTGTTCTCGTCTTTCACTTTGATGTCAGTTTTCTTAGATGACGAAGACGAAGATGAGGAAGGGTCACGGCTACTTTTGCTGCTGGCGTCCCGCTCAACATCCCCTTTGGATGTGGCTTTGCTCTCAGAGTCTTTTCTTGGCCGCTCTCGATGTTCCTTGGCCATTTTGTGGGATTTAGACACCTTGCTTCCCTCCTTACTAGGCTCCTACAGAAAAGAAACAGTGTTAATAATTAAAAATATAACGAGTTAAATTAGAATCTGTCAGTTATCCAAGAAATAACTGCAGCAAATTACAGATAGTTTTGAATTTTACTTTACTTTTAGTACTGCATTCCTGGAGCCACTTTTTTATTTTTATTATGACATAACAATGCAACTAAATGATTTTCAGCTGTATTTTTTCATAGTAAATTTTCATTCATTTGTTTATCATTAATATTTAAGAAATTAATACTTTTATTCAGCAAGGTTGCATTAAAGTGATCAAATGTTACAAAAGAAATTTACAGTGGTTATAAATTTTTTTAATTTCCGAGTACTTTCCAGTCAAATAAAGAAACTTAAACAGTACATTATATTAAGCTATTTTAGAACATACATAGAATTATACATTATTTTTGATTCCCAAATCAACATATTAGAATGATATTTGAGCAATAATGAGACTGCAGTAATTGCTGATGAAAAAAATATAAATAGAATATATATTCAAATAGAATTTGAATTTTGAACTAGTATATTATTTAACAATATTATTATTTTACTGTATTTGTTTAAATAAATGTTTTTTTTTTTTTATTGCAAACGTTTGAACTGGAGTGTACCACTCCTAAACTAAAGTACCAAAGAAATAACCATGTTTTTGGTCAAGATACACACTGCTTTATTTATTTTTGGACATGGATACTAATCCATATAATCGCTATAGAAAAAAAATGTCATTTTGAATAACCCTAATATTAATATAATAATAATTCATATTGTTATCATCTGTCACCATTTACGGCACACTGTTAAATACAACCAGACAACAGATTCCCTATTAGAATAAAGCACAGAGTTTGACACTTCTAACAATTAAAACCTGTCTTAACTACGATCATATAACCCATGCGTGACCTTCAGACAAAGGTCATGTGCTGTATTAATGAGGCTGTGCTAAGATTAGGACAGTTAAGGATAATGGGGATGCTGGAAGACGTCCAGCTCTGGATGATCACAGTAAATCAGCAGCGAGCGGCTGACCCTCTTTACTGCACTAATGAAACATGCCGCAGAGTGACCCAGACAAAGCACCAGTGCTCAGATATGATAAAGCGAAGGTCATTTAATAGAGATATGACACATGTCCTACATAACGGACTCTTAATTCTTACTGAAACGATCTAATCTGCTGCTTATAAATAAACAAAAGAGAGAACAGAGCACGCTGTGATCCCTTAATGTCTATTAAAAGACTATTATCACATATCAATTGTTTATTACAATTTATATTTTCAGAATAGCATAATTTGAGTGAAAAATTGCTATTTGGGGGTTAGAGGATTGAGGATTTTTTCATGTTTTTGAAGAAATCTTATATGCTTATAAAATAAGGTAAAACAGGAATATTGTGATATATTTTTTAAATTAAAAAAATATATATAAATATTGTAATATATTTTTAAAATCTTCAGTGTCACATGATCCTTCAGAAATTATTTTAATATGCTGATTGGGTGCTCGATAAATATTATAAATCATTACCAATGTTAAAAACAATTTGCTTAATATTTTGTTTAAAATTAACTTTTTAGAATTCATTGATAAATAGAAAGTTCAATAGAAAGGTCTTTGGAATTTTTCTGTAAAATCATCAAAAACGGAGAAAAAAAATCTTTCGAACCCTAAAGAAATATGTTCATTTTAAATTAAACGTTTTTCTCTAATTTAAAAAATCCTAAAAACATTTTACCCCCGAGTTTAACAGGAAAAAATACTGATTTTCCATATAATCTGGACCCCCTTTTACAAAAAGAGAGACAACAAAACACACCTTTGATCCTTGTGAAGTCTTGCTCTTTTTAGGGTCAGAAAAGGCAGAGAGTGGGATGGTTGGAAGCATTGGGTAATCTGGGCTGGGTCTCGGGACCACCTCTGCTCCCTCTGGGACCACCATGATCTAATGTGAATGAAAAATAAGAGCACACTCACCAAAAATGTAACAATGTGGACAAACAACTCCATTTCCCACAATGCTCCACTCACCCCTCCAGCCTTCACCAGCTTGCGACGGAAGTCACGAGTAGGGTTATTGAAGGTTAGTTTCTCGCAGCGCAGATGATTGACAGGTGGGTTTCCCTCCAGGTTAAGGAAGAGGTCGTAATTGAAGCACACCTTCTTTGGTTCCTCCTGCATTAAAGGTGCATTGTTGAGTGATTCCGTTAATACCTCACACACTACAGATCAACTGAAGAGTCAACAGAGCAGCAACTGCAGTGATTCCAGGACTTCTTTCATGGGCGGCACAGCCAGAGGTTCATTCAAGATTCAAAGGCAAGACATCGGAGCAACAAATCAAACCCCCAGATGCTCATTCTCCGCCTCTCCACATCTTTTTATCTCTGTCTCTCAGCATGCTGAAATCTGTGAGTTACTGAAAACAACTCGCGAAAACAAGACTCGCTGAAGGTTGGGGATGTTTTTCAGACAAGATATGACAGATACAGATACGCATCACAAGCCTGTGAGTCGGCGGGTGGGCTTGCAAACGAGAGTGTAATTGTTTCGCATTATACTGCTCTGATCATGAGGCAAATCGCTCTCCTCTTCGTACTCTACTCTACGTTGCCTGTTTAATGTCAATGGGGGGGAAGTTCGCAAATGACAAGACAGAGGAAGAGAAGCTGATACTCAGATGAGTCAAAGAGAGAGAGAGGATGTCATGAATGTGAAAAAATAGAAATAACTAGAGAACAAAAGAGAACAGCAACGGAAGACAGAGAGCAATACAGCTGCAGGACAAGAGATACCTTACCTTGTTTTTGAAGTAGACCTCTATGGGCATCAGAAAACCTGCATATCCCGACTCCTCAACCTTGTATGGTGGCTCCTTACACACTGCATTTGAAAGAAAAGGCAAATTATATCACGATCATACTCATAACTATTGGAATGTAAAAGACTGAAAAGAATGTAAAAGGCATGTTATTCTCACCAAGGTTGCTTTTATTTAATCAAACATACAGTAATATTGTGAATTATTGTAACAACTTAAAATAACTACTTTTTTATTTTAATATATTTTAAAATATGTCATTTATTCCTGTGATGGAAAGCTGCATTTTTAGCAGCCATTACTCCAGCCTTTTGTGTCACGTGATTATTCAGAAATCATTCAAAAATGCTGATTTTGGTTCTTAAGAAACATTTCTTTAAAACAGCTGTGCTGCTTAAAGATTCCTTAAATGGAGAGTTTAAAAGATCAGTGTCTATAAAAATCTTTTGCAACACTGCAAATGACGTTACTATCACTTTTGATCTTACTGAAACTTCAACTTCATCATCGTCACATATTTTTAAAAGTTTCATAATTCTTTTAATAACTTGGTTCCACATTTTTATTGGAGCTTTCATTTACAAAGACAAAAATGAAGGCTTTGCTCATGAATATGAATTATGTTACAGCGTGTTTGCTCGGTAGGCCTAACTGATTGGCTGAAAGGCACATGCTGTTAAGTGTGCACTGATCGGCTTCCAATTTCGGGAATCCTACTATGGTGAAGACACAAACATGAATATTTATTAAAATTACTTGACTGGACACTCCAAGAAGGTTACCAGGCAACATCTGCCCAATCCTTTTAATATTCACTAATTGTAAATTAATTTGACCAACAAATCTTGGAATCAGTGTTTTAAACCACTGAAACACTGTATAAGAATTGATTGTATATTAAAGGTGCCATAGAATGTATTGAGAGAATATTTTGAATTGTTCTCTGATATGTACATAGAAGGTATGTAGCTTAGGTAAGGGGAAAAAATGCCCAGAAACGGTTTTACAGGT
>JAUCMU010000143.1:8441525-8457276 GCA_032275025.1 Enteromius treurensis
AATGTGGTGAGCGTAACTATTACGCCTCTAGACTGTTACGTAACAGTCTGTGTTGTGTTGGAATTTGACCGTTTTTTCAGTCGTCTTTTGCAAACAATTGATTTAAATAAGAAGTAGGAAACGATGGTGTTTGAGACTCACAGTATGTTATGTCCATGTACTAAACTGTTATTATTCAACTAACCATAGTAAAGGTAAATTCAGTTTTCCATTCTATGGCACCTTTAACAAAAAATAAATAAACGGTACATATTCAAAATATCCCTCTATCCAAACCATCATAATGTGAATTTAAAAAGCAAACGTTGCTCTTAGACCAGCACTGTTAATCCAAGACATGTGAGAAGTGAAACGGGTTGATGTTTAATCTGCTGACAGTAGTTTCATTTCTCCAGTCATCTTGAGGGTGTTTATTTGTTGCCTTCAGCATTGATTTAGTATCGACAGCAAAGTACTAGAGGCTGATGTGGTACAAAGCCAAAACCTTAATATTGAGTCAGCCTATCAATATTACAAGAAAGAAGCATACTGCTCCTTATGATATGCAACATGTCGAGAGGATCTCTCACACGCTGGTTTCTGAAGATTGAACTGTGAGGGGTGTGAGATCTCATTTGGGAAGTTGTGAAACTTACCCCTCTTGGGTTTAGGAAAGCTCTCGTGCAGCCGGAAGACCACTTTATCCACAAAGTGCTGAATGTCACTGTTCTCAGGGCCTCGCACAAACACCATCCAGTCGTGGGTGAAGCCCTCTGATGTGACCTTCTTCCTCAGCTGGGCCCTGTGACCCAGCTCAAGCTTTACCTGAACCGTGCACTGCAAACAGAGAAACACATATTAATTAAATGCTTCAAAAAGACAGAGTTCAGCTGAAGTTCAGGAGAGAAGAGACGGCGGACACTTTCATTGTCATTTATAAACATATACTACTACAAATCAGTCATTCGATCTGTCATTTTAATAATAAAAATGTAATTACATAAATATATGCTAAAAGTGTTTTAACTAAAAAAATAGTTTTGTTACAAAATTCTATTTAAAAACGCTTTTTATTAATTCAAGAATCCTGACATAAGTCACGGTTTAATTGACTGCATTAACTGTCACAGTTAATAATCACAGTGAGTAATAACGTTTTTATGAGTATATTTGAAAAACAAAATTCTATAGGAAAAACATATACAACACTGAAGTAACAGCTTCTGATAATTCAGTTTCAAATTACATTAATTTACAATAATTTACATGCAATAATTTGAAAACAGTTTAAAATGTTATTATGATTTTACAACATTTGTGTGTTTTTGATCAAATATTTTATTTTTAATTTCCCCACCCCAAATTTATCTATTATGGTATGGATCCTAAAAATATTTTAAGATCATAAATTAATAAATAATATAAATTAAATAATGCATAAAATCATAATGTATTAATATATATTTGTATTTTAAATGCTGATTGCATGTTTTCACTTTAAAATATGTTATTATTATTATATTATTTTTTGTAGCCTAATGGTGCTTTTTAGGAATGAGACTTTTGTGCACTTCTAAAAAAAATGTAATGTGTCCTTGAGGATTAGATCACGTTGAGAAATCATTAAGCTGTAGTTATAATTGAATGAATTCATACAGATGAAAACTGCTATCGATATAGCAGAGAAGAGTAACTAAAAAGGCCTCCAGGTACCAAAATCTAAGTAAGAATACCTTTCATACACATGCTCAAGCTAATCATCGGTGTCATCGGATGGTTCTGCCAAATGGCCAGAAAAAGCCATCAAGGGAATTCCTTGAAAAGCAGCCAGGAAAAATGAACACTGCCCACACAGGGTGGAGACGGGCCAGACCGGGTTCAGGTGCCCAGAGATGCTCAGCTGCTGTCGACTGGAGTCCCTGAACTAGTGGACATTGAAGAACCAGAATAAAGAACAAGACCCAAATGTGCTTTTTTGACTTTTCTGAAAGATTGTTAGCATAAGGATGAGTGGAAGGAAAATCTTATTGGCCGCCGTCTGGCCTGTCACCATAATGCACTTTAGTTCTCTGCGTTGGCCAACACTCCCACTTCTCCAATGCCAAAACCTACCAGCCAGACCCCGACGCTGCCAGGCATCAGAATAACCCCTGTGAGTCCATCTCTCATTCACTCACCCACAAGCCCCAGCCGAGTCACATATAGAGAGACAGCGAGACAAAAGCCTGGCTACCCTCAACGGCAAGAACCACGCAGCTTCAGTCCGCTCTTTTTCCAGAACTTGCCATTTGTAATTTGTCAGAGCAACAGCAGCTTGCCTTGAGGTAACGATTAAGAATGCTACCGACATTAAAGGCTGTTCCACCCCGCCTGAGAGGAACATGACCACACGAATGTGAAGACGATATGGGACAGACAGGAGACGTACACAATAAGAGGTTCAACACATGACCACGTTAATCCCGGTAAAGGGGGGGGGGATCAAAAGGCCTTTTTGAAAAGGAGTAGATTAAACAGAAGGACAGGCAAACACTGTTGGTCTCACAAGACACACTCAGTCGCATCACGTTTTGTTAGAAAGCACAAAAGTGGAGAACTGGATTTCTCTCAGGTCACTGCTATGATACAGATTATCAGTCAAGCACGGTAAAAATACAAGCAGGTCACATGGAAGCCAACAGGCAAACGACAAAACAACTAGTCTCTGAAGAGTTGCTGCAATGCTGTTGTCAAAGATCCAGCTTGGAAAACATGAATGAATGACACAAGCACGCCAACTCTGTTTCAAGAAACATCTTTCATTACTTGAGAAGTGGAGGGACAAAACTGAAGTTTACAACTTGTTTTTATAAAATCACATGAAATAAACAGATTTGTAATTAAATTGAGCTATTTTGGTTTGAGATTTGTCTTCATGCATACGTATCCAGCTAAATTAGTAGCCGAAAACTGGATCAAGGAAGTTAACAGGACTAATACAATACAACTGAGCCAATACCAGACGTATTAGCTGAATAAACAGCTCATTGATATTAAATAATAAAAAACTATAAGCCGTACATAGAGGCAGCTTTGTTAAGAGTAGCTCATTTTATAAATGTTATAAAATATATTTATTTTTTAAACATGTAATAAAATCTATTTAAAATAGCAGACATAAGTCATAATACCATGACAATGTTTGCTGTTGCATTGTAAGCTGGTATAATAACAAAATAGTTTGTAATATAATATAAACAATTCATAAAAATGTATATTAAACAGTTTATAATAATAAATATTTTGAAGCAGCAAATGCAATTAACCTACTGCAGACCACAGCCACAAGGTGTAAAAATAGCCAGCGTGTTAATGCAATGATATTCATCTACAGCATATGATCACTGCTGCTGCTCATAAATCATATTGCATAAAAAGGGCAATTAATTAGCCTTGGAAGAAGACAGATTCCCGCTTCAGGAGCCCATCAGGAACCCCCACCCTCAGAGCAGACCTGTGCAATGCCCTCAGCCAGGAACACTAGTGCGTAAAAATGCATGTTCCTCATTTCCTCTAATAAAAGCCGCAGACTGTAGTGACTCCCGGGCCAGAGAAGCACAGGACAAAAACACTCTCCTTTGTGTTTCTGCTGCTGCTGCACGCACGACTTGCCCGCTGCAAAAGCTGGCGCACGCATCCAACCCTTTAGGCTGAGCTGATGTCCCCAAATACCGATGTAGCTTTAATATGCGTGGCCAGCTCGAGTCAGATCGCTGAGAGGAGGGAGGAGGGAGGGGGTTATATGGGTCCGATCCGCTGCTTTCACGAGCCCCAAGTGTCCACATTCAGTTGCAATGGTGGATTTCTCTAAGCGCGTGCTTACAAAAGTTGACTTCACTCCATGCAACAGCAAAAGCCTTTCATACTCTACCTGATTCTCCATAGTTCGCCGGCCTGATGAAGGTCCTGTTTATTTACAGAAGGCTTTTGAGCGGCTGCTCCCGACTCCTCATTGTGTGTCAATTCCAGCCCAAAACCGGAAACTAGACGGTTCCCCTCCCCTCTCCGGACCTCTGGCATGCACCCAAAACAGAAAGCGCTTGTGGCCAATCGGATGCCGTCCAGGATGCGCTTTACGCCGGCCAGCCAATCGCGCAGCGTGTTGGGCGGGACTTCTCACGGGCTGCCTGTACTGGTAGGTAATAATTAGAGATTAGCCGAACAGATAGGATGTTTTTGTTTTTGCAGTCTAGTAGCGCTGCTTAGCATTCTGTTATTTTTCCATGAATCATTTTCAATTTTGTCTTTTAAAACGGAGCAACTTACGCACAGCTGTGTTGTGATTGGTTGGTTGAGGGCATGCCTCTGTTCTCTGTGTTTAATTAGGGGATTACAATAAATAATTAATGCTTACTGATTTTACTTGCCATTTGAAACACTAATTTAATATATGGGTGACTGGGGCTAGTTGTCACACTTTATACTGTAGTATATAGGGTATTTTTACTGAATAGGCACTAATAAAGCCTTGGCTAAAATAGCCCATTGACCCAATAGCCGGGCATGTTGTCACAATGGAATTTAATAGGTTAATTTAAACTGTAACACAGTTATGAAATACAAAAAAATAAAATGTCACGATTACAATTTTAGGTTGGAGGACATCACTAAAAAAAAAAAACGGTTTTAGTTCATATTTACAAAGAAGGCAAACAATCAGGTTATTGTCAATAAGGTTTTTTTTGGTAGTCATACTAAATTAAAATCGCTTACAAAAACAAAGCTTAATATACCCATAGAGCTTCCATTTTTTATTATCATTGCTTTATATCATAAGCCGTATGTTCAAGTCACAAATGTAAGGATATAGGCTGAAGAAAGTCTTGCACCTAAGATAAACACATGATGGCATTGTGTCAGAAAAAACGGAATGTATCAATAACTTGCAGATGAACCCATTTTCTTTTTTTTCTGTATAAAGCACAAAACAAGCAGCAGCATCATAGGTTTAGTTTGGTGTGTCTTATGGTGGTTACATAAAAAAAATCACATCAAATGCATGTCCCAGCAATCATAATTTATATAAAAATAATCCACAAATCATTAATTTTATTTCACACAAATCTTTTCAACAGTGCTGTCATTGAACAATACACCATCATCAATATCCACAGTTTCATACACTGAGGTGGAGAAAAGAAGTTAAAACACAGTATATAGATTTAGAAAATATCTAAAGTCTTTTTTACCGAAACATACAGTAAAATAACATAATTTTTAAAAATGCCTCACCAGGATGATACATAGTCCCAGTTATTACATTTGTGAACAAACGTTTGCACCATTTGCTGTGGGGAAATCGTTTCAGAGAGTGACATCTCACTTCAAACAGGCAGCATGATTATGAATCGAACATTGACATTTTCTTTTACAATTAGTATTCAAGTTTCACCCATGAATCGAGCAGTTGCTTATGACAATTTTCTCAGTTAGAAAGCCTCGGATTCATATCGAGTAAATCAAGTAAAATACAGAATGTTTTGTGCATACATTCAGTCTTGTCACAACAGTGCAAATATTAATTTTCACAAAACAACAGCATGTTGTTTGTAAAGATGAGAATACGAACAGTCACTTGCATAGAAACATTCACGCACGCACACACCAGTTTCTGGTTCTGTGAGAAATATGAAGAAAGCTCCAAAAACTCAGCACAGCATTCGTTTCAGATAACAAGTTTCTCTTCATAGTTCACATGACGTACAGTACGTCCTTCCTGCCCATGTAAATGTATTCACCATTTTGGAAATGTAAAGGCTGGTCCTGAATCAGCGTTACACCAAGTTTGCCTGTTAGCATCTTTTCTGTGTCTTTGTGGTGCCTTTGAGGACTATGTAAGGAAGCCCAATGGACCAGTTATTCTTTGGCCAGTACTGCAGGTCGGGTAGGGAAAAAGGGATCTCCAGACTAGCGTCCAAGTAAGCGATCAAAGTACTAGCATAAGCTGTAGCCACCACAATCAGAATGTGCCTGAACAGAGGGGTAGAGAAAACAATATGAAACTTATGTTGACTTAAATATCAGTCACAAAGATTTCACAGTAAAAAGGCACATTGACCACAGCCTTAAGATGGATATTTTTACAATCGTACCAAAAGCCCCTTCAATTGCTTTAATATATATATATATGCTCCTATCCCTGTTGTCGGAATCCCTCAATCAGACAACAGGGATAGGAATATAAGTACACAAAAGTGATAATTCAGATGTCTTAGAATTTAGTTAATCAAATATGACTTTGTAGGCTTTAGGTTTAAAATGTGCTCAACATACAGCGGGATATCATGGCTCACTCACCAGATACCGTGCAGATAACAGAAGTCCAGCTTCTGCCAGAAGCTGCAGCCAAAGCGATCGCTAATCCAGCAGGAGATAGCCAGAGCCCACAGGCCAATGGACGCCCAGGCCAGACGCATCACTCTCTCATCTGTGCAACTGTTGAGAAATAGATATGTTTTTAATGAAAATAAGCAAAAAACAAGAAAAAAGATCTTATAGTCTTAAAGTGGATAAACAGTAACTAAAGCAACATCTGAATGAATGCACACTTTACCTCCTTAATTGCACAAACAGAGAGTAGAGGATATGGATGGCGAAGCAGTTGAGAGCGTATGCATTGGCTGTGGGTTTGACAAAAGAGGATACAGTGCTTATGACAGTGATGATTAAGACCATATGACAGAAGGATTTCCTGAAAAAGAACAAAACACAGAGAGACAGACCAAACTTTAGACTAAAGATAGTCTGGTGTGATCTTTCTCCACTGACAGCCAGGTCTCGTGCTCACCAAGACTGCATTTATTTGATTAGAAATGCAGTAAAACTGAATTTTATTTATTTTAATGTATATTAAATTTATAATTTATTTCTGTGAAGGCAAAGCTGATTTTTTGCAACATTATTATCTCATGATCCTTCAGCAATCATTCTAAAATGCTGATTTGCTGCTCAAAAAAATATAATATTATTATCATTATTTAAAATATTATGAACTATTAATTTATATATATGTTAAAAAAAAAAACTGAACACCCCAACATTTTAACAGTAAACATATTTTTTCTTGGTTTAAAACTACATTTACTCTAGATATCAACCATTTAAATATTAATATAAGGCTGGTTGGACCCCACTGAGAAAGCATCTCTCCCACAGCGAGATCAGAATATCATGCTGCAAGTTAACCAGGGTTACGGTTACACAAACTAAGGACTGTAAATGGATCCTTTAATTGCCCCAATTTTTACAGAACTGAAGACATTGTTTTTTTAGAGGATGAAGACAAGTTCATGCCATTACATAGAAACAGACTGTATTGAATGTTGTACCTGTCCTTAATAAAAGAGGGGAAGTGTCTGCGCGGGAACCACAGGGAGTAGCCAAGAGCCAAGACCCACAGGATTGACAGCTCATCTAGCATCTGGCCCATAAAGCTCAGAGTCATGTGAAAATACATGGAGAAGATACCTGAAGAGAGAGAAACAGACAGTGGTCATGAGGGATGTGAATACAATTAAAGCTGACTTTAATAAGTTGAAGGTCATGTAAATACCATAAAAGCTGATTTATTAAGGCAACAGGAAAGTGGTTTAAGCAAAACATGATTTTTGCATGTTTTCCCCATTTTGCTCTGCTTTGCTTTTAAACATTTATCGACATTGCCAGCTCATTCAGTGTATGCATGTCAAATGTGCATTGAAAAATACAGCTTTTTTTTTTACAATTATTATTACTTGTAATAAACATTTTATAACACTTGTATTTATATAAATTTTACATATACAAAACATGTTTGTTTATTTCTAGTCGATTGATTTCCAATGTAAACCCATTTTTGTGAAAGTTACTAGCCTTTTGTGGCTTATTTATTCACACACTTTATCGTCAAAAACTCATTTAATTCATTCATTTATATGAATTAAACATAATGAATCAGTGGATTTCTATGAATCTGACCTGGCTATTGAGCCATACTGCCCTCAGCTGGATTGTTAATGCCACAACCCCTCACAGATCAAACAGTCACACTTACCTACAAAGAGCATCATGATCCAAACCAAGTGTACAGCCAGGTTTCTTTCCTTGGCATATGGGTGTAGCAGGTAAAGCATTATGGGTGAGATCACAAAGAATATAAAACTGCTCATCTGAAAGGGGAAAAAACACATATTAGTGTATCAGACAAAAAACACAATCTCAAATCCTATATATTTTGTAGTAGTAGTTTTAACAAGTGTAGGATCACAAATAAAGCTTGAACTGTACTGGATTCAGTTTCTGTTGAGCACATGGATAGGTGTAACATTGTGCACGAGTCACTGTAGATGTGTCATTAGTGTGGGTGTAGTTTCTGGATGAAACCATGGCCCTTTGAGCATTATCGTATGGAGTCTGCAGCAATTAGCGTAGTTAGCATTTAACAATGTCCTGAACAGGACCCTTCTAGTGTTAATGGCCAGACTGAGAGTGATTCACAGTGACTAGAATGTGAAAGGGATTTGAGGCTCATCTGTTATGTTTGTACCGTGTTGAAATATTCCACAACATTCTCTGAATGTTTATAGTTGTCCTCACACCAGTCCACTTCAGAGCTCTCGTAAGCAAACACATCCGCCATTTTTTTAAAGGATGGGAATGATGGGATCCCTGAGAGAAAGAGAGAGTGATTTATAAATCAGTGTAATGACACATCAATAATTCTGTGGCTTACATCTGTGTGTCAAAGAACAAAACACTTGCCATGGTGCTAAAGCTTGTTGTCGTTACAGGGAGGAGTGTTCTAGACTCTATTGTGATAGAATGGAGGTACTGAACAAACGGTAGATCTGTGCCTTTCTGGAGGCTCTGGTAGGTTTGTAGGCATGCAAGTGTTATTAAAGGATAAGGAACCGTTAACAATGAAAGAGATTTGTACTCCACTGCGCTGTTTTCCACCTGTTTTTAATATGAACATTTTTGCATTCTGATGTTTGACCATTGTTCTTTTGCACTTAAAAATGTGAAATGACAGAAAATGAAATACACAAAGTTTAAATCAGCAAGTTGCTGACAAAGAAAAAGATGAGCATGCATTGGTTAAACATGCATGCACATAAAATGTTTATGTACAGTCACATCATAGAAAAGCAATATAGTGGAATGCAAAACTGCAGTCTGTGTGAACGACCCCTTAAACTGTTTTGTTCCATAGCTCAACGTTTTGCAGCCTCTCACACAACAACGCATTCTTAAAATGCATTGCAAAAGTCTAGGGGTTAAGTTTGGGCTTACATAATAGATTTGTGTACTGTTTATTTATTTATTATGACTAGCCTATATAAACGCATATAAATGTTGGCCTATACATTTTTTTTAAATTATGTATATGAAATTTATACTATAAATAAATTTAAATATTAATTTTATACAAAAACCTTACTTTGTCTTTAATTTTTGCATGCATGTGTGTGTCTATTTATATATACACAATATATATTTATATATACACACACACACACACACACATATATTATGTAAATCAAACTTTTATTTTGGATGAGATTAGTCACGATTCGTTGTTTGGCAGCACCCATCCCCCCGATTCGATTCAGTGGGATAATTCAAAATCCGTTCAATTGTAAATTAATAAGCCAAGACTGACAGGTTTCTCTTGTCTAAGCAGGTTTTGCATGCAAAGTGTGATAAAAAATTACTTCCGGTGACCCAACAACCCGCAGTTATTGCTGCCATATTAAACACCAGGTGACCTTTTCTGAGCTCGCAAAGTTTTCATTTAGCCAATGTCAGTCATTTTCAATTTATCTTTGTTGATTTGAATTCTACTGCTTACAGTGTATAACCACATGTTTGTCGTTTTAAATCAATGCCTGGATACCTAAACAATATCTTAAAACCAACAAGATATTTAACCACGGGATGTGGTCTTGTAAGTATACCATTACCCCGCAGAGCACGGATCATTCACCCGGGAAAAGTCAATCCTCTGGATAATGAATTAATTGGTAGGGGACTACAGCACAGACGTACAGCACAGACATACAGAGAAAGCAAACAAACACTACAATAACCGAAACGCTTATGCCTACCATGCTTATCTTATATAAACTCTCTCAAATTGATCAGACGATCAGATAAAAAGCAATTAAGTATCTCTTACCTCTCCAGAACGCATCCACGTCGGCGCGCTCCATGTGTCAGGTTTAAGTAGGGGAGAAATGTCCCCGATCCTGTTACTCGGGTCTCGCGTTGTGACATCACCTGGAGAGTTCAGGTGAAACCGAGCGGACTCTAGCATTCCTCATTGTGTCAGTGTATAGTGAAGCTGTCAGCTCGTTATGCGGGCACAACCGAAAAGTTGTTAATCGCGCCCGCCTCCAGCTCGAGCTGCAGCACAAGTTCAATGAGCTGAGGTAAAGTTTACCTGCACCTCACCTGACAACTGTTTTACTCCCATTCAACTCTTTAACCGCCAAATATATACAGTTTCTGTATTTAATTCCTTCACCTAAACGTAGTTTAAAAAAAAAAGGTGGCCTCAAACATAATGCCTCTTGTTGTAGCGTCTCTGTGCACCTGTCAGTGAGAAAACTTTCAGTCTGAACTCACTTGCTTAACCAGTCCTCCCAACCACCTGTGAAGAACACGTTTTTCTGTCATTCACCTTCTGAGCCAGGGGCTAACCTCTATTCAACTGCAAATCCAAACCAAATATCACATCAAATGTGTGTACCATAGCAATTAGACAAGGGGGAAAGATAACAGGGAAAAACACATCTACATTGTAAAGTAATTTAGGCTTGGCTCACTGCGTCAAGAGGTAATAACTACATACTTCCAGTTGAAACAAGACTTGAAATTTAGTTCAAGTGCCTCCCATTTCTCTTGATTATTGCTGAGATGATTCTACAGCTGGAGTCCACCTGTGGTAAATTAAATTGAACATGATTTGGAAAGGCACACACCTCTCTATAAAAGGCCTTGCAGTTGACAATGCATATCAGAACGAAAACCAAGCCAGGAGGTAAAAGGTAGTGCCTGCAGGGTTCAGAGACAGGATTGCGTCAATGTGCGGATCTGGGGAAGGCTACACAAAAATTTCTGCTGCACTGAAGGTTCCCAAGAACACATTGGCTTCCATAATTCTCAAATGGAAAAGTTTTGGCACAACCAGGACTCTTCTAAGGGCTGGCTGCCAAACTGAGCAATTGATGATGATGAAGGGCCTTGTCTCAACTGGTGACATGATCGTGTATGGAGATAGAAAAAACCTACAGAAAGACATACATTAGGCCTGATGAGCCTCGTGTTTGTAGGAAGCCAGCTCTACTGGTGCACGTGCACAGTACCATCCCAAAAGTAAAGCCTCATGCGATGGGGCTGATGTTCAGCAGCAGACTGGTCAGGGAAAGCTGAATGGAGCAAAGTACAGAGATATCCTCAATGAAAACCTGTTTCATAGCACTCAGGTCCTGACTGGGCTGAAGACCTTCTAACATGAAAATGACCCCAAGCACACAGCCAAGGCAACAAGGTACATGGTGTCATAGGTACAACTTTACGAATGTACTAGAGTGGCTCAGCAAGAGCCCTGACTCAAACCCTATCAAACATTTCTGGAGAGACCTGAAAATGGCTGCCCACTGATGTTCCCCATGCAACCTGAACAAGCTTGACAGGGTTTGCAAAAAAGAGTGTCAGAAAATCCCCCAATCCAGGTGTGCAAATAAGCTTGTTGCGAGGCTATAATTGCTGCCAAAGGTGCTTCATCTAAGTACTGAGTAAATGTAATTTCAGTGTTGTTGTTTGTTTTGTTTTTTCATAAGTTTATAGACATTTTTTAGATTCAGTTTTCACTGTGTCATTATGAGTTACGGAGTGTATATTAATGAGAAAGAAAAAGTATTTGAAACAATTTTCACATCAGGCAAATTATAGATTCTTCTCAGGAAATTATTAAAATGTAATACAGAACAGAAAATTTTAAACAAAGCTCTCTTTAATACTGATAGTATCAGACATCAATGTATACTTTTTATGATTAAGGATTTTACTTAAAGATAAAAAGCATTAAAAAAAATTGATGCATAGAAAATTTTTCTTTTTTAAATATAGGTTTCAGGAAATTAGGCATGAAGTAAAGAAAAAGCTGTGATTATTGCTTTTCCCTTAGAAAATTTTTCAAATTGCACAACAGCACAGTCAAGTGGTCATTTGTGGACAGTGCAGAGTCTTTGTAAACAGTGCTCTCTGAGCCTGAAAACAACAAATTTGTCTGTTTAAAAAAAATACAAAAATTATCATAAAATTCAGGAAAATATTACAAAATGGTGACAAGTCACTGATCTCATCACTGGCTTGAGTGGGAATTCCTGGAGCCTAAGAGATTGCATGATCTAGTTGAGGTTAAAGGTTAAAAGTCATGGTGCAGGTTCAACAGGTCAGATCTTCTCAACATAGTTCCCAGGAAAGAGACCCTCCTTTCCATGAATCCGCCCTCGCCACCACCCTGACGGATCTACAGGCAATCCAGAGGGACATTAGAAACAATTCAACATCCAGTTAAATGCCATTCCCAACATACTTATTTCCAAGTCTCACCTTCATTGATAAGGTCTATGATGTCATTGACATCAAAGCTAATTTCATCCACATCTTGGCCAAAGTACTGGTAAAGCGCTCTGCAGCGAGGGCCCTGCGGTCTGGGCTGAGGTTTTGGACGGCTAGTGGGGGCTGGTGGAGGCCGTTGGCTGATGCTCCTTTTCCGCTGCATCCTAGAAAATGTTAGGCGCTTTAGAATTTACGAAAACTGGATTTGAGATGGTTTCTATCTGTGTGTGTTCTCTTACCCTGACATGCCCTGATCAGGCACATTGAGAAAGTCGAGGTTTGTGGACTGATTCTGGGCCGGCCTGGAGCCTCTTTGATTCTTCTGCGATCCCAGTTTAGGAAGAGCACTGCTGGGTGGAGGGTTCCTCATCGGAGTGGAGTATGTTGCTTCCCTCTGCTGCTGCGGCTGATGGTACTGTTGAGCACCACCCCGGGCAAACTGTGCTGCCCCGTTCTGATGGCCTCCTGTTAAAAATTATATCATATTTCATATAGAGCGAATAAAAATGTATCCACGTGGTTCAACACCGCAGTTTTAATTGATTTGTTCTACCTCTGTGTTGGGGCTGGTTCCTTCCTCCGTGACTCTGTGGCATGCCTTTCCTGGTTGGCTCTAGAGAAAAACAGAAAGTACATGCAGTGAAACTCAATGAACAGTTTTTCTGTCACTGCTGACTCTTTATTTATCAATCCATCTCACATACTGGATGTCTTTGGTAGTCCATCTCCTATTAAAATAGAAAGAGTCTTTCCTCCAGGTTTGATAACGGCTAGATCAGTCTGTCCCCTCTGGGCAACCACTATACGCGTGGTGCCTCCTCCCCATCCCCCCTTCTTCACTCGGAACTCCAGCCTGAACAAATCAATAGAATTCATTAATGTTCTGCACTTGAATGAGTCTAATGCTGTGAATAAGAGATAGAGAGTTATCAACACCTGTCATTGAAGGACAGAGAGAGTTTGTTTCGAGTCTGCTCCTCGTAACGCTTGCAGAGCAGACTGAGGAACTCCGTCTTAAATGTGGACTCCAGAAGACTGTCATACTCATTCTCGTGAAGAATGAAGAAGTCATCTTGCCTTGTGCTGGAAGGAAATCAATATATTATAAGAGATTAAAATATCCCTTCTGTAAGCCTTCTTTGATACCAAAACAGAATTGTGTTCCTTTGAACTTTTATTCATCAGTAGATACCATAACTTAAAAGTATGAAGAGATATGTGATTATGAAGAAACCATGTCAAAGAAAACCTAGTGGCAAATTTATATATAAATGAAACCTTACATATTACATTTCCTCATCAGTTGAGTTCACAGTTCAGACTTACACACTGAAGAAGGAGAATTATGACCAATTAAGGACAGAAGAGAGGAGATGAGATGAAAGAGGGCATGACTGATACAATATCAAAGCACTGCAAATTGTATTATTGACTAATGTGTAATTGATTTTCACATTATCTTCATGCATCTTTGATATATCATCATTAATCACCATCATAAGGAGTTGACAGTCACCATCTCTCTCCCTCTAGTTCAAAACTACTTTCATTCTCTCTCAGACTTGACATATAAGGTAGAAAACAAGAACTGAGCTACCATAAATATTAACTCATTTCCTGTTTGTTAATTTCCTTTTTGCACTTTGCAAATAGTTTGACCCTGCAGAACTTCCGCATGAGCTCGTCTAGCAGCAGTGGTGGTCGGGGAGCTTGTTTGTGTCACAGTAATAAATCTGCATGTAAGCATTATAGCAGACACAGTATGAGTGAACAGCTTTATCACATTTACTCAGGGCCCAGAGAGCATAAATAAAAGACAATGATTTTAAAAGCAGGTCAACATCCAGCTGTTCCGAATATCTGTTTAGAATATACAAATGAGATTTTTTAAATGTGTACTTGTGGTGCCAAACTTTTTTGTTCAGATTAACGCCTTAAAAATATTTAAAGCAATTAATGCAGGGGCGGCCACCTCACTCACAACAGCTTCTTCTGTCACTTTTCCTCTTGAGGAGAAGTGCATTCATTCAGTCGCATAATGTTTTTACGACCACATCTAATGGAATATGTTGCAGACACTGTACTGTGCTTGCAGCGCGAGCTCTTTAGTTGCCTGCGCAAAGATACTCGATTTTAAAGGACAAAATAAACAAAGTGCATGCAATGTCATGGTGAGTTAGGTCATGAAGCAAGTAAAAAGACTATTAAAGCAGCTTTAAAACTGTGCAAGCATGTAATATATTTTGAATAAGTCACATTTAAGAACATGGTTTTAAGAACTGTCCAGGAGCAGCCCAGCGCTGTCTAACCTAACGCTAACTTGTCAGCTCATTAATAGACATGCTAAGGGATATAAGATTAGTGTCAGAACCGCATCACATTCAGCAGCAGCTCTTAAACAAATAATAACAGCCAAAATAACCTAATAACCACCTGCTCTGATGTCTATTCATCAAAGGACTAAGACAAAAAGTGGAAAGAGATAAGAGTAAATATGACAATTATTATAATAGATTTATATGGAAGATTGTTTTAAGTTCACTAAATGTTAAAATTGATAGCTCTAAATTATACTGTGATGTTGAATGGCTTCTCAATGGTAGATAAATATTTAGGGGGTATAAAGAAATTAGTATTGTTATTGTTATTGTTTTATTTAAAGATTGTAAGTTCACTTAAACTATAAGTTAAATTTAAAAAAAATATTTTATTTTGAAAAAAAAAAAAAAACTATTCAAGAGACATCAGTGTGATGTGGGCCTTTAGTCACAAAAAAAGATGCCATTGTACAAATATAAAAAGTCCTGTCTTTTTGATTGTACATTAATTTAAATATTGGATGTGAAATTATTGCAATATAAAAGTATATTTAAAAAACTATGCGATTAATTAGTTGTTGTTTTTAATCGATTGACAACACTAATATTTACACGTTTATAAATGATTCTTGAATCATCATAGCCATTCTTTGTTAAATAACCACAAAAAAGCCATTGTATTTTGGACTAAGGATCCACCATGTTGGTGCATCTGTTTCTTAAACAAATAAAGATATTGATTCATATGTCTCCAGCATACACTTTATACCTGTAAAATGAGCGTATGAGGCAGCAGCTCACCTTAAAGA
>JAUCMU010000143.1:8465438-8485217 GCA_032275025.1 Enteromius treurensis
CCCAACTTTGTAAATAGATTAACGGCGATATTTTTTTTTATCGCGCGATAAGAGTCTCGTTAACGTCGATAACGGCCCACCACTAATATATATATATACACACACACAGTATATATAGTATATATATATATACAGTATATGAAAATCCACAATCCATTTTACTTACATAAACATATTTAAGTAAAATATATATGGACCAGGTTTTATCATAAATTAACTAAGTTGTTAAAAGTGGCCATCCCACACAAAATAGTAGCTAGACTTTTGAAGAGGATTAGCCATCGCATTTCAATGTATCTCATTTTTAAAAAAGTGCTTTAGAGGCATTAAACTATAGAAACCCCAACAGGAAGAGTTTATTTAAAAAATGGAAACTTTTCTGATTACATGTGACCCATTAACCTCTGAATATGTACCAGCAAAGGTTGTAAAAGTGACATATTGCTCCAATATTGAAGCAGGTGAAAGATTCTGCTTTTGGAAAACTTGGTCATGGTCCACACAGAGGCGTACAGCATCCAGTTCCTCTTTCAATCTTCCCTGTAAACTGAAGTATTTACCACTATTTCTCACCACTGGTGAATGCGGAAAGAGAAGGAGAGAAACTAAAAGCTGAACCGAGATGCACACCTAAATGTAGGTTACTTGTTTAAAAGGAAACACGATCTTCACGAATACAAAGTTCAAAACATGTTTTTTTTTTGCAACATTGGCGCTGGTGCGAAAAAAAAGAAAATGTGTTAATCTTCAGATTTTTAAATGGTTTAAGATGTTCAAAATTACATGACAAGTATTCCAGTTGAATACTTTAGACTTTTAAAGTACAATATCTGGATTTCCTCCTACATAAGTCAACGTAAAGTACAATGGAAGGAGGCAAATCTCACAACATTACAAATACTACACCTATGGAAATAGGGAGTATGACTCTGCTGAGGTATACAGGTAAGGTAAGGGTAAGCTAAATTAATCAGTTCTTGTTGTAGGTGGGTTGTAATGTAGAATCTATGATTATCATACTTTGTAATTGGTCCAGTCTAAATAACTAGGTGATTGAACTAAGGTGGTTGTCTGTGGCTGATATGACAGGAAACCACAGATAGTTTCCAAGCAACAGCCAGCAGACAGATGTAAGGAAGTTATACATCATTTGTTTTGACATTTTGATGTACTATACCTTAATTACAATTAAAGATTGTGGCTTTCTTCAAAATCACATATAACAGTACACTGTACACAAAACATGCACAATTCAACACATTTTTGACAAAAGTGAAATTGAGCAAGCCAGAATCTCACGGCGCTGAAATATCTAATCTTCAACGTTCATTTTTTGCATTTAAATTGGAGGTATGTCCTTCTTCTTTTGATGTGTTGCGCACCTAGGAAGCTGTGAACCCTTTTTTGGGTTTGTGGTCTGAATTCCTAGCCTTTATGTGAACCGCAGCTCAAGCATCACACATGTACCTATATGAGCTACAGCAGAGATGTAGACTCATAAGATTAAGAATGCATGTCGTTTGATGGACACTGGGTTTTCTGAAGATACATTTCTCTTTCGCTAAAAGAGGTACTGAGATTTTTAGATTCATAATGAGCTGCACACGCGTGACTTAAGATGTGTAGATGTGGAGGTACCACCCTCTCTTCAAAATGAAGAATAAAGCCATCCTTACTCATTGTACATTATTAATGTTCCTCTTTGCTTCTAGAACTAGCAAAAAAAGTGGAAAAGGCTTGTCCAGTGGAAAACACCTGCATCTGATCCTCACATTATTAGCTAATGAAAGCATTGTCAATCATTCAGAAATTAATAATTTTGAAATAACAGAAATGCTCTATAAGGGAAATAAGGGAAGAGGAAATTGTAACACAATTTATCACTTGACAAGCAAGACTGTGATGAGTCAGACAATGATTCTGACGTCTGAGCTGATGTAAAAGTCCAATATGATAGAAAGCATAGATGGAGGCTGATTACAAATATTTCTGTTTCCCTACTATAAAACGGGCAGTATGTGAAATGAGTATTATGTCACAGTATCATAAAACTGTATGTGAAAAGTATCCTAAAGTAGCCCATGATGCATTTATTAGCATTATTGCTGCACTTGTTATTAATCAAACACTTTGGTTGAAGGGTTACTCCACCCCGAAATTCAAATTTTGTCATTAATCACTTACCCCCATGTCATTCCAAACCCATAAAAGCTTTGTTCAACAACATAATCTTATAAGATATTTTGGATGAAATCCAGGAGGCTTGTGCCTGCAAAGAAAATAACGCTGTCAAGGTCCAGAAAGACATGGCCAGTATCGTCCATCTGCCATCAGAGGTTCCCAAGTGACGAGAATACTGTACAAAAATAATTACTTTCTTCAATACATTTTGGCACTGTAGCATGACAGTAGAACTATTTTGGAGAGTATTGCTGCACACAAATAGAATATGCTCTTCTGCGTCAGCCTTATTCTTGGCTTCATAATATTACTGTTGAACCCCTGACGACAGATGGACTATTTTTAACAATGTCTTTCATACTTTTCTGGACCTTGACAGTGTTTATTACTTGGCAGTTAAAGGGACAGTCATAATCCTCTCGTCTCGGTGATTTGTGTTTGTCCACACACTTAAAGTGGGGTTTAAGGTTGTTTTGGAGCCTACCGACTTTTAATTTCAAAGTCAAAAGCATTTCGACTATTTTTGGAATGACCTCAGTGATGTTCGTCTTGCTACTCGTCCTACGTAGATAGCAATACCCATTGTAACGGTGGAAAATGTCTACTGATCTTGCACATTCCAAAAATAGCTAACGCAAAGCATTGGGTTTCATTCAGAAGTTAAACATTTTAAAATAACTGATCCGTATAATGGAAGCAAACTAGGTTTTAGGTTCTTTTGGACCTCACTGGCTTTGATCTTATGGTCAAAAACAGTTATAACATACTTTATTGTTTTCTACTGAAGTCATACAGATTTGGAACAACATGAAAGTGGATAAACACTTCTTTTACATAATTACCTTTTTTGGGGGGTAAACTATCCCTTAAAATATTGTGGTTCCTGTCAAGTTCACATACATTATCTGATCTGTGTAAGTTGTTGGATCTTTTAGTAGAGGCTGAGAAAGACTCAAGCTTCAGAACTCTGTAGAAGGGGTGAGGAAGTACCGACAAGAACCGCAAAAGCCCTCTGACATACTTCCCCACTTCCCCCTACCTCTGGGGTGCTGTTACGAAAAACCCTCTCTGTAAACCTCTCGCCACACAAAGTCAAAAGCTCACGTCCTACAGAAGCGCCACCCCAGCCTCAAAATCTTTAAGCTACCTTGCTGCCTTGCCCTGACATCATGAAAGCCCTCACCAAAGGAAACGTGTGAAAATTTCGCCGGTTTGACAGCATCAGGCTTTGATGCATAACAAGCACGCTCAGCTAACAGATAGAGAGGACTTACAGTCAAAGATGCTGAACCGTGACTAATGTCAGCTTCCATTTAAGGAGTTGTTTGAGATCACTACAAACCTTGTGTCTTTAACATGATGCCTCCTTTTTAGTATCACATATCCTTTACGAACCCTTTAAGTATTCTGATTTTACAGACATGCAAACTTTACAATATTAGCAACTATAGTTGTGCATAATGAGGAAATTATAATCCTATATACACTTAACTTACAAGCACATAAATGACAACAAGGGGCCTTTTATGAACAGCAAATAGGTATATAGCTTACAGTCAGATTAGATGTGACACAAAATAAGTCATAAAAGTATAAATGTAATCATTATTTAATAATACTAAGCACTTTACCATTATGCCGGTGCTGTTAGTTCCTCCTCTTATGTGGTACTTTCTTTGTTGAATGTGACAGACAAAAAGTTTCTCAGCACCCTGCCATGACCGGCAGACTCTACAGCACAAGAGCAAAAGTTTAGTGAAGGGAAGCAGTCTGTGACAAGCAGTGAGCACAGATCACTTCCTCAAACTCCCACAACCTTTAGGTGAGACAAGAAGAAGTTGCACGGTCTATTGCCTCACACGCACAAACGCAGAGGACACGGTCTTAGTCACCTAGATCATGATCACACAAAAACAACACTGTGTCGTAGGCTCCTGGTCAGCCGTTACTCTGAGGTGTGTGACAGGATGCGGCCCCTCCTGTTGACTAGATGACAACAATCTTCAAGAGAGGCAGAAATGATACACTCATCCCACAAAACTGAACACACCCTCACTCACGTTTCAACTACTTCATTCAGTTCTGAATACAAAAACAAACTTTGAATGATCCTTAAGCCTTAACTCAGATAAAAATCTCAAACAAAGTTGCCCTTTAGGTCCTCTGGGTGTATACAATGCCAGCTGATCGGTAGGGCCCTGGGTCCCTGGATACAATTTTAATTGTTTATAGTTGGTGCCTTTTTGTACCGTGGGGGTTGGGTTTTGTGTTATGTTGTCATGTCTTTTATTTTGAAGTTTTGTCACAGTTCCTGTTCGTGTAATCCTTCCCTTGCCCTCATGTTTCTCTGCCTTGTCAACGTGTCATGTTCTGATTGGTTGTCCTTGTCATTGTGTCATGTGCTCATTGGTTCCTTCAGTCATGTGATCCCCAGTGTCTTCTATAAGTACCCAGGTTCCTATTGTCTTAATGTCGCGTATTATGGTGTAACCGCAGTTGGTGAGTGTTCGTCAATAAATTGCACTTGGGTTCACATTAAACTTGCCATTTAGTGGATGCTCTTTATAGAAATACGCGACCGTAACAATGAAGCCAGCAGTTTCCCGTCTTCTCTGCCTTGCGTCAGGGTGACCGGGCTATAGAGGAGTACGTTGAGGACTTTTGTGGATTGTGTCATCTTTGTGTCGGACTTTAACGCCGTTGCACTCAAGTACATTTTTAATTTTGGCTTAAACAAAAATAGTTTAATGCCCTGCCATGACCCTCACTGGACTCTGGAACAATATTTTGACTTTGCCTTGCGGCTGTGTGGATCTACCTTCACTGTGGGAGTCATGGAGGAGGTACACAACACTCCCTCAATGCCAGATACTCCAGGTCCTCCTCGCACTACACCGAAGCCTGCTCTCGACATGCCTGCTGCTCCAGAACCTGCTCACACCACGCCAAATCTAAGTCCAGATCTACTCATTTAATGTATACCAAAACAACACCTGATCGCATCATCGTCCAAGATGGCCACCACGCCTGAGTCCTCTTTCAAGATGGCTGCCACGTCTGATTCCCTGGCCAACATGGTTGCAACACCTAATCCTTGCAACAAGATGGCCACCACGGGTGATCTTCCGGTAAAGATGGCCACCACGACTGAGTCTCATCAGGTCATCATGGCTATCGCATTAATTTCCCCAAAGGATTTGAGGTCAGTGAGAACTGCAGGCATCGCAGTGACTTCATCACTCTCTAGTCCTGCCACCACAAAGGTCCATCGCTCTCACAGTAATGGCGGTTGCCATTTTGAGTGTGTGGGCTGCACAGAGGTGTCGGCTTCGGCCGTAGAACCTCTAGAGGTAGCTGCTTGTCAGGAACACATGGCCACGGAAGCTGTCCATGAACTCACGGTCTGTCCTGTCACAGCCAACACAGCTGAACTCACGATCTGTGCTGTCACAGACACGGAGCCCGTCCATGAACTCATGGACTGCACCATAATGGCCAAGGAAACAGTGTTAGAGTTCCCTGCCTTGCCTGCCCTGCTCTGCCTCACCATGGATCTGTACTCCCTTATTACTGCTCCACAGCCCAAGGACCTCCAATGTCTCACTGTCTGTTTCTTTTTTTTTCAACTTTGTTTTTTATTCATTTTGTTACAAAGCCTGCATGAACATTACAGAATATCACATTGTATATCATTGCAAAGTATATTCCCCACCCCTACATTTATCAAAAGGAAAATAGCATTTAAACAATAGTGAATTCTAAAATAGTATACACAAATACAAGAAATTGAATTTAAAAATAATACGTGTGTGTATATGAGTTAACTCACTGTCTGTTTCTAATTAGTTTCACCTTTGTCGTCCTCTAAAGATGTCTGCCCAGATGCTTCTGCGTCCCTGCTGCAGAAATTGCACATGATTTTTATTTGTATATTGTATAGTAATACTCTTACTGTAAATGTAAATATGCACATACATACTGCTACTAGCACTAAATCTTCAGAGACATTAAGCAGGAAGTTTATTTATATATCAATAGTGCAGATGGCTGCACAGCGTAAACACACATTTTACAAAAAGACAAGTCTATAAAAGCCTGAGGTTTTTATGTGAAAGGCATGATAGTGTGTAACAACTGCACTCTTTCACCAATCATTGCAACAAAAAAAGAGAACATATATCTATAAAAGAAGAAACAATACATCAGATATTATTTGTACACAATGCATCTTTTTATTCAGCATATCAAATTCATTTCAACTGGTCTACAAACAATTCGGAGGACATAAACTACATCACAAGCACTTGATGGTACAGAATGTTACTAAGTAGCTGTGAAAATCAACATTAAAACAAAGCCCAAATAAACAAGTGTGACTGCAGTTCCAAAGTGAATCTACAGTTACCGCAAATGTAGGAACACACTGCGAAATATAAAGATAAAAGCATACCATCAAAGCAAAACAGCATTTTCATCTTTCACATAATAATTGTACCAAAGAATGATTACAAAGTTAGTGTCTCTATAGAGAGACTTTAACAATAATTCTAGTTGTCATAGAATCTTGCTTATATATTTTTTCCTTAGCAAATGTATTACCTTTAGCAAAACAATCCCTACAATATAAAAATAACTTGAATCTTGAGATTACGACAAATAAAGACATAGCACCATACTGTAGCACCACAGATTAGCCACCAATCCTTGAACGGAGGCCACCTCTTCAAGATCTGCTCTTCAAATCAAACATTTGCCGTGTGCTGCCAGGACCCAGGATGGAGAGAAGGTCTGTTGTGGTGACTGACACTAACAAGCTGGCAAATGTGAGCTAAATATTGATATTTGGGTTCGAAATTGGTAAAAGGAAATTTTCAGTCCTGAAAGGGATTCCAATCAATATCTTATAAAAACACTGAAAGTTGGAAGAGCTCACCTAAAAGTGACAATTCTGGCATTATGCTTTTCTAAACCCTTAAGAAGCAACATATATAGTTTTGTGAGGAAAGCACCCAAAATAAAACAAGTAAAAACAATTACTTCCACACTAATTCTTCCCCTTTGCTCTGAAAAAAAAATGCAAATTCAAACGTCACTGGTTTTAGATTGTCACTACAGATAATGACTTAAATTTAAGTGCTTTTTAAATTTTGAACTGTGTAAATCATCATCCTCCATCACTGTATGAAATAAAGCAGCTTGGACACTCTTATGATTATCATTTTGTTTTGCACAAAAAACAAAAGGGTTTTGAACAAGTCAAGGTCAAGTAGATTACGTCAGAATTTTTGGCCAAACTATTGCTCTCAAAGGTGATAGAATGAATATTTGTTCCTGACCTAATAAAACGAAAGAGAAATAGCCCAGAATCACAATTCTGCACCATCACCACAATTGCTGCATGCAGACTTGTGGTGCATTAAAAGTACAGTACATTATCTTGTGTAAAAAAAGTGTCAAAAACATTAAAAGCACCGCAACAACAGCTTCCATTGCCCTCTTTATCTACTTTTACGTTGTGCACGGAAGCTAAACTGACGTTACCTCTTGTTTCCCTGTTTGCTAAACTGTTCATTGTTCTTCCAGGTTTGACTGAAGCACAAAATCTTATGTTTAATTATTGTGTAAGCATTATGGGACCGGATGGCAAGAAAACGGCACAGCACCTGCAAATAGCCCCAAGGCCGAGAGATTAAAAGATACAGTATCTCAGCACCAACCACACCAAATGAGAGCTTATGATATCTGAGTGATCTGGACTGTCACTTAAGGGCAGTTCACACGGACAGCAATTTAACTGTTTGATGTCAACAAGTCACTGCGAGGAAATGTCCTACTCAATTGTAGAACTCATCTGTATCATGAAGCATTAAAGTGCGGCCACATTAGTGAATATTCGGCAATTTTTTCTTTGAAAAGGTCCTCTGTTTAGCAGAGTTTGGCAATGTACAATGTGCAGCTCACATGCAAGTTACGTTCAAAACAAGCAGCTCAACGTTGTGATTTCGCAACGTTTGCATTTTTTGCTAAATCTGTGTAGGGAACACTTCCCTTAAGTGAAACTCCTATTGAAATTGGATTTCAGCGTGAAAATCCTCAAGACAGTTGTAAACATGACCGCACCTTGAGTCATGTCATTTTAAATCATTACAAAGAGTTAACTGTTGGTTGCTTTGTAAATTGCTGTAAGTGAAAAGGCCCTTAAAGGGCCATTCACCCATTAATGAAAACATCTAGATTATTCACTCTCATGTTGTTCTAAACCATTATTTTGTAAAGACAATTTTGTTTAATACATATCTATATATAATTTTTTCAAAAATGTATTTTTTTACAAAATTTGAATTTTATTGTATGGACATTTGTGTTCTAGCCTTCTGAGACCTGGTAAAATGTTTTTTTTTTTTCATGTCATTACATTGTTTAGAGAATAAAAAAGTTAATAATATTTTTAAAAAGATATTTCATTCCAAAGTTATGCTATATCCTTGGTAGAGGATATCGGGACTCAACTAAAAAAATAAACAAACAAAAATACATGAATGAACATGCATTCGCAAAAACAATTGCTTTTTTAAAATCATAAATACATTTTTAGGTTTCAGGATTTTTTTTTTACTTGACCAAACTTTATATAAAGATGATTCTCAACTACTGCTATAACAGAATGATTACCCATTAGCATTTTTCTTGTGTAAAATAGACATAAATGGGTTTTCTCTTTAAATACAATGTATCTATAAACGAAATCTAATATGCATATTAATGTGTTTTTGGGGCAACATGTAATGAAAAAAGAAGTGTAATATTGGGAGTATTGATTGACAAGATTTTCTATATAATATATAATATTTCATAGGAGTATTGAAACATAATTTCTTTCCCTAGTCATTTGCTGTGTCTCCCAAAATGCTTAATAAACATGTTTTTAGTCGTGTGTCCTCATATGAGAACATGAATAAAATCCACGTCCTGTTTCGTAAAAGAAAGTCACATTTTGATTATAACCCCATAATATTTTCCTAAGATGCTGATTTATGACTATTTTAAAAATGAGATTTAAATGATAATTACATAAGTGTGTCACTAAACTACTATCAGACATTTTTGAAGACCAAAGGAGAGGGAGTGCTCTGTACAGGACATCCAGACTTAAAACACTTAAAATTGTGGCATGTAGAGTCTCAGAGAAAATCACTAAAATATGAGGTCTCAGGAAGCTAGAAAGTAAAGAAAATCATTACAAGTAACAACAAAAGAGTGAGAAATTTCATTTTTGGGTGAATCATCCCTTTGAAGATGCACTCAATAATGTTTTTCCAAAATAAAATTGTATACATATGCAAAACTACATCCCAGCCTAACAAGAGTTGTTTTATTTTGTCTGTATAAGTCCAAAACGACCTGTGCTACACAAAAAAAAAATTACTGAGTGCACCTTTTAGACTAAAGACGACTGGTCTATAAAACCCTTCTTTTATCACATTACAATAATAGACGACTACTATTCACTGAGATACAGCTGTGACATTTCACGCAAACACTTCTCTGAATGGCAGTGATGAACGAAAGCACCTCTTGGAAGAGCAAAAGAAACACTGACAGATGTCTTTTGGGCAGACCGGTATTCACAGCAGCAGTGCCAAAGCAGCTGGTCGGAGGGAGAGAAAGAGAGCAGCACAGACTTTCTCTCTCTCTTACTTTTCACGTCTCTCTCTGCTCTCATTTCTTCCACGCTTTCTCTTGCGATGATGTCAGTCTGCCAGTGGTTAACAGCACTCCTCCAGCGGAATGCTGAGCATGGGCGGTTTTGGCCATGCAAGAAGACGGGAGGGTGGAGAGTGAAGAAAACGAGGGCAAGAGAGAGACATAGAGAGTGTGTGAGAGAGAGAGAGAGAGGTCAGTGTCCTTGGCAGGTTTTGCAGCACATCTGTCTGAAGTATGCGCGGCTGCAAAATTTGAACCTGAGCACCAGGGGGCAGTACGCCACTGTGTTCACATCTTTACACTCTGCAGGACACAGAAGAAAATACAGTCATTCACATCATAAAACAATAAAAACCTAAAAACACACAGTTTTCAGATATTCCAGTGTTTTCATACATATAACACAGTTTTGACATTTGCACTGCAGTTGAAAAGTCAAGTTCATACAGTAAAGAGTAATGCAGTCAGGGTTGGAAATGAACACGCATCAACCCACCAAATGTTGTGGTGGGTAACATTGTCTTATCACTAACGAATTTGTCGGGTCAATTTTCATAAGCTATGTTAACTCAAATTTAGTGAGTTGCGAGTCATCATGGTATATTAAATACAGCATAATTGCACAGCATCAGTGCATAACTAGCTTACTTGAACACCTGACAAATAACGATGCAGTGGCCGCAGTGTATTGCGTTTGCATTGAAGCAATAATGAAGAGTTAAAAATAACTGAAGACTTCCACCATGTCTATACCAGACGCGACAAAACACTTCGAACCAATTATGATCAGCAACGCTGTCTACACTGGATGTGATGCGACACGACAAATCCCCGACAGTAAACTGAGGCCTTGTTCCATTTATGATGTACTGACACAAGTTCAAGTAATAAGTAATGCCCACTTGGTCATGTCCAGATAGTCTTTGTTTATTTCTGCTTTTTTGGGGCTAGTAAAAGAAATGAAAGTAACTTAAAAATTTACTAGCCGGTGAGTGAAAAAATGTCAAACCCTGTATGCAGTGATGTTGTAAGCGTGTGTGTACTGCAGCGTAATTCTGTATTTCTGTCAAAAACTGCGCAAGTGAGGGATTGTGGGCAATTTTAAAAAAAAAGTTTCAGCATGCTTTTCAACATGTTATGATTTGAAAAGCGTTATTTATAATATTATACGGGGCGTATATTATGGACATTTGGATGCAAGTGTGTCTGCTTGCCCTTTGACCTCTAACCTTCAGGGTTATCCGTAGGACCACTGTTGTCACACTTGCTCTTGCACTGCTGCATGGGGGCGGGACGATGTGTGTCAGGGCACTCATTGGAGGGCTGGCCAGTGTGTGTGAGACAATGCACGAAACGAATCTCCTGACCCATACCGCACCTAGCCGAGCACTGGAACACACAGAAACACATGTCAAACAGGACAGGGGCATGAATAAGAACTGATCATGGAACTTCACATAGCTGGACTTTATGTCTGAACATTTTATTTTGTTTCCTGTCCGTATTTTATATGTATGACATCACAATTCAGCACATTCAATTATTTTCATTTAATAAATAAAATAAGTAGAAATAATAGATAAGTGAATAAAAAGAAATTATTTAAAAATATTTACTTGTGCACAATATTGCTGTTTTAAAAATGACTTTTTGCTGAGTCTCATGAGAATGTCTTGCCCTTCACAGCTATTGAAGGTGCAATCTAATTTTGCTTACACATTAAACACTTATGTCAGATGTTGACTGTAAGTGCATGTGATGTAATCACAAAGTGTCAAACTCACAGTTTTATGAGATCTCACCTCTCCCCAAGGTCCTGTAACCCATTGTGGTGGTGGACAACGCTGTATGTTGCAACGCACCCTGGTGGTCGGGCGGCTTTGTTTCGGGCACTCTAACTCTGCCAACGTTTCACCGTTCTCTCCGCTTCTGCACAATATCACTCTGTACCTGTAACCCGGACCACAGCTAGGAGTACACTGCAAAAGATACACGACAACAGACGATATCAAATTACACCAAATATCAAAGCAAGTGTCTAACTTACCCTTGGCTGACTGCTAGTTGGTCTGACCAGTTCTTATGTCCCGGTCTTAACATATAGGCTTTGTTTATACAACTTAGACCCAAATGTTCCTCTACCTCAGACCAGTCCAGGGCATGCCATTCTGGAGGGCAGGTGTGGTTGTTGCAGGGCTCTGTGATGGAAGGCCGTGGAGGGGGGCAAGCTGCGTCATCCAGGACTTTCTCCTCCGTAATCGAGATCTTTCTTTTACACAGCACTTCCCGCGAACGCAGTCCTCCGTTACAGCTCCGACTGCAATCTGACCAGTCTCCTGTCCACCACCTGAAAGACACACAGATACCAGAAGATATCAGGCACTGATAGCATGTCACATGCCATTGACCAGGTATACCAGAGACATTATGTTGAGTCTTATGCACATATAGTACAAAAAAATAAGACTTGGGGGAATAAATAAATAAGTAAACCAGGAAAAATTATTTGCAATTTGTGAGATATAACAAAAATGTGTGTGTATGTGTGGTATAGTGATTTGGATAATCAACAAATTGCAATGACTGGCTAATCACGGGTCTTTTGATGATGTCTGGAAAGCATCAGGATACATTAGCATTTTCTACAAATCTGATGTGAACATATGCGTCCTTGACAATTTCTGAATGTGTTTTGTGTGATCAAACCACCATGTGCTTCCATATGCATCCCATTTGCACCTGTATTTAGCATTAAGCATATATAATCGGGATGGATGTTAATGCCACACACACAAACACATCCAGAACACCCACGTTGGTGGGCAGGGCTCCAAGTTGCAGGGTCTTTTCTTGTCTTTGGGCTTGTTCTTCTTGTCGCAGAAGTGGTTGTACACCACAGAGAGATCGGCTTGTTTCTTGCACACTACCTGCTGGACTTGAACCCCTGTGACACAGAGAACAGTCTTTGATATATAAATCACAGCAGATTACAATAAACCCTAATCATACAAACATAACGCTTTGATGTCAGTGCCGTTTCATTCTTGTCTGTGTAAATACACAATACCCTGTGAAGTTATTATGGTGTGATCTGTTGTGCCAGTTTTGTTGAACACTTGGCCTCTGTTCTAAAATCTAGTAAGCTGCCTTCTAAGGAAGCATCCTAACTGAAAGGGAATTAATACATTTTTGAAAATTATGACCAAATACAAAGAATTAGTTCACAGTCACATTTTATAGGCAAAAACAAATGGAAGGCTGATATGAATTATTATATATAAATAGATTATTATATATAAACTAACACTTGTTATACTTAAGTGACATTAAAGACAATAAATGTCATTTTAAAATATAGAAAATGTGTTTAAAATTTAATAATTTAACAATATCTTAATATATTTATGAGCAAATAAATGCAGTCTTGGTGAGCATTACAGACCTTTATTAAAAACAAATTATATAAGTATAAAATATATAGCCATCAACAGGCATCAATATATCCAAAAGTACAAAAATTATTTTTTTGAAAGTTTACTCTTGAGTGTTACATGATATCAAAGGTAATATAAACTCAAAAATAGGTAAAATGAGCATGCATTGTTAAATTTATATTATTGGCTGATACCCAGTTTGAAACAACAGCATTAAATTAAAAACAATTCTCTAGCATTATATAAAAACTGATATGGCAACATTATAATGTCCATCACTTTTTTTAAACAACACTTCTCAGCATTACAATCAACAGTTATTTTACCTATCATTTTGTATATTTTAATGCATTATGGCACTGTCTATTCTATTATGGCTATAGCTCACTAAATTCTGGAGCAGAGTCTATGTTTTCAACAGCAATTAGTTCTGAGTCATAGCTAATAGTTTCTTATCAGCAAGATAAATACGGGTCATTAACTCTCAAAGCATGAATGCAAAAATAATAGGGAAAGAGTTTGAGGATAGGAAGTGACATCAAAGCTGGTGTTCTTGATATATACAGTAAAGTCCATGTAATTGTTTAATTCCCAGGCTTTCAAACGGTTCACACACATCCTAACAGTCTGACATGGGAAATTTACATTGTTAGTGTAAACTGTGTTGGACAGCTCGACTTTCTTACACATTTATTAGTCACTGTGAATGTTTATACCACGCCGTTTCTTCGAGGAAAACCTAGCAATGCTATTTTCATGGGTGAATGATTGCATTATGTGTGTCAGTAAACAGACACTGAAATTATAACAGACAGAAAATGGTCACCTCCAGCACACAGCGCAGAGCAGCGGGACCAGGATGTATAATGCCAGGCATAACCGCTCAGGGGATCTCTGTTGACGGGTGGGTTAAACCGGTAAAGGATCCCAGGATTTTCTTCACGGACCAACACCTGCAACACAACAGCGGGATGAACTGACTGATCCGGCCCTCAAACACTCAAACAAACACTGAGCAATCTAATGAAATCAACTTGATTTTGCAATAACTATCCATCTTCTACTGCTAGGACAAACTCATAGTCTAAACTCACAACACCGCTGCTGTGTCAGTTGATTGCGACAGCTAAATAAATAAATCAAAGAAACACATTGTTTCCTCTTTTTGGATTTCAATTAACCTACAAACAGCTTACTCATTGCCTTCTTTAAACTGGTAGAGGGGAAAAGTATTTATGAAGAATATTGAAAAGATTACACACTTCAGCTTTGAATAACATTTACGCAGAAAATTACACTTGACCCACACAGCAAATACACTGCAGCTGTCTAAATTCTGAGGCATCTGAACCAACACCAGCAATGCATAAATATCCTGCTTGAACAGACCACCCAGCATCTCTGAGTTACCATGACGATCAGGGTCATGTTGGTGGGTCCAAGTGCTTCCAGGGTCTCTGGTTCATTGGCAGGTCTGCGGTAGTGGAAAGTGGTTCCTGCAATATCAAAGCGTCGTGGCGTGTCGATGGTCAGCTTGCCGTTGATGAAGTACTGATCCCCTTTACTCTTCAATACTATGGTATGGAATGAGTTAATGATTAACAGGCCTCAAAAAGTTCATCTAAAGTTACTTTTGAGAGGAAATGCAAAAGTGATGCTAGAAATAATACTAGATACTTTTGGCAAATACAAAAGCATAAAATATAATTGTTCATCCTTCAAGTCTGCTCTAAAGACATTTGTGACCCTGGACAACAAAACCAGTCGCAAGTGTTAATTTTCCAAAATTGAGATTTATACATGATCTAAAAGCTGAATAAATACGCTTCCCATTGATGTATGATTTGGATGGATAGGGCAATATTTGACCGAGATGCAACTATCTGAAACTCTGAAATCTGAGGGTACAGAAAAATCAAAATGCTGAGAAAATCAACTTTAAAGTTCTCACATGAAGATCTAATCAATGCATATTACTAATCAGAAATTAAGATTTAATATGTTTACAGTAAGAAATTGACTAAATATCTTCATGGAACCTGATCTTTACTTACTATCCTAAGGATTTTTGGCCAAAAAAAAAAATCTAAAATTTTGACCCATACAATGTATTTTTGGCTATTACTACAAATATACCCTGCGACTTATGACTGGTTTTGTGGTCCAGGGTCACATTTATTCTCTCTGAGCTTCAACATTCTGATCATTGCGATCCGTGTTTTTTATAGTACTGTTTTTACAATGCTTTACAGAACTTATTTAAATAAGAGAGCTTTAGACTCTTAAAAATAAAGGTGCTTCAAATGGTTCTTCAGAGCGATGCCGTAAAACAACCATTTTTTCGTTCTACAAGGAACCATTCAGTCAAAGGTTCACCATTTCACCCTACACCTTTTGTGAAACAGAAAGGTTCTTTAGATGCTAAAGATTCTTTATGGAACCATTAAGACAAAAAGGTTCTTCTATGGCATCATGAAGCACCTTTTTTTTTTAAGAGTGAATAAATAAACACAGATTGACTGATCATTTGTCCTCCCATCTCATATTGCTTCCGTAATCACATATATATGCTTTGTTCAAAACATAAAAAGGGTGAAGTATAAACAATGCAAAACGCAGAAAAAGATAACTTGGGATAAATAATTTAATTTAAATATGTAAAGGCCGCAAGTCATCTTAGCTGAGCCATGAGGCATCTATAACCCTCTCAGATCTTTGCTTACAATTCAGCTGGGAAGCTTTTTTACAGAATCCACCAACTCCAACAGTGTATTAGTTCTGCTTCCCATGGGAGGTTCATATTTGAGCGAAACCATGAAAAATTGTGTCTCACCCAAGTAATTCTGAGAGACGTTGAGCTCTTGAATGTGTATGAATACAGATCCTTTGGGGATTCTGACCACCTCCTCATAACCTAAGAGAGAACACACAGACACAGACACATACATTTATTCACAGCAAGAGAACAATGCAGTAAGTGGTGCTTCACTGAGAGTTACTGTGATAGGATATGCATAGGTTTGAGATTCCGACCGAATTCCTGGGCAACGTCCCTTAGTTCTGCTGCCCAACACACAACGTGTTTAAGGCCAGATTCCACCACAGGCCCGCAAACAACTCCAGCTTCTGACCAAAGAGTAAAAAAAGAAAAGAGCTAAACTAATTTTTCAATCCAGTCCTGCCACTGACAAGAGATTCTGTTGTGAACAGTCAATTGGAGACGAGTCCGCCACAAAGAATTAAGCCATCAGCAAAGGATAGTAACTGATTCTGTTCTTGATTTCTGATCAGTGCTTACATGATTCCATTAATAATTCTTTTACTATTTATATGGAACGTCTAGGTTACGAACGTAACCCACGTTCCCTGAAGGAGGGAACGGAGACGTTACATATGGGATCTCCCTTAGAGTCCATTCGTCTTTGAATCCTTTGTAAAAGGCCAATTGAAAAATTGGCATGCAATGATTACAGCCAGGTGCATCTTGTCACAGTGTGAGTATAAGAAGGCACGGCTGGATTGCACATGCAGGTTTTCGCTGAGGAGTGGCAGAAAGATGTAACGTCTCCGTTCCCTCCTTCAGGGAACGTGGGTTATGTTTGTAACCTAGACGTTACCCTTTCAGTCGGATCATTTCGACGTTACATATGGGAACACCCATGGAAAAGACCACGACCCTGAGGCCACGTTGCGCGGAGACACCGGTGCTGACAGGCGGGGCAAGCTCATAGATCCAGGATGGGTCTCAACCCACCGCTCTTTTTGGGCACGATGAAGTAGGGGCTGTAAAACCCCGACCTCATCTCGGCTGAAGGAACAAGCTCGATTGCAACTGCAACCTCTGCACGAAGGACAGCGGCATCTGCCTCGGAGTGAACACGAGTTGTTTCCACCACCTCTGGGCTGCCTGTCTCAGGGGCTCTTCTGTCGCTTGCGGGTGTTCTTGGCCGATCCCTGAGATGTGGGCGGCGTCCCACGCCAGCGGCCAGCTCGACGTTGCGCTGCCAGCCTAGCGTCACCATTTCAGCGAGGTTGAGCCAGAGTTGTCGCTCCTGAGCCATTACCGTGGACATCACCTGACCAAGGGCACGTGCGGCAACTTTCGTCGTCCGGAGAGCGAAGTCGGTTGTGGCACGGAGTTCCTGCATGACCCCTTTATCAGACCCACCCTCGTGCAGGTATTTTAATGCTTTGGCCTGGTACACTTGGAGTGTGGCCATCGCATACAAGAAGGTGGCAGCCTGTCCAGCAGCACAGTAAGTCCTGCCCTCGAGAGCGGACAAGACCTTACATGCTCTGGACGGGAGTCGCCAAACCGATCGCCTCGGCAGCTTGGAGGAGCATAGCTGAGACTTCGGTGTCCGCCTGGGACAGAGCAGCGGCCACGGACTCTCCCTCCGATGCAGCAGAAGACATCTCAGCATCCACGGGTGCCCCAAAAGATACGCTGAGCCCGGTGGCATTCGGGGGAGTGCATTCTTCGGGAAACCTCAATGTAGCGATGGTCATGCGCCCGCAGTGAGCGCATGAGTCATCCACGAGCGCTGCCTCAGCATGCTCCTGGCCCAAGCATGTGAGACAGCGATCGTGCCCATCTGAGGTTGTGAGGAAACTCCCACACTCAGAAACACACGGCCGCATAGACATTCCGGAGAACGGCTATGAAACTGTGTGGAAATTGCTCTTTTTTGATGCCCGGTTGCCAATTGTTTTTCAAATCAGACGAATGGACTCTAAGGGAGATCCCATATGTAACGTAGAAGTGATTTGACTGAAAGGGTAACAAATATTTTTACTGCATTCTCAACAATCAGCTGCCAAAATCTTATTTAAACAGAACTGATGTAACAAATATTGGCTAAAGATGTTTTAAATGGGCACAAAGGTGGTTTAAGTGCATCCCAATAATTAAACAAAGATATTAAAACGTCAAATACACTAAATATATACACTCAACAAAAAAATAAACGCAACACCTTTGTTTCTGCTCCGATTTTTCATGAGATGGACTTAAAGATCTAAAATTCATTCCAGATACACAATATTACCATTTCTCTCAAACATTGTTCACAAATCAGTCTAAATGTGTGCAGAGGCGGACTGGGACAAAAATTCAGCCTTGGCACTGTAGCCACACCAGCCCACAATACCACACCGGACACAGCCCCACACACTGACATGCACATTCACTACTTATTATGTGTACAGATGGTGAAATAATATAAGCAGTACCATATGTAATAGACATTTAATCATTTAATGTATGTGACTGGAACAAAAACAACCAGTTTATAACAAATTTATGCATACAGTAAACACTATATAAAAAATAATCTGTGAATCTTATGCCATTTGTCTGCTATTACTTATGATAGGAGTAACCTGTGAATGTATATCACATACACCTTTACACACAAATGGACATGCAGCACTAGCAACACTTCAGCATACTTTAATTCACAAATAACTATATATGTCATTCTCTGCAATGTTGTTTTTTTATTGCCACTGTCCTTATATAGCACAAAAAGGAATAGTATAGCAAGAAAAAAAGCAGCAGTATCTCCATTTGTATGTAAAGGTGTGTATTTGTGTGTGATACACAGGTTACTTCTATCATAAAGGTTAATTTATCGTTAATTTGAGCCACAGTGTTAAAAAGGCTCACATGAGCTTTTATTTTGAAGTGTTTCTGACAATCAGCCAGTGATCTCATACTCATATTGATTGTACATGGAAGTGTTTTAGTATCTTTATTTGTAAAAGTTTTTCTGATTCCTTCTCATTAAGTCGTCTTTCTCATTGCCGTTTCCCTACAAGTATCGTATATGATACTTGACTCTGCTGCAGCAGCTGAGCTATAGTCTTGAATAGATGAACACACGATTCAGTCAAGGGAGAACATAAGCAAGCCAATGTCTCATTTTACATTTGTCTAACTATTGCATGGATATATTACACTATTGCCTGTAATAGAAGTCTATGTTCCACCCTACCTAAGGATTAATTACATACGGTAACATATGCATGTATTTAATGTGGCCCGATCCACACTCTATTGCACTTACTCTTTGACATTCTAGCCAGATTTTGATTACCTCCGCGTAACCTCTGATTGGGTCGGCCCATCTCAAAACCAGCTGGCTGTTGCCGATTGGGCCAAATGCTTAACATTTATTATTATTATTAATATCATCATCATCATCATCATCATAATATTAAAATCTCGCAAGAGATAAAAGCTGCCTGCATGTAAAAACAATAAAAAAAATAAATAAAAAAAAAAATGACCGGCTCACATTTAAAAAATGGTCCAGCCCTTCTGGCATTTGCCAGAATTGCCGCCATCTGAATGTGTGATAGTGAGCACTTCTGCTTTGCTTAGATAATCCATCCCACCTCACAGGTGTGCCACATCAAGATGCTGATCTGACATCATGAGTAGTGCACAGGTGTACCT
>JAUCMU010000143.1:8496617-8509983 GCA_032275025.1 Enteromius treurensis
GGTGGGTCAGGCCACGGCGGATCGGTCCCTATCCCACCCCTCCCCATCATGACCCAGGTACTTCCTGGCCACGAAACCGGCACCAACTCTTGACACAGCTCCTTGGACCGTGATTCAGAGTTGAGACATGGCTGATGCTGACTGGGAAACGTAAAGATTTCACACGGCACTCCTGGCCGTAAAACGGTAACCGACACTTCATACTGCTCCTTGGACAGCGATACGGGTCTGGCACCCAACTGATGCATGCGGACTGGGAACCGCAAGGATTTCACACGGCACTCCTGGCCCCGAAACTGGCCTAGATTTATCTCCACACTCCTCATTTCAAGTGTGAAGTTGATTTTGCACTGTATTGTAGCCCGTGCAGGAGGACCGGAGTCCGTGGAGGACTGGATCGGCACTCCTGGCCAAACTTCAGGAACCGGATCGGGATTCGCGAAAGTCTGTGACAGCGCTTCCGGTGAGATGAGATGAGCACGTTCATGGTGGTGTAAAACGCTGAATTGAAGTGCTTTTGAGGTGATGTGATGGCGGGACGCTGCCGAAAGCCTGCCTGTGCTCAGAAAGTCATAAGTGATAAAAACACAGCCGATCTCGAAGACAGACCCGTGAGATCTGGAAGATCTGCTTCCCGGATAAAACAAGCACCGTCCCGGAATGCAGACACAATTTTAGCGTTGCCGAGGTGTAATCCTTGAAGGTCAGGTCCCGGCGAATCAGCTCCATGAGCTGATCAATCAACGCCATCTCTAATTTGTGGTCAGGCATTCTGTAACGATTTGGGTCGAAGTGAGTCGCAGCCTCACTTCTCAGCTGACACAGAGAGACACGGAGACAAGAGTTCAAATACAGTAAACATTTAATATATAAACCAAGATACAGGGAAGGATGACGAATGTGCGTGGACCAATGCAGACAGGCATACGAGCAACAAACATACTTTAACGACGGACACCAGAATCTAGACAGGGCATGAAATAAATACAAGGATTAATCAAGACAAGGTATGAAAGATCCGGAGAAACACGGCTGGGAAAGTATGAACATTGGTGACGGGGCGGAGTTACAAACAAGGCGGACACACGTGGAAGAATGACATGAAAACAAAAACACAATAGCACATGGAGGAAATCAAAACATAAACACACGAGACACCTGACAGTGTGACAGTATAATCATAATTATTAGTACTTAAAAAAGTAACATTTAGTGAAAATATTGTTAAATTTGATAATTCTTGTGCATAATAATTAATAGTAGTGGTGATAGTAGTAGTATGGTCAGGTATATCATTTGAATTTTATCAGTTCCATTTCTGATTTTAATTCTTATCCATTTCCATCTTAAAAAAGTGAAACATTTAGACATTAAGTTACTGAATACCATGAACAAAGATTAACAGGCTACTTAAAATCCATTCATTCTGAAGTAGGAATATATTTCACAACTAAACAAAATCTCATGAAATTATGAATGAATGATTCAATGGCTCACTTAAGAGTTACTTGTTTCATTACTTGATGAATCAGTGTTTTTTAAAGAGTCATTTGAATTAATGATTCAAAAGCAAATACATTTTAACGGTCCCTTTTTTCAACCTAAATAAAAGATGTGCACACAAGAAACAATGTTTATTTTGTTGAAATCAATAGCTAATATAGTATTTTTGTTGTTGTTGTAATTATATCTGGAATCTGGAAATTATATAGCTACAGTATCATGCAATTGTAAAACAACTGCACAATGTAAAACATAACTGACTTTGTAGTTTTCAACAAATGTTTAATGATCAGAAAAAAAAATTAAGTAGCATTTAATTTCTATTGAAGTAGAAACATTTAAAGAAAGTTTTGCAATGTTTCAGTTTTCAAGACAAAAAATGCAAAAGAAAGTAAATGTTCAGCCAAATGACACAACAGCAGCCTGTCCTCATAGTCATTCAGAAATATAAAATCAGTTTCACACCAACCAAACGATACTGAACTCTAATGTCTAAAAAGCTTTAGCATTAAAGCAGCCTTAACAGTTACTAAAAAATGTGACGAGGAGCAATAGAGTTACAGTTAAGAACTCTAATTAAACCCAGGATGCTCCATATTGCTATAAAATGTGTCAAGAGATTGGTGGCTCTATTTGTCAAGAGGGATTTCTCTCCTCTATTCAGGCTCTGGCAGAAATTCAAAGCCACAAACACAACAATTGGAAAAGCATAGTGTATGATAACTGCCATGTGAAACCTTTTAGATACAAATACTTGCTTGAAAAGCGTGTGTAACTGTCTCACCTTACACTCGCCATTAACACAAACGTCCAGAGAGTCGTCCCTGCAAGGTGTGCCGTCTACCACAGCTGGTGCTCGCTCAGTGTAGAAGTTAAAGCCCTCTGCCAGGCAGTTCAGAGAACATGACTTCACTCCACCTGCAGCCAAAACGTGCAAAACATCACACCTCAACATTTAGTCAGAAACATGTAACATACTTAAAAAAGACAAGAAAAATGCAACAAGACAAAGGAAGCTACAGTAATTATACTAAACATCATCCTAAACTATCCTCATAGGACATCATAAAAGCTACTAAGAGTGCATGTGGTACATGGGAAAGGAATTTAATATGACACACGTCTATGTTAATTATGCTCTCGTTGCTTGCACTCCTCATGTGTTATGCATTGTTAACTTTAAACATTACAAAACGGTAAAACAATCTTGAAAACAAACTGTTAGCAAATTCGCTCCACACTTTAATGCGCCTCCGACAATGGAGACACGTGAATGGGGTATTTCGTGCCTCAAGAAAGAACTTTATAACTATACTAACTCTGTGGGACGACCGCCAGCGCTCTGTAGAGCTCCATGGCTGCATGTGGTATTTTAATGAGCTTGTGGGGTTTATGTAAGTTAGTTTATTCTTCCACTGCTGTTACATCCTTGAGGAGGGGGGTCCGGGGCACATTTTAGATGGTTTGCTTATAGATAAAGCAGCTAAAATGCACATACACACACCTGCTTCATTCCCCTGTCTTCTCTGTAAAGGTCCTACAAATTTGAGGAACAACGAATAAAGCACGATGCAGGGAAAAACAGCCTCTCCCAGCAAATTCCCTGACAGACAAAGAAGAAATCATGCAACTCACACGATGGGTGAGGAAAGGAGAGTAAGAGGAGACAGATGGGATACAAGCCTGTCTGAAATCAAAAGTATCAATCAGACGTTTGGGGTCTTCTCTTAAGAATTTATGAAGCCCATTAAGGTTGCATTTTACTTATTTTATTTTTCGATTTGTAAATCAAAAAGCATTAAAGCAACCCAGGGACTAGTCAATTTAAAAAATGTAGTTTTGAACTTGCATAACAGGTATTTAAAAAGTACAAGACTTCTTGAAGTCTTCTTGACTTTCAATAAAGGTGGTAAAGAGAGTGCAAACAAAGGGGAACATACTGTACTTTAATGCAGTTTTTAAAAAGTGCAGAAGTCACACGCTATACTCTTTATTAGTCATGTGACAGAGAACAAGGAGTTAAATGATTCCTAATCCCACTGAGACCGGTACCAGTACATGATTTTGTCCCTACTCTAGGCCTCCTTTACATTACGCTTGACAGGCTGGTGGGTCTGAACCCATTCCCCTTGCCTGTACCTGGCTGTGGTGGTGTTAAAACTCTGCATAATCTCACTTTGGCTGCCTAAGACCCGCTTGCCTTATCAGTAGGATCACATCTACCACAGTCTTGACGTTAAATAATAACTCTTCATTTAAATGTGTTTTATGAACCTAAAGGGGGCAGTTTTTGGAGCTGCTGGCCAATTTTCTGTTAGTGTTGGACTAATTTGATAAGGTCCTGGGTGCCCGTGAAAACATACACTGAAGCAGGGATTACGATGGAAACTGCACATCCCATGAGGCTTTTTTTCTGGAAGGGCATAGGTATATTTTTGATTTGGTTAGAAGAAGGCTTCACTGGAGTTTATGGGTTTCAGGAGGTTCTGGCGAGAGAGTGTATAACCAGAACAGAACAAAACGAATAATGTATCTCACAATGCAATGCGCTTGACCTGAACTTATGCAAAAGTGTTGCACTACATTTATCAAAAGTGACAATTAAGACATTTATAATGTTGCAAATTATTTCTATGTCAAATAAATGCTGTCCGTTTGAACTTTCTCTTATCAAAGAATCCTAAAAAAAACTGTTTACACATAAGCATTAAGCAGCACAACTGTTAACGAGAACTGTTTCTTGAGCACCAAATTAGGCAGCCTGTTTTCAATGAAAGTTCTTATCAATTGCATGATTTCCAGTTCCAGTATTTGCCATGCTATTCACAACATACAGAACAGAGAGAAAGGAATTATTCATGATAGCAAACGACCACAAATCAAGTCAAATACGTATTAAATGTAATAAAGCATGGCAATAAAATGGCATGAGACAAAAGCACATTATATTGCTGTGTGAAATGTTTACCGCATTCTGTTATTAAAATATAGCAGGCATTACACAATATACAAACAGTATGAAAGACCCGCACAGACAAACAAATGCTACAAATGAAAAGAAACCACAAGAAAGATGACAGCGTGAACAAAGCGAGATTACAGGTCTACGGTCTATATGCTGCAGCAGTCTAGCACCTATTTTAACAGCTGCAAGGGATTTCCTTTGTAAAATCAGCTGACTTGATGAAAGCAGCGCTTGTAGCCTGCAATGGGCTTCTCTCTGTAAGTCATTATGTTATTGGAGGGGCAGATTAAAGGCAGTTATGTCCTTGACGTCCAGCTTCACACTCATCAAAAGCGAGACTTTAAACCGGGGATTCTGGGAAGTTGGCAGTCTGCAGCCCGGCATATGGATGCCAGACTGTTATCTGCAGTTTCTTTTTCTCTCATTATCTCTCGCTCACATCTGTCCTGGACCTGAGCCACTGCGGAGATTGGTTCTTTGGAGCATGGTGGTCCGCTCTTAATATCTAAACCACCTTCCAAATCCCTAAACAGTCTTAAACAACAACAACTGAGCTCTTAAACATCCCCATAATCAGGCAAGATGTAGGTAACAAGGAGATCATGTGATTGTGTTCAGTTCTCAGCACAAACATTTGCATTAGCTCAAGGGATGCACCAATGTGATAGAATAAGTATTTATATTTTAAATCCAACATGAGACAAAAAGTCTCCCCTTAAAATTCCACATCTGTTTGTTTAAAGTACACCAAAACTATGTACAGTGGAAAACTGTTTTTCATTTAAAAACAGACTCAACAACAGGAAATCTTTCTTATACTACAAACATTTAATAAATGTCACACAACCAGGAGCCAATGTTTGCAAACTACAGTTAACAATTTGTTAAATATTTGCTAATACATTATTAAAATAAAAATAATTGTGTAAGCTAACCTGAGCTAACACTACACCATTTGATATTAAGTAATGTTAACAATCATGAATAAATAATATAACAAATGTATTGTGCATTAATGCAACTAACGTTAACTAATGGGAAAGTATTGCCAAACAGAATAGATAACATATGGGCTGTATGTAAACATCTCATTCTGTTGTATTTAGCAAAATGTACTCCAACTAGAAATAATGTAGGGTCCACTAACATTTGAAAATAATTTAGTGACCTATTTTGGACATAAAAAATGTCCCATTTGGTGATAGCGATGTGGTGTTGATATATTTCACATCTTTATTTTGTTTGTTTGTTTGACCATTTGGTAGGCATTTTTATCCAAGGAGATTTACAGTGCATTTAACACAGAACTGCAGCAGTTCAGAGGAATCGAAGTGACACAAATAGTATTCTGTATCTCAGAACAGGTGCTTTAGAGGGCTGTGTACTTACCACCCCTGTAGGGCTTCCAAGTGTAGAATTTCCCCCGGAAGGGAACACTGTCAAAGTCCGAGCACTGAATCTCCCGAAAATCCTGAGAACCAGCGGGGCACTCCTAATCCACACACAAATGAGTCAGTCTGAGATTATAGTGAAGCATGGCGATATATCGAGGTTTAATATTTTGCCAAATGCACCCCAGTGTTAAGTCATTATCATCTAATTTAGAACAGAATCCATCCACAAAAACAAACCAAAGCTAGGAGTACATTTGTAAGCATTTGGAGAAAGACAGACAAACACAAATGGAGTCAGTAAGTGATGTGTGGTTATCAAACTCACATCAATGTTGCAGGACCTGAAGCGCTTCCTCTCTCCCAGACAATATTTTCCTCCAACTGTTGGCCTGCATCCACACAAGGACAGGCATCAGACACATCTGAGTGTAATTTCAATGTAACTCTCAATTACGCAATCCTTCTGCTCAAGTTCACTTCAGCCAGACATCTTCTGTCTTTCTGTCGATCTGTTAGTTTTTCCGATTTTCCCTGGCATGTCATCAAACTAGGTTCATTGAGTACAACAGGCAGAGCGTAAGAACATTAGGAATCATCCAATCACTCGTATACACTATAAAAATGTTGAAAAAAGTGTGTGTGACTTTGTTAATGTTTTTGAAATAAGCCTGTTATGCTCTACAAAGCTACATTTATTTGATCAGTGTCACATGATCCTTCAGAAACCTTTCTAATATGCTGATTTGGTGCTCAAGAAATTACAATGAAGACGTTTATATGAAGCTGAAGCTGAAGATAGCCATTGACTTTCAAAGGATTTTTTCCGCAATGTGACTTCCATACATTGACCTAATGGCAACTGTCAAAAGACTTGGTTACCAATATTCTTCAAAATATCTTCAACATGAGAAACTCATGCAGGTTTTGGAATGAGTGGAGGGTGAGTAAATGATGACAGAATTATCATTTTACAACATGATGAGGTAATGTGACAATGTGGATTTTTTTCTCTTTCTATTTAGGTAGCATACAGTTCTGTAATCAGTAGGCTATGCAGTAAGCAAGCTATTCCATTCTGAACACTGCCATTCACACAATGTAGCATATTACCATTGTCGTAGAATAATACAGCCAATGATCTGTCCAATCAAACTTTGTTAATCAAACACATGACCCTGACTCACCTGGGGCTGTCACAATGGCGAATAGAGGATGAAACTCCACCCCCACAGGTGCGACTACACTCCTCCCATGGCGACCAGTGGCCCCACCCACCATCTACCCCCTCCGGACGTGTTCCATATTGCACGCACACTCTTTTGTAGCACCACTAATAAAAAACAGCAATAATCACCATAAAATATGTGATATCTGGCAACCCAAGAACTATCTACCAGTATATGGTGAACTTGTTTTATTATAAAAGTATATATTAGTGCTGTCAATTGATAAATGACAGTTGACCAAATCCAAAATAAAAAACTTTGATTGCAAATATATATGTATATATATATATATATATGTATAATTATTATGCACTTACATAAATACGCACACATATAGTTAAAACATTTACATGTGTTTACATGTATATATATATATATATTGACATAATTTATATCTTATATAAATCATTTAATATATTCTTGTTACATATTTAAAAAAAACGTATATATGCGATTAATCACGATAAATTGTTTAACAGCACTAATATTTATTAAATTGAATATAAAAGCATCACTCACTTTTTGCCAAAGAATGCATTACTATCTGCATTTACATATAAACCTATATCATTTCAAGATCTTCCTATCAAGCCAAAAAAAAAACATTTTTCCTGAGCCTTTACATAGCTGTGTTCTGCTCTTCTTGGCCAGTTCCCAGAATTCCATGTGCTTACCCCTTTTTCGATGGTGCTGGTCTGACAGATGGTGCCCTCGGCTGCTGGGATGCTACTGGTGATGCAGCGGTTCCCTTTACTCATGCACCAAAGCTCACTGCACACTTCCTGAACACACACATACACACAAGCCACTAAAAAAAACTCCAGATAATGTGGGGAAAAACAGACATTAAGAGACACTCAGGAGACTGAAGAAATGTGTGGAAAGAGTAGTTGGACATTCCTGCACCAAACAATGTCCTCCAACGTGGCTGCGTGGTTGCACTTTCTTGTTTCTGCCACATCTCATGATGTATATCAGATGTCCTCAGATCAAATGCAAAGATCACACTGCACAGCAGACCTACCTAATAACTTCCTGCTTTATTAGACTACATATGTACAGTAAAGAGAACTGAACTAGTGTGTGTTATCCTTCTCCAGATGTTCAGTTTCCTGCACTGGATTCCCATTAAGCAGTTAAACCTAAAGCTTGACTCAACAAGAGCAGATATAGCACACGTTACAGACTGAGCTCTGAGCTCCATTGTGGGTCTGTGGAGGTGTAAAGGTCAGCCTTGGCTTTCAGAGAATAGAGCCACAAACCAAAGAGAAGCAAACTTTTGACCAACTTGTGGTTTTGGAAAAAGTGGCAGAATGCCAGTGGTCTGAAGTCTTGGGGGGAGCAAAAAGATGGAATGTTACAGCCAGCAAAAGGTAAAACTACCGTCTGGTGCAGATTTACAGAGAGAGAGAGAGAGTGCTAAATGATTTACTGTGGGGATATAAAGCTGGATAAGACCATAACTCACAATTCATCTGTACAAAGGCTCTACTTGAAAATAGATGTCTTACTGTGCAATGGCGAGATAGTTATTTACTTAGGAGGTTTTTTAAAAATAGTCAATATGCAAAAATTACTCAATTTTACAGATATAAACAAATAAATATGTTAACCATGTTATATGAATTGCTCACCAAAAATAAAAAAGAAGTTATCTTATGCCTTTTGAAGGCATATACATAGTATGATTATCATATTTTTATGTTACTGATAATATAAACATCTATTATCTATGTTTTAATGTCTAAAGCACAGTGCTGTTCTTGTAGGGTGATGAACACAACCATTAAAAATTTTGGGGTTTTGAATTTGTAATCTTTTTTTTACTATTTCACACACATCGTACCAATACAACTTTCTGATTGGTACATCAGGAAAAACATGGTATTTCCACAGTACCATAGTAAAAAATCATGGTCGTCTGCATTTTAAAGATATGATGATGATGATGAATTTTCTTTCTTGGGTGAAGAACTGTTGTCGATTACACTGAGTGATGCAAGTACCCCGTATTTACACTGACGAGACTTCACTCCGTACTGAAAGCGGCACTGGTCGTCTGCATCATAGGCTTGGCCAGGAGCTGTGGTGGGGTAAACAAATTCCTGCTTAGGGGGAACATTGTTGAGGCAGGAACCCATGCCAGAGCTGAGAATAAAAATCAGAAAGAATACAGATCGGGTATGAGAAGTGAAGGAAGTGTAAAGGCCAGTTCATGCTGCCCTGATGCCAACAAATACTAAATTCCAACAGTTGTGTTATTTTTGTTTGTTTGTGTTGGGATAATTCTTGTTTACATTTGTTGTGGCAAAGTAAATTGGCCTTAATGGTTGGAAACATATTTTAATTTCCATTGTAAGGAACAAGAAACGGTTTTCATCCTAAAAAAATAATATTTATTCCTGTGATGGCAACGCTGAATTTTCAGCAGCCATTACTTTAGTCACATGATCTTTCAGAAATCATGCTAATATGCTGATTTTGTGCTCAAGAAACATCTTATTATTATCATTTTAGCAATAGTTACATATTAACATTTAAGTATTAAAACATATATTTGCATATGCTTGTTTTGTAACGACAAAAACCTTTACTGTAGTGTATATAAAATGAAAATAAATAAAATATCTGAAACAGATTTGAATTAACTGTCAGAAAAAAATTCAGGCCAATTAATAATTAGCCAGATATTAAAATCATGATATTAGCCAAATATTAAAATCATTACTAAGCACTTTTTTTGATCATGTTGCATGACTTCACACATTCACATCACGCATGAAACACATTCACATCAATCATTTTTATAACCCAATCCTCTGGAAACTTATGATACTAATATTCAATAATGATACGGTCAATATTACACACTAAATCTAGTACGTCTAGGTGAAAATACAGATCTCAGACTGAGGCAGCAGACGCACTCGAGGAAGTTGGTGATGTAATCGCGGCTGCAGGCAGACCAGACGAAGGGGTTAGTCTTCATGGTGATGTGGGCAGCCATGAGTTTAGCGGTCTCCTGACTGCGCACCCCACATGCATTGCCAACACCATCATGATTCATCCCAAACCTGAAAGAGAGAGATGAATGATTTTATGGAATTATAAAAATGGAATCCCATGGTCCTGGTTACAGAATGTGAACCCACACACACACCCAAACCTATCAGCACCTCACACAAACTTATGTAATCCTACACACAGTTAAACATATGCCCCCTTGTCTAGACAGCCCCAGTGCTCAGCGTCATATGGCCATCAGTTCAAAGGTACCTGGATGAACAATTAGGACCAGACCACTAATGACTTCACCACCTATGAAAACAGCTCCGAGGCCCGTTAGTGTAGCCAAAGCAACAGTATACTGAGAGACCCAGTACAAACAGAGCTCAGATCTGTACAATGATAGAAAAAATGCTTTCTGACTACTAAAGTAGCAGAAATGACAAAAGAATTGCTATTCATGGAAGTATTCCGAAGCTCGATATCAGCCAAGCGTGCCCTTAAGTTCATATGCATGATTAAGCTGCAGAAAGTGAATGGAATTCTGGGCCACCAAGTAAAACAATACTTCAACATCTTGGAGTGCAAAAAAAAAAAAAAGAAAAGCACAAATGAAAAGCCCAGAGCAAAAAGCCATCATAGTCTGTCGTCACTTGCTCCACTAACAAGATGTAAATATCACAAGATTGAAAGAAAATATTAGTAATATTAAACTTCAACTGTTTCTGCTCAGGCATTCTCAAGCCAACTTAATATCTAGTTTGTATTTAAAAGGTTCCAGTGGCTTTAGGATTCATCCTTGAATTTAAGCCAAGTTTGTTTTGGTAGGTCGCTCAGAGTAAAGGTCAAATATTAAGGGTCAGAGATGAGAGGGTGTGTCCTGATGACATAGGCAAGCATAACTGGAATTTTAAAGGATCTAATGTAATGCTTGCTTATAGTAGAGCTTCAAAAGCTGCCCGACATAGTGACACAATTTTGTCACAGTTAGGTTTAGGTACATCAGGAATTCCCAAATTCAAACACTAATTATCGTTCCCATGAAATAAAATGAAATATTTAACCTTTTTTAGGAAGCATTTCATTTCACATTTTTCTTTGACATTTTTATCATTTATTTAATTATTACTAATGCTGTTAAATTCACGATCAATTGCATCCAATGTAAAAGTTTTTGTATAAATAATAATTGTGAGTATACTGTGTATATTTATTATGTATATATAAATACATAATTTTATATTTTAAAACATGTAACATTTATGTATTAAATATGTTTAGATATGGCATGATTTATATGAATATAAATATAAACACATAAACATTTGTAATAGTTTTATTTTGGATGCAATTAATTGCGATTAAGCATTTGACAGCACTTATTTACATGCACATATATTTATATTAAGATTTTTTTAGATTGAGATTTATATTATATATAAATAAATGTTATATATAAACATAACATATTTATCTTAAATGCATGTGTATGTATTTATATATACAAAAATACAGGTATTGTCACATATACTGTCTTTTTAGTTTTGGTTTCGTTTTGTATCTTCCTCATTTGCCTTATTTGGTCATGTTCCGGTTCTGATTTAGTTTGATTGGTTTATTAGTCTCCACCTGAGCACCTCACCTGTTGTCAGTTCTTCCTGAGTGTTTCCCAGTGTTTAAAAGCCCATTCTCTTTTGTTTGTTTGTTTACGCCTTGGTCAAGTCTATAATTTTCACAACCATGATGTGTGACAGGTATACACACATATATATTCATGAATAAATATTTTTATTTTGGATGCGATTAGTTATTAGTTTTTCATTCATTCGCAAAACCCCTGCAGTTCCTCCTGATCTGAAGTGAGCAACATCAATTAACAAAAAACATGACAGAAAAACATACAGAAAAACAGTGGAACATAAGAAACAAGGAAGGCAGTAGAGACTCACGTGTGTCCTATCTCATGTGCTATGGTGAAAGCAGTTGCCAGACCAATATCTTCATTGATGCTACAGCTTCTCTCTGGCTCACACATACCTCCAACAGGTGCCAGACCTGATACAGACACACGTGTGCACACAGACACATATATGCTACAATACCATCCACCTTATTTTTATTGTAAGAGTGGGCTGGGTCTTTTTAATTCGGCAAAGGGTGTCATGTTGACTGAAATTGCTAATTGGTCACTTATTATTCCAATCACAAACGCACTATGTTGAAGAAATAGTTTTACATTTTACTGCACTTTGTTTATTCTAATAGTTGTTTAGGTGTAGCGGCTAAATCAATTGAAAGTCTCACACATTCCCAAGAAATCGCTTCCTCCCGTATGGAAAAATAAGGTGGATATACGGATACACATGTATGCAAATACTACTACAGTATTGCTGATTAGTTAATTAATGAATTAGTCTCTACAAACGAATCAATAATATCAAAGTAAAAACTATACAGTACCAATAAACCTTCGATTAGCTTTGTTATGAAGACAGAAGAAATGAGAATTCAGACATGAATAAATATGTAATGCATGCAGACAGATAACAATTAATGATGGATGGATGGAATGATTGTTTGGATTAGAAGATTGGATGACTAGATATGTTGAAAGAATGGATAGATTGGTAGGAAGGATGGATTGGAGGAACTAGTTAAATAGAGGGACTTTTTAGTTGTCGGTTGTTAGGATGGATGGATTTATGGATTAGTAGAATGGATGGATTACTGGATGGACTGGAAGAATATTTGAATTGGTAGGATGGATGGATTGAATGGATGGATTACTGGATGGACTGGAAGAATATTTGAATTGGTAGGATGGATGGATTGAATGGATTTTTTAAATGGTGGAAAGTATGGATTTGATCAATTGGTAGAACGGTTGAATTGGTTAAATGGATAGATGGATGTCTTACCAAGTGTTCCACAGGGTTTGTTCTTGTAGATGCAGATGTCATACCTGAAAACACATCACAGAATATTCATGTTTTTTATGTTTGGATAAATGAATGGCTTGTGTTTTTCTACAGACACACACACATTTGTTTCTGTAAATTGTGGGGACTTTCTATAGACAATCAATTTGAATACTGACCAAACAATATTTTTTTATACCCTAACCGTTCGATACGAGGCTTTCGGTTCGGTACGTATACGAACCGAACGATTCAGAAAAAAAAAAGAGAAAAAACGGTGTAAAATATAATGTTTTCAGTGCTACACTCAACAAGGCAGCGCAAAAGACGGGACAGGGAACCCGCGTCTGCTCC